>VYXB01006061.1:1237023-1257629 GCA_013397135.1 Pachyramphus minor
GGATGTGGCACTTAATGCCAGAGTCTAGTAACTGTGGTGGTAGTGGACCAAGGGTTGGACTTGATAACCTCAGAGGTCCTTTCCAACCCAGCTGATTCTATGATTCTAAGGAGGTCATGTGGTCTGTTCAGCCAGGAGAAGAGGAGACTGAGGGGAGATCACATTGTGGAAAGGGCGGGCATTGATCTGTCCTCTGTGTTGACCAGTGACAGGACCTGAGGGAATGGCATGAAGCTGTGTCAGGGGAGATATAGGTTTGATATAAGAAAAGATTCTTCACCCAGAGGGTGATTGGGCACTGGAATAGGCTCCCCAGGGAATTGGTCATGGTACCAAGCCTGACAGTTAAAGTGTTTGGATGATGCTCTCAAATGTACAGTATGATTCTTGGGACTGTCCTGTGCAAGGCCAGGAGCCGGACTTTGATGATCCTTGTGGATACCTTTCAACTCAGAATATTCCATGATTCTGTGATGTTGAGTGAGCTGGCAGAGATGGGTCTATTCCCATCTGACATATTTAATTACATACAGCTGAAGCTCTTAAAGTCGATCTCTTAATTTATAAAAGCTATAAAGTTCTGCTAGAAACTAAAACAGTTGTTGATCGTTCTTCCTCTTCAAACATTTTTAGCTCTGCTCTACACGAGAAATATTTTTTCACGAAACTCTTGATATTATCATCTTACAAAAACGTCCTGCACTTTCAATGCTGGCTTTTGTTTCCTGCTCATAAAATAGTTGTGCTATATCACACTGAGGTCCAGCTTCCGAAATTAACAACCTCTGCATGGCAATTTATGTCTTAGCATTGAGGATGATTTTCAGCTGCTTCTTTGAATGAAAAAAACTGAGACTACATGTCCTGATTTTATCTAGCTTCTTCAAAATTTTCCTTATTCATTTTCTCTACCTAACATATTTCCCTCTCCTCCCTCCCGTCATGCTTCCCATGGAAGTGAAAGTAGGATTATCCTTTGAACTTCAAAGCACTTTAAAAATTTAACTTATTTTCAATGTCCCTGCAAACAGTAAGATCATTATTATCCATTTGGCTGATGAGAGCTACTACTGAGAAGCTTCTTATGTGGTTTATCTTGCCAGGAGATCGTAACAGCTTACATGAGCCCAGTAAAGCCTCAAAGTATGATTCTTCTCCATGTTTTTAATGTCTGGTTAAAAAATATACTTATAACATTTCCTGGCTCTTACAGTCTGTCATCACAGAAAGGCACCACACATATTTTGCATCTGTCAAAGTTTGCAAATGAGCCACAGGATGTTGAGCAAAATGTGTGGCAAACAAAGACAGAAACTGCACTGAGACATGTATTTACCATTAGAAGCTCAGTTATCCCACGCAAGAACCAAAAATGAGCTATGGACAGTATGAGGTACACTGTCCTAGGAAAGTATTTTCCAGCCAAGGTTTCAGCTAGGTCCCAAATTACCAAACTAAAAGACTGTAGGATAGTCTATGGATTCCATCCTCACCTATTTTAAGGAAGCAGGCTTCCCCCCAAATTACCTTCATTAGGAAACGGAAACAGATTGCTCTTTACTTAATCCTACCTGCCATGTTTTCTAAGAACTAATTTGTGCACTAAGTAAAAATTTTGCTTTCCATGTAGAAAAGATCTGTATGAAGAATGGCACTGTGCTCCAGACGTGCTGTTTTTGAATTGTGTGTATTTTCGTGCTGTTTAGACTCCTCAAATTTATGCTTTTAGGGTCAGTTTTTCATACTCAGAGGAGTATGCATTAGATCCTGAGATACTGTACAATTTCTATATAGGGCAAATAAACCCAGTATTTCCTTGCCGAATGAAAGATATACTTAAACAGAGAGCTACAAAATGAGCACTCTCAAACACCATTCACTTGGTTCTACCAATACAAGGGTTCTGGCCTGTGTAAATTTGATGCAAAAAAGTCTTTGTAGGGGGTTAGTTAGAAAGTTGAACTATTTACTTCTGGAGGTAAGCCTACACTACCAACATTTACATGCTCTGATTCATCAGAAGTGTGTTTTCCTCAACTTCCTTACTATGACCATCTTTGAAGAATCGCTTTCCCCTTTACCTTTAATTACAGAGAAGGGTAAGAAGGATCTTTGTATTAAATGAAAAGGAGAGCTCCTATCACACACTGTGCCATATAAAAGCAAGAAGCCGCAAGTCCTGGTCTGTCTCATCCAGACTAGAAACATGAACTTCAATCTTCTACACCTTGGATTAGAGTTACACCAGAAACTCAACAATGCCACCACCAATCCCTTGGGATTCTGAAAACCCCATGTCACATCTCAGGCCTAAAACCAGCAGTACTGCATAGTGCTGCCACCAGCCGTACTGTAGTCACAGCAAGGCCTTCTACCTCACCAGGAATTTCTTTCTGAAGGCAAAAGGTCCTTTCCTTCCCAAAGGACCTACCAGACATGTTCCCACTAAGACTTCCAACCTCCCACACATGCAGGTTTAAACTGTTATTTTTTTACCTCTTTAGACTGTTCCAAGTGCCTGGTTGCTGTTCAGATTTACAGGAGACTAACACTATTAACACTGACAATCCTTGGAACAAAGTGAGATTAAATACATGGAGAAGACTCCTGCAGAAACGTTCACCTTTTAACAGGCCGTGTTCCAAACTCTGTGTGCTAATCTCATAAGCAGTTTACTGGAGCACAGAAATTTAACTAGAGTTTACTCTACTTTATCATTTTTCCTACAAAAAAAGAATGTTCTATAGCCTGTATTTTGCAAATGTGAAACACACTTGTGGAAAAAAAAAAAAAAGATGAGTTTTGAAAGGTACAGTTTACACAAGATGTTCTAATCTAATTTATATCCTTTCATAAGTATAGAGAAAGACAGTTTATAAATTCAGAAGATAGACAGAGCACCATCATCTTCTGCTTAGGAGGAAATTAAGGTCAGCAGAGGTAATGAAACGGGAAGTTGACTCTGAAAGTGCAGAGCAAAGCAGAAACGTTTCAGGGTGTTACAGTTAAATCATGCAATACCTGGAAAACTGTTTCTATGCCGACCTACACCCAGACAGTTCTAAAGGTGGCAACCACTACAAGACAGCTGGTTTTAATTCTTTTTTCCTTGTAAAGTTGCAACACAATTTTCTAATGCCAATGTTTTGGGGTTTTTTTAAACAAACCAAATCATTATTGCAGGCTGTTCTATAATGAATAATGAGCCTTTTACAGCTTCATTCACCAAATTACCCCACTTTTTCTGAATAGATAGTTCTAATAGTTCTGAAAGCCACAAAAGGTGAAGCCATAAAGGAAACTTTTAAGTGTAGACCAATATTAATTCAATACAATATGAAAATTGATACTGAACTCTGAAATCCACTTTGGTACCCATAATGGAGTTTATTCCACATAATTCTTGCTGTTAACTCAGCTTCTTGCCAGATTCTTCGCAGGGGAAGATGACCTGCGTATACCAGTGTGTAAATAAAATCAGGTGAGAAGTCACACAACGATGAAGGAAACACGTTGACTGGACAAATCCAAACTAGACCCAGTGAGTTCATAAACAAGCAAAAATACTGTTGCCACAAAACCTCATTGGTATTTAACTGAAGGATGTGAAAATGTTCTATTTTTCATCTGTTCTGCAGTAAGTGTAATTTATCAGCAGCAGTACCTGTACATGGTTTCTTAGTAGGTTAAAAACTCAAAGATTAAGTAATTTATACAGATTTGTCAAGTTCGGATTTTGGAGTAAAAACTGGAAAGCACACAGACTCACAGACTGACAACTGGATACCTGCATTTCTATTTCTAGGACTCCCCAGTTCCCTTAAAATTTAGGAATAGACAAAATAAAAATCGAGGAATAAAATAATAAAAATACAAAATATAGGAATAGACAAACTATAGATAATTTTCTGGCACCAAAAGGTAGAATGAAAGTAAACTGGAAAACATCACATTAGCATATATTTCTGAAACTTTAAAATACTCGAGACTTGTCACATTCACACTTCAGTAATTACAAAAAAAATATTGTGCTCTTTCCCTCCCTATGCCTCTTTTTTATATACAAGATTATGGCATGAATCAATTTATATCACAGCCTTCCTGCGTATTTCTCTTCCTTTCTTGATACGAAGTAAACATAAAAGAATG
The DNA here is from genome assembly GCA_013397135.1 of Pachyramphus minor. NCBI lineage: Eukaryota > Metazoa > Chordata > Aves > Passeriformes > Tyrannidae > Pachyramphus > Pachyramphus minor. The sequence continues at coordinate 1,241,173 of VYXB01006061.1, forward strand.
TTCCAAAGAATCAGTCTGTAATGATATCAACTCTTCCATTTCTCACACGCAAAACTTAAGTTTTATTTCTGACAGTGTTAAGGGGCTTATTTCCTTTTTAAACAACAAAGCCTCAGATTCTCCAACAGGATAGATGTGTAAAGTTTTTACTACCTGTTTATGAGCCTGTATGAGCTAAGTCTACCCACATAAATAAAAAATTATCCCCTGCCACAGACTTGATCACAAATTTCTTGATCCTTTTTTTTCTTTTGAAGTTTTTGTCCTAAACTTTAAGTTAATGAACATTAAACTGCATTTTATGACAACTGGATGATGCAGAACAGATGTTGAGCTAAAATTTCATTTGTCAAATGTCAACTCAGAACATGTATTTAAAACTGGAGTATTAGTAAGACAAACTACATAGTGAAAACAAAAGAAAAAATTGTCAACTACATCAGTGCCCGATAACTGTTTTCTGGGACTTCAGACAGAAATTCTGCCTGAACCTAAGATTCCAGAAAATAATGTTCAGTTTTAGGAATGCTAATTGCTTATTAGGGTGAGTATGTTTTCTTCTGGATATTTATTTTTTTTGTCTTGAGCTCACTGATATATAGCAAATGCTAATCAAAAGCCTGCAATTAGTATGTTTTTGTCTTGCAGACTTTCCTCTGCTAGTGAGCCTTTGTTTGGACCTCTGGCTGGACAGGAAGGTTTGGTGTCTGAAAAGGATGCCTGCCATTCCCCCCCACGATTTGGGACAGTCACAAAACACTCCAACCAACCAGTCAACCAAAACAGCAACAGGGCTATAAGGAAACTCAGAACTTCTCAGTTGACAAAGTCCATCTGTTGACCAACATGTTTATTTTCTTCTTGCTCTGTAAGGTATATATGATAACCCTTTGAGGCATACAATGCAACTTAACAGTCATTAAAAGTCTTTTTTGCATTTGGGCCATGTTTTCCTTTTCCTAGTTATACCTCCCACATGCTACCCCAAATAATTTCTATTCTTCCACATTTTTTTTTCAAGCATCTTATCATTTTCACACTTGTAATTTATCCACATTTTTGTAAACTATTCATAGAAATCAACACATTAAAAGCATCCTGATTGCTTTTGTTACTTTTACCAAAACTCATTTCAAATTTTCAATGTCTTTCCAATACTGAATGATCAGCAACTGCTTGCAGGCCACAGACAGTTTCACAAGTCAGTCTGCCTAGACGGTCCACAGTTTCTGTGGACTAAGGCACAACATAATCAGGTGTTCCTAACATTTCTTTATCACAACTATTGAAATCAACAAGCAAGGGAAGAAATACTAGGTAGAGACACCACACGCAGTTCACAGATCAAACAAATGAGATCAAGAGTAATGCAAACCTATTTTACACAACTTATTTTGTGCAAATTCCCAGTCCATCTAATAGTAATCAGGAACAATATTTAACGATCCCCTCTAAAGAGTTTATGAAGTTCTGTTTATACCTGGATGCCTGCTGGCTCCTATTTTACCTACAGAAATCAACATATAAATGCACAAATGGTACCACAAGACAAGAAAGAAACAAAAAAAAAAAGCAAATGAAAAATTTGTATGAAGAAATCTTCTTTTACAAGCACATATCCTATACATTAACTGGTTAACAGTTGCAAAGTGACAGCAGAGCAACTAAACAGAGATAATGTTTTCTTAGAAAGATATTATGTCTAGGACCTGTAGATATACTGTAAATGTATCTTTCCTGTCTATAAGGAATAGCGTCTTCAGCATCATCATGCTTCTCCTAAGAACATTATTCATACAGATTACAGTTATTTCTCCTCTGGTTTAGAGCACTACTAATGTAATTTTCTTTAAGTTTGAACATGAGACAACTACAAAGCAAAGCTCTTTTTCCTCCATGGACTTTTATATTACGGAATACAAATATATCAAAATATCGCTGTTACAGAAAAGGACTGTTTCCCTTTTGTTACCAATGTTTGCTCTGGGGCAGGGGGGAGAAGGGGAGGAATTAAATTTATATTTTTTTCGAATTTCTGGAGGAAAAGCTAAGGGGAAAAAAAAGTTGAAGACAGAAGAGTTTCCTCAACAAGTAAAACTCTGCAATGGTGGAAGTATCTGCAAACAGTGATGTTTCTGAGATGCCGTAAACTGTTATCTGCTGCTGTGTTCCTGGGTGAAGAGACAGAAAGAACTTCTATAATTCTAAATAAGTACAGAATCAGTTTATGCATTTTTTCTTTTTTAATTCTTTTTTAAATTTGAAAATTTAATTTTCAAATTGTTGCTTAAACACCTCCAGCATTTTTGTTGATGGCAAATTATTTTTGGGCTCTCCTACCACTAAACAACACATAGCAATAAATAAATAATCAGACCACCTGCCACAAAAAAATCTTAGTATACATTAACACTTCCAACAAGTTTAAACTCAAAGTTATCAAAGAGACTTGCTTTCTTTTCCATCAGAAAACTGATTAAAATCAGAAGGTGCATTGAGGATTCCAGCTCGCATTTCCGCTGCTGTTACCACAGAAATTAAATAATTTGCCAGAAAACTCTTTCTAATCCATCTGGCTCCTTGGGCTATAAAGTTTCCTCCCTGCACTTTCCCTAGGTAGATAAGGATGGTCATTAACAACGTTAAAAAATTGGCTATACATTTGAAAAGCATGCACAGTAATAACCATTTCTGCAAAGCTGTAATCATACATTCTGTTACCATGTATTGGCATTGTAAGCCTGTACAACGCACAAAGTGAAACATAAGTCTGGTTATGTGTTGCTTCTGCATTGCTCAGTCTTACTGCACAGTACTAAAATACCATTTTCTGCAGCATTTACGAACATTAACTGCAGATCAGCCAAGAACTGCAACAACTTCAGCTGAAGAAGCAACTTGAAAATTCAATCCGCAATGGCTACAGAGTCACACCACTCCTCTTATTTTCAGAGAAAATTACTTTTCTTAAGCTTTTGAGGGGTGGCTCTACTGAAAGCAGGTTAAACACACTCATTCAACACCACACCTATCATCTCATTGCACAGAAGAGCTGATGAGAGCTTTCCAAGGTAAAGCATTAGGACAATGCTGTTAGGCAAACAGTCTTTCATGTACCAGCACAGGTGTTTTTGTTTTTGTTTTGGTTTTTTTTTTATATATATATATTCAACAGCAGAAACATACAAAGCAAACCGCAATTACAAAGCTCCCCACGAGCAAGAAATAGAAGACAATGAAGAAGGTTTCACCCACCTGGGATCTTTCTGAATGCTATCAATGGAAGGTGACCTAGCCAAGGTCCCTTCGGGTGGGATGGCTGGCCCAGATTTGCTGTATGGTGATTCAACAGAAGGACAATACTGCAGCTGTCGGTAGGGGTCTGCGTAATTGGAGGCTGGGCCGGCCGCATAGCTGGCCCTCTGGAAGGTCGCTGTTGCGTTCTGTGTGCCGTGTTGACTGCCTGTGCGCTGTAAGGGTACGGAGTCGACACCAGGGGAAGATGGGGCTACGACAGGAAAGTAGGGACAAAGTAAAAAATTGAGGACCTGTTCACAGAAATGGTTAACCAGGTCTAGGCAGAGGGGGGGGGAGAAAAAAAAAAAACCACACACATATAAAACAGGGGTTCAAAAAGAATGAGAAAAAAAAACAAAACAAAAGAAACAAGCAACATTGTCATTTTCAAAACCATAGAAGGAAATAACCATCAAACAAATTTCTAAACGACATGCCAGTTCTGGACTAGAAGACCTTAAAAACAGTTAAACAGCTTGTACCAGTGCTTTCACCTGGGGTTTTAACTGCACTAAGATGAAATGAAAGAAGTGCAGAAGCAGCATGGGAATAATCAAGCTAAGGTTCACAACCACCACTGAGTGAGGCTTTTGTGGTCCTAATATGTGAAAGTCAGTCAGATTCCCCAGCAAAAGGAGACTCAAACCAGGCTCAAGAGTCCACACTGAGACAGATAGCTCTATGGCAGAAGAAATACCCAGCCATCCCAGATTTGTAGTCCTGCTATCCATGAAGGGTAAAAACAGATACCTGCTACTGAGAGTTGCTGCATATGCTTTGTTAACCCATCTTCTGCAAATTTCACCTGAAGTTAAGACTTAGGGGACTGCTACTGCTAACTCAATCTGAGAAAGAGCTAAGCACGAGGTGACCATATAGATGTCTTAATGCATGCCAGCAACGGCTGTGCTTACACACCATAGCTCAAGATTAATGCATTACCAGTTTTGAGCGGCTTAACCTATAGCTTTAAACTGACTTAATGCTTTTGCAACTCAAAAATCGTATTAATCTCTCTTGTAGTCCATTATCTTTCTGTTACAGCACTGGGAAGTGGAGATCCAGTCTGCTTTATGGTTCTTATTAAACATGTAATACTTTTCAACCAAAGTTCAGTTAATGGCAAATGGATTATCACTGTAAGGGCCAGAGGACCAATATCCACACGATCTTTGGCCTGGACACAAATACCAATTAAATGCTGGCTCTGCTCACAAGGAAATTGGGGCTGTTTGAAGTGGCACGTGAACTCATGGTGGCTGCCATCCCCTTCTGTCCCAAGACAACAAGAATATTTTTTCCAAAATGAGTGGCCCAGGTCCAGGGCTATTTCTACTTCACATTCATATGCTAAACTGCAGACAAAACCACATATTGCAGAGATAGTTTTTTATAATAGATTTCCCAACCATTTCTCATTAACATGCACATTTAAAAATAAATATTTAATGTACTATAGGTCCATGAAAGGGATTTTAAGCATTTTATCTCAATGGGCCATGAATGAAGTACAGTGAGCTTTAAATACAATTATCACAGTTTTGTATGACCTAGTACTTGCCAAAGTTACAACACCTGAAAATTTTAAATTTATATTGAATTTTTTCCTTGTGTTTTTTTTTCTGTCTTACAGCTCTGAAGCATTTAATTTTACAATAACATGTATCATAACTTTAGAACAAATATAGGTAAGTGGGATTACTCACTTATTGATTACCCCATCCCTGGAAGTGCTCAAGGCAAAGCTGGAGCGGGCTTTGAGCAACCTGATCCAGTTGAAGGGGTCTCTGCTCACTGCAGGGGGTTCAAATGAGATGGCCTTTAAAGGCCCCTTCCAAGCCCAACCAGTCTATGATTCTGTGATTATGTTTACTCACATATATAGGAACATTTTTCACTTTTTTTTGGTTTAATTGGCAGTACATATATATTATTAATTTCTTAAGGAAGTATAAGACACACAGACCCTTTCATTAAACTTCACCAGTTCAAATGCAATAATATTATTAGCATATTTAAACATCCCATGCACAAATCATGCTAAATGGAAAGAAACAAGGCGAACATCACATTTTAACAGCAAATACAGAATTCCAAACCAAAATTGGGTGCCTTGTGAGAAGAAGAGTAAAAAAACAAGTTAGAGAAAATACCAAAAATATTTTCAAGGGAAAAAGCAAAAATGAAATTGTATACTGGCATAGCATACGTACTCAAGCACTGTCATTCCACAGAATATGCTCTTACCTTTTGACAAATTTTATGGGGAAATGCAAAAAACCCTATAACACCAATATTGCTGAAAACAAAACCTTCATTGTAACATTGATTGCTTTGCAAAATATTCCACAGTTTTTCTGTTGGTTTTTTTTTTTTCTGAAAAGTTTTCTGTTTTCTCCTTTGTCTTGTTTTCAAAATAGGTATTTACATAAACTGAAACTAGCTGTCACCCTAACACCTACAAGCTTCTTGAGTCACTCTGATTCATTTCTCAAATTATCTTCCTAGCAGACTGTTACTTCCTTTTGAATTTTATCACAATGAACACAGAAGTGCCATATTCAGAATATGAGAATGAGACAAACCTTTGAACTTGTTTGAACAGTGCTACCCAGATCAATTAAAAGAAAACAAAAAAAACCTCAAACAACTAACACTCTAGAATAACTTCTACATCTAATTTGACTACAGCCACTTACCTTTAACTATAGTAAAAGGGTTATGCTTTAGCAGACATTTTTACACAAGTAAAACCGAAGCAAAGTCATCTCTTACCAATACACTTCCCTTGCTTAAACAAATCGCTTTGACAGCCAAACCCACTGACTGAAGTATGGCTTTTTAGGCTATGGTAAACTATTGAGAACTCTCTTCTATTTAGCTATTAAACCAGCAAAGCCATATTGATTATATGTAATAAAATAAATTCAGAAATCCATTTGCCTCACCCATCATAGTAAATCTGCACTGAGCACAGGGGCACCCTGAAGGCACACACTTGGAGTGTACGAGAAAGCATTCACACACCAGGTATGTTTGCAGATGGTCATGCAACCTCTTTACCTGTTTTTAAATTGAAGACACCTACTCCTTCCTCTAACTTTCACATTTGACCCTCAAAACCAAGCCAGCTATACCTTGACCAGAATCAGTTCAGCATAGTTAAGATGCAACACTACTTCAACAAGGATCAAGGCTTTGCCCAGCAACGGAAGAGGAACAGGGAGGAATTGCAACAGAAGTACAAGTTTCTGGAGAAATGGGCTGCTTTACCATCTCTCACCAGCCTGGGATCTGGCCTGGCTGAAGCAGAATCACAGTCAAGTCATGTTACTGTCCTGGGTCTATGGCTGACTGTATTCTACCTCTGCATAAAGATAAAACGATAAGTCATAGACAGACTGTCAAGTAGCAGGTTTAGTTTTGTGGACACCTTGACACCTCACTGATTTAACAAGAAGATTGAAGATAAAGACAAAAGTCTACCTGCTTCTGGTCTTCCAAAGTCCCCAAACTGACAAGGAAATCAAGATTAAAATCAAAGAAGCAAAAGGCCTGAAATACTTTCTTATCCTATATTGTGTCTTATCTAAGTAACCACACATGAAAACATTGTTTTTAATAGTGACTGCTCCCTTCACTTTTTAAGAACTTACATGGAAATTCAATGGTGGATGTCAGCAAAGTTTGTCAAGTTCTGGTCTGCTCCTTTTGCACTGCTCAGCCTCCCTGCAGCTCCTTCCCAGGACCGCTCAGCACAGTAGCCTTGCAGAGGCACAAGGAGAGGGTGACTGGTACCTGGCTGCCCCTTCCAAGCACCCCACTCCAGGCATACAAGAGGGTTTGCATCAGTGCACGACCTGCAGGCTGAGGCCAGCTCACAGTGGCAGGAGGGCCATAGCGCTCCTCTGGTATAGCCAGCAGAGATTGAGTACAAAAAATAACATGTTCAGTTGTAGGCCAATAAATCTCTAAATATTAACAATATTTTAAACTTCAACGTAAAAACTATGCTCGAAGAGGAGAATTTTAATTGTGGGTTGAGAGAAGGGTTTCACTGAGAATTTCCAAAGTGACAATTTTCCAAGTGAGCATTTCACACTGTGCAAATCAAGAACCACAGCCTCAGTGATCTCAGTTTGTCACCTAAAGATATAAAATCTTGCTTTAATTTGGCGTGTCATTAATACCTTAAAGATATTGTATCCTGTCAGCCTCTCACTCCTCTGACTTCAAAATCACATCCCCAGCAAATGGAGCATCTGTGTGCTACACAGACACTTAGTAAGTTCTTACAAATCTTTGCCAAAGAGAATAAAAAGCCCCTGTCAACTATAATGAAAATCCTCCAAAGACCTGATATGTGCCCTCCTCATGGTTCTCTTGAACTCATATAAGAACTGCTAAAAGTTCAGACTTTCTAGAAGTCAGAGGACGTTTTGTCCAGTTAAGATAAGAGCGATCAGAGCTTCAGAAAGGATAAAGTCATTTATGAGAATTATCTTGCTACATCGGCTTGCTGAGAATTACTGAGCTGATGCCTCTGTTTGATTTGTGGATATTACCTTGTAAATTTTTCCTCTTATTATTTGATAATAGACATTCAGTTCCTGTATTAACCTTCTCCTAGTGTCTTTCATACAGATTTAAAAATTATTTTTTCCCTTTATTTTTTTTCTTCACTGATTTGCACCTGCAGTTGGTTTATACTCTCACATGAAAGTTGAAAATTGGATCCCAGTAAGATGTCTTTTCAGAGCAAGGTATGTCTATCATCCCTCCATGAGTTCATAAATGATATAAATTCTGTTGGTAGTCACCTTATAGGAAGATTTATAAAACAGATACTTTTGCCATCTAATACACCATAACAATAACACAGTGAATTCTGTATCAATTAGGAAAAAACTCATCAAGTTTGGGGGATACAAACACTTTACCTCAAAATGTTGAAGTGATTGCTTTAAAGCATCCACCAGCTTTCTTGCAATAGAAGTTTAACAAAATAGACTAGAACCAAGCTAGTAGAGAAATGGCAATCCAAAGTTACAAGAACAAACAGTGAAGTTTAACACTGTTCAAGATGTATGGTATTACATGTAATAATAACATTATTACATTACATGCAATAATACCAATATTACATGTAATAATAACATTATTAATATTATTATTAATAATAATGCTAATAAATTTGCTTAGCAGTTACTTTTAGAAGCACTTTTCCACAAGTGCTTTTCCCACAAGGGTATAAAATTTTAGAGACATATATGGTTGAGGGAAACAGAAAATATTTACTGAAAGAGGGAAAAGCTGTAATTGACATTAGTAACTACCTTTAAGGTTGTTAAGATTTTATGAAGGCACTATCACATCCTCTGGTCAAAGTACACACACAGGGAATTTTGTACTTCAGACATGCAAACCAAGAGCAAAACAACAAAAAAAGTCAACACTACAGGATTTCAAGATACAAGGCTCCAATTTAGATTTGAAATACTCAGGACCTTATGCAAATACGAGCACCACAGAAGTTCTGTGTAGGCTGACAACTTTACTACACATTTTCTTGTATTTGAAATGGGGAAAAAAGACACCATAGTCAAAACTACCATAACTTTCTGTTTCTCGTTTTCAGTTTGCTCCTCCCTCACTTATCTGCACTCTTTATTTTGTCCTATTTAGTCCATCTTGCAATCAAAACTCCAGTCTCACAATTCTTAGCCAGAGACAAATAAAAAGAACCTGTTAACAAATCTTTCATCTTCAGAACATGGGTTCTTCCCCCTCCAGCCAGCCTTTGCTTTCCACAGATCAGCGATTTAGGACTTCCAGGATTGTTCTGCCTACTTCTTTTCACTGGCTCCAGATTGCTCCACGTGCTCATATTTTGTGTAAATCAGAGGAAATACAAGCTCCTTCCCTCCAGTCAGATCCACCATGCTCAGCTCAGTGCCTTCAACAGCTGGCCATGGCAAATCGCAGGTCTCCCTGCTGTACCAGGCATGTATTTTTAAGGGAATGCAACATGCTGTACAGAGGAAATGCAGGCAGACTAAAGAAATTGATACTGAACGGCATGGTTTATAGCCAAAAAGGTCTCTTTTCCACTCATGACCATGTCAGTCACAATTTCCTCAAGTACTGGTTACACCTGACTGTTACACCTACTTATAACTGGTTTGTCTACAAGCTGTTTCAAGAAGGTGTTCAGTAATATTTTTATCATCAGGTGGTGTCATGACATGGTGAAGAGAAAGCCTTTTTTATCAAGGTAACATCCCTGTGCCTACCAGATGCCATTAGAGGTGATTGGTGTTTTTCAAACTTTACCATCCCATCTCCAAAACCAGAGGTACCTGTTTGGCTGCTACACCATCACTTCTATGGGGAATACTCAGAGCATTTCTGAATTAGTTAATAGGTTCATTGCCACTGCGGCAGCTGAAAAGTATTAAACCTAATGAAGGTCATAATCACATTCAAAGTGTACAAATTCAAAGTGTCCTAATAATGAATTTTTAGCCATTTGCTATTTGATTATTTCAAAAATCTTAAAATCGTCTCCTGACCACTGCAATATCTACATGCCACTGTTTGTGGGAGGAAATCTCCTTGCTTCAGAGAATGCAAGGAAGCATCACTTGTGCTCTTCATATTGTCATGTTCAGTAAGTCCTCTTACAATGCAAAACCTGACAGTCTGAAAACTGAAGAACTGAAGTTGCTACTGCACTGATGTATCCTTTCATTTCCATTTTCTAAGAGTGTTCTTTAGATGTAACACTAATTGTAACAATAAGGCTGAATATTCCTTTGCTTAGAAACTGACGTTTTTCGATGAATGCAGAAAGAATCAGTTGAACCTCGCTTGGTTTCTGAGCTACTCCTCTGTTTACAGAACAGCTGTTATCAGATCACTTTGAAGGCTCCTCTTGTCTGTAGTATTCCCCTTCAGTTTGCATATTCTCACGTTGTATGTTAGCCTCCTTTTCAAGTTAATTTTTTGTTTGAGATACATATCTATTTTTATTGAAGCTCTCCCTCTCTTTCTCTTTTATTCCCACCCCTCCTCTCCCCTTCTATTTGGGGAATATGTATAACTGCCATTGGCTAACCCTCAGCATATGGAATAATTTTCCTGATCACCAATTTACACTTGGCATTTCATTAGTACTAGTTATTTCATTTATGGTTTCAAATATCTGATCAGCTGGTGTCAATCTGAAATCACTTGGTTCCACCAGGGTTGGCAATGGAAGCAAATGCATACCTTATGAACGAAATCATCCATAAGATTTTGGTACCTCTAAGCAAATTTTAATGCAGAAATATGTTCAGCGAGCAGCAATGATGAGACAGAATTTGTATCTTAGGAACTTGTATTTCAGTTCATTAGATATAGTGCCTGAGATGAACAAGTTCCAATCCAAGTTCATTTTGGAGCAGTGCTTAATGTGACTTCCATGAAACTAAAGTCAAAATTTGAATGTAGCCTCTTCCACAGCCAGATTTGTCACAAGGCTTCACTGCTGTGCCCAATCCCACATCCCCACACCCATAACCTTCTCCAATTCTACATCATTCTCTCCAGTCATCCTGCACCATCAGATCCTAGAGTTACAGGGTGTCCATCATGGTACACAGCCTGTATCTCAAAAGTTATATCTCAAAAACATATATAGATAAAGCATCATTTTAAAATCCACATAGTCCAAGGGGACACCATGGGTTTTATGCAGATATTAGAATTGCTGAAGCAACTATATATTATTTCAGATTTCCAACTCCAGGACGGAGTAACTTCCTTGTTTACAACCAAACAGGGGAGAAGCCTCATTTTTTAAGTTAGCAGTATTAAAAAATATAACACTCCTTTTCCACCTCCAGGAACTGACTGCATTTTAAATCTGCCAGATTTTAATTTCACTAAGCTATGCAACTTTCATTCTGAAGCTCAGCTTCTAGCATGTTTCAGTGATGCTGCCTCTGCACAAAAAATGGTGCATACATATAATGTGATAATCGGATGTCAACTTCAGCTGCTGAAGGTGTTATTTGCCAAGATCTTTTTTCAGATTGTGCCTTCTTTCTCTGAGTTGCATCTCTCAGTTTGGGGAGAACATGCAGTTTAATTCATTTGTTACATGAGCATTTAAACAGAGAAATCAACAATTGCCACCACCCTTAAAAGCAACGTCCCTTTCAGGATTTGAGATACTAAAATTCATTGTGTGAATTTCCTCACTAGAGATAAAATTCAGCCCTGAGCAATGGTACTATACAAGACATATATGTCGCCTTCTTCCTCTTTGTAGTATTACATGTTATCACAGCCTGTGCATGGGACAAAACAACCCAACCACAGCAAAACCAAACTACTGCAATTAAATTTCTGTTTTCACTCCTAAATCCCCTTCTCTAAGTCCCTGTTAAAAGTTTTCTATCCAGCTGGCTGGTATAAAACTGAACACATGGATGAAAATCACAATTAATATATGAGAAAATGTATAAATACTGTAAGACAATAACAGATTAACAGCCTGCACTGCATCATGCAGCCATCAAGCACATAGCTTCTCCTTCAGATTTTGACTTCTTATTTAGTACACTATAATTCTCAGTAATAAAGTGGCTACTAACTGTTATTTCTTAGAACACTTTACTGAACTTCAGCTATTTTAATTAGTAGTTTCCACTCTGGAACAGACATTTATTTTATTATTAAAGTAATAACATTTGTGTTCCAGTGCCAGACCATGTGATATGTACACCTTAACCATTAACCTAAATTTTGCAGATGATAGTTTAAAAGTTGTTGAATCCATTTAAGTAAAAACTAGTTATCATTGAACACACGTACTCATAAAAACTACATGTACACTGCTGAAATTACAGCAGAGGAAGAGACTGGCTCTAAAAGTAGACAGTCTTATATACAAAAAAAAAAAAGATTACACCTTGAGTAAAAAAATAAATAAATAATGGGCTGGTGATTTTTAAGATTGCCTTTAAACATAATAGTGCAGAAGGAACAATCCTCTAACAAAAGCCTTAGACATCTTAAAGACGTTACTGAGTAGTTACCTCAGACACAGCAGTGGTTTTGTTCAGCAAAGATCTACAAAAGGAGATTTATGAAAGATGTTTGAATTGTTTTTTATTTCATGAATGACAACCTTGCATTTCTATGCAACACTGAAGTACATAAATGAGAATGGATGCCCTGTATCACTAAAATCTAATGTGATGAGACTTTAAACAGAGACTATGCCTGTACAGTAAATAGATGATAAATATACTGACAGTTTCTGGCACTAACACTGTATTTTCTCAACAGTGGCAGACGAGATTTACAGGGTAGGTACTTCCTTGAGCAAGATTTTATACAATTCTCCCTCAACAGTAGGCAAAAGTCAAGGGACACCTGAGAAATGCTGAGACGTGATCCAAAGTCATTCTTCTATTAAAAAAAGGAGAATCAGAAAATATAGAACAAAACACAAGCCTCTGGAGGTATCCCGGTCATGGGACAGAAGAAGGAGACTATGGATACTGATTTCAAAAAGTTTCTATTCAGAGTGGTGAAATCTCATCTGGCTTCAGATGGGTACAATTCCTCTATGGAATCCAATCACAGGCTCAGCACTTTGAAACTACAAATATCTTATTTGGAGAAATGTTTTTCCACTACACAGGGATATTGCTTCCAGATTACAAAAGGTGCTTTTACTCAGTTTTGACCTCCTGCCACTTCCCTCCCTCTCCATTCTTCTCTACTGGATACCACTGAAGTTGAAAACAATGTATTTTGTTATATTCCTGCCAAAATTTTAATAGGAAGGATACAAATAAAAATTCTTCCTCAAGAAAAAAGATGACACTGTACCTGGAAAAAAAAAATCACCTAAAACATATACGTAAAAATATAACACAGGTAAGATACCATGGATCTGCCAAATGAAATGAGATTATGTCTTTATATTGCTTTGAGGTGATTTGTTATTCTTTATGCAGATTACTAAGGTATTTTCTGCTCAATTTACTTGGTACTGAAGATTTGTTCCCTGCTTGTTTCCTATAATTCTCTCTCCCAAAGCAATGTTATCGAGTGGATGGATGTCAGTTACGAATACAGGTCTAGTATCACAACATTACCAAACTGATAGAGATGCAGTGGTAGGAATAGTTTTTTCTTTTCAATTTCTCTGAAAACATTATGTCCTATAGCCAGAACTCCATGCTGTGTGATTTATCAGCATGATCCTCAATTAATCTGCAGCTGTGCCATCACGCTACATCCGTGCACAGCACAACAGCTTGCGACAAAACAAAACAAAACAAACAAGTAAACCTGTCCCTCAAACAGAAAAAGGCCACAACCTAAGCAGAAAGAAGCAATATTTGGTATTTATAGCCTAAGTCTTGCAGTTCCAGAATGAACAACTAAATAGAGATTTGAGAAGCAGTATAAATGATAAATGGTTTAATCCAAACCAGGCAAGTTAAAGCCGATTTTCCTGTTGCTCCTCCTTTTGCCTGAAGTGACAATTACAGAGACAAAAATATCTGAAACCAAGATTCCCTTTTATTTTTAAATTAATTATTTGTAATATGGGAACTAGCATGTAACAGGTAACTTTTCATTAGTAATTAGATGCCATTCTGAAACTGAGTTAATACCATACCAACATCCTCATTGATGCTCCTTGTAAGAACCTGACAACAACTAACTGCTTGCATATAGGAATTTTTTTTTCCCTCTAAACCCCTGAAGATTCCTTTTACTCATTAATCTGAAGTCTATGGAATTGTATCTGTTAACTAAATTCCAGTTCTATGCTGACAAGCAATGCTTCACACAACCTGAGAAAGGATGAGAGAACTGTAGGGTAGCTGGGATACAAACTACCCTGTGGAACCTGCCACTAGTGGTGTGCAAGAATCAAACTCAAGAGTCTGATAAACAGGCTGTATGTGATTCGCCATAACATTAAAATTGCAGACCCACAGTGTCATTTTACATAGTCTCATTTCATTTCATGCTGTAGTAATTTTCTAAATTTTTTCAGCATGTCTAAATCACAGACAACTTCAGTGATTTGAAATAGCTAAAAGCAAACAACTTACCAAGGGACTGCTTGCTAAAAGGTATTGTAATTGGCTATCAAAAAGATGTGTCTCCAAGTAATGTTTAAAATAAAACCCACTCATATTGGTTTAAGATATCAGCTGAATACTGAGTACCAAGTGCAAGATGCAGAAAACCCCTGGTATCAATACAGGTTGGGGGATGAAGGAATTGAGAGCAAATCCACCAGGAAGAACTTGGGGGTGCTAGTAGACGAGAGGTCGGACATGAGCCAGCAATGTGCACTCACGGCTCAGAAAGCCAAAATTGTATCTTAGGCTGCATCAAAAGCAGCATGGCCAGCAGTTCGAGTGAAGGGATTCTGCCCCTCTAATGTGCTCTGGTGAGACCCCACCTGGAGTGTTGTGTTCAGCTCATCACAAGGAAGATGCAGACCTGTTATAGAGGTGGCCTAGAAGAGGGCCACAGAGATGATCAGAGAGCTGGAGCACCTCTTCTACAAGAAGAGGTTGAGAGAGCGGGCTTGCTCAGCCTGGTGAAGAGAAGGCTTGAAAGAGTATCTAAAGGGGGCCTGCAAGAAAGCTGCTGAGGGACTTTTTAGCAGGGTCTGTTGTGATAGGACAAGGGGTAATGGTTTTAAGCTGAAAGGGGTTAGATATAAGGAAGCCGTTTTTTACAATATAAGGTGGTGAGGCACTGGAACAGGTTGCCCAGAGAGGTGGTAGATGCTCCATTCCTGAAAACATTCAGGGTCACGTTGGGGCTCTGAGTAACCTGGTTTGGTTCATGATATCCGTGTCTATTGCAGGGGGGTTGAACTACGTGATCTTTGGAGGCCCCTTCCAACTCCAGCTATTCTATGGTTCTATCATGCTGTTTTAAACAACTTCATAACCATTAAAAAACTCCAACAAACTTAAAAGGTTAAAAGATTAAGGTTTAAAGCTTTGAAAATGGTAAAAGAACAGTTTATCTGTAAAAACAGACACAGAAAACCACTATCAGTTTGTGATACCACACAACTGCAATAAAGTAGACTTAATTACTCTTGAAAGAAGAGTAAATCACTCTACAGGATTTGGACATCTTGTCTCATATGGCAAATTTTCAAATATTGGAAAATTGCATCACAATATGAAAAAAATCTTCACATTGAAATAATGACTTCTAAAAATATCAAATATATCCACTACTTTATTACATACCAAGACAAATATTTACAATCTTTGAAGATTATGTACTTTGGCTCAACTTATGCACCCTTTGTAGCCCCATGCTCCTTTTGTACAGGGCAACAAAGGAGCTGAGAGACATGACAAAATGTTGAGAATCAAAGAAAGGCTAAGCTGGACCAGCATAAAAACATGTAGCAAATCAACTTCCTTGGTATTTGAAAGGAGCACTAAGCAGCCCGTGCAATACCCTTCTCCATCCTTGCTGTAAAATCTGTTAAAAAAAAATTACTTGGGCCTACTCAGCAGTTACTGTTCCCACAGACCACCAGCAAGGCAGGGCTGTTGGGCAGCTGAGCAGCACTCCCTCCCACAGCAAGGCCAGGTCTCCACCCTACCATGCCAGCTGCAGAGGGAAGGCAGGGCAGAGGCAAGGAGATGGTGAACCAGTGCAGCTTTCCAGAAGCAACTCCAGAACGCCAGACTTCTGTCTACCAGGTCAATGAGATGGAAATTTGAACAGGTCCAGCCTTTCCCAGAGAGAGGGAGCCTGCACAGAGTGGGGACAAATGGTATGTGAATCTGGCTTTGAGAACCTTGCACTGTCATCAAAGAAGTAGGACTGCCCTGCTTCATCTATGCAGTGCAAACAAAGAAAGGAGGAGGTCAAAGCCATTTGAGCAGCCACAAGAAAAACTAGCAACTTTCCCTTCCCGCAAAAAACCAAGCCCAAACAAACCAAGAGTGCAGTCAGTTTTGCATGGGCTGTTCCCGCCTGAGGCAGCAGAAAAATGGGGGAGGTTGGCTTCTCCCTCTCTACTTCTCCTTTAGGTCATGAACAGAGACCTGATCCTTACCACAGGCACCTCATCAGATGGAACAAGGAAGTGGCTCAGT
>VYXB01006062.1:0-58275 GCA_013397135.1 Pachyramphus minor
TCACGAAGCCAAGCCATGACAATACCAGTCCAGAAGCCTTGGGAGATATTTAGAATCAGAAGATACCTGGCTTTTGCAAAGACTTGGAGATGATGTGAATTGCTCTGTCAGGTCATTTGACATAGAAATAGACCTATAAACAAGAAAAGGAATTTCAAACCAGCGAACACTTGGTCATCCAACCTGAATCTCCAATTCCACTTGCTGTATGCTCACAGCTAAACTGTTCGAAAGCTGATGGATGTACTTCTGAAAAAGAGCTGCAGCAGTGCACCAGAATTTCATAAGACAAAGTCAAGACATGGGGTTGACATGAGGGTATCTAATGTTGGCCAGAAGTGTAAAGTATCCTGAAATGACTCTGGAGAAGCAAAATCAAGTTTCATGGAATCATAAAATCATACCCTGAAAGGGACCCACTAGGATCACCGTCAAGAGAAAAGGGGAGATTTCTTTGACCATTAATATGGAGAGATTTCCTTGACCCCTAGATATTTATTTCTCTCTTGGTGCCTCAGGAAAGCTGACACCCTTGTGCATGACCAGTCTGTCAGCATCCTGTTTTGGAGACCCTTAAATGAAGAGTCCCATTGGATATATTTAAAGCACTATACAGACAAGCTCTAACCCCATTAAAATTATTCAGAATGCATATAGTTCTTACCCAATATGGGGGAGAAGGTAGATTCATCCCATCAACTGATCCCAGCAGTTANACTGCTCGCAACTGCTAGTGCCTGTGAAGTATACACAATAAAAGCTTGCAGAATAGCACTCTTATTAATCGAAAATTGTGAGAGGTTAGGGTTAGAAGATTGCCGGCGATAGTATTTGGCTGCAAAAATATATTTAAAGCATTATACAGACAAGCTCTAACCCCATTAAAATTATTCAGAATGCATATAGTTCTTACCCAATATGGGGGAGAAGGTAGATTCATCCCATCAACTGATCCCAGCAGTTAGAATGGAGTCTTCCCTAATTTTCCCCCCACTTCCCCCCCCCATACTTTTATACTATTTCTTTATGCTTAGGTGGAGCTTGAGTCATAAATACTTTTGTATTGACTTTAGTCATAAATAAAGTCATAAATACTTTTGTATCTGATTGGTGTGAAATTATCTTACTTCACTTTTAAAGATATTATTAAAACAGTACAGGGCACATGCCCAGGGAGGGGTAGTTGTACCTTGAAGGAGGGTAACTTTGGGATGGAGGTGTGCACTAATGTAACAAGTAGGCTTTAATGAATCAAGTTCATCTGAGCAGAGCGATTTCGCCACAGTTCTTGGCTCAGCAGCAACATCTTTTATCTCCCTTGTTTTAGAGGTGCTATGCAGACTTATCAACTGCAAAGTACCACTAAGTTCCCCTCCCAACAAGGATTTCTGTGGAGGGAGGCTGTTGCGTCTCCACTCTGCTCTACCCTCCATTCCATCCCCCTTGGAAGGTGCTTATTGTTGTACAGGGAGTCATCATGGAACATGTTGACCTCATTTCATCCAAGGAGTAGCAGCTGCATTTTACACCATAATTTCTGTACCATTGTGATCTAACTTCTTAGTTTCCTCTAACTTTTACCCTCAGCCATCTTCCCAAAATCATCAAAATCCAACTCCTGGCCCTGCACAGAACAACCCCAAGAATCAAATGTACCTGAGATCATTGTCCAAATATTTGTTGATCTCTTGTAGGCTTGGTATTGTGATGAAGTGTGGTCAAGTTTAGATTTTTCTATTTTATCTTAGCACAAAGAAATGTTATTTCAATTGACTCAGTTTTGCTCTGGAGAGAACTAGTTTTTCATCAGCATTTTGAATTGAATATGATGGGAATGATTTGATGTTGCAGGATTTTTGATGAAGTAACATTTGGGTTTAATTGCTGTAAGAGATACAGTTTAATGGGTATAAGGCTGATATCACAGTCAAGTGGAATTGGGTTCAATTCAGAATAAATGTCAATAGATATTTCCATTTAAAAACCTAAAGGAGACCTCTTTTCTCATAGTACTCCAGTGCATCCACAGAGAAGAAAGGGGCAGGAGGCAGTGGAGAAAAGAGGGCTTGAAGAACACATTACACTGCTTCAGGGAGCATTTGAATGCCTAGATGATCCCCATCCATTCTGTCAAAGCTGAGACACCATGTAGTCAGCAACAGACAATGTTTTTTGTGAGAGATTCCTCCTATAAAATAGTAGCTTTTATAAAAAAATGCATCTTCTAACATTTTTTTTTTTTAGTTAACTTATACAATACTGTGGACAAAAAACCCCACATTTTGCCTAGGGGTTCCTACAAATTTTAGGAAAGAGCCATTGTAATTTTTCAGGTGTTCACAACTGACCCGTTAAAATGAAATTATCATTGAGTAGATTGATATTAACAAGAATAACTAAGAATGTTAAAAAAAATAAAACCAAATGTTTATTTTGAAATCCTGGTATTTTAATCTGTGCAACTTCCAAGTAACCATAAAAAAAGATTTAAAAAAAACCCAAACCAAACAGACTAAAGAACCAAACCCCACTTTTTTTTTTTTACATGCATTTGTAATCTTCATTTAATTGAGACCTGAGCCCAAACAAAAAGTAGGTTTTTTATGTAAAACAACATGAACTGTAATTAAAATAGCAAGAGCATTGTAACTGCTTTCAGGAGCAGTTACCAAATAACCAGTGATCTAGAGCGATACAAAAATAACAGCACAAACAAGTGAACATTCCATTGGGAACTAAAACACCCTCAGGAATACATATAAACTTTTATAAGTTTAACTGGAGTTTACTTCACTGCTAATAATTGTTTTCATCCTAATTTGTCTTTTTGCTGAACAAGACTTTGCCTTTCAGCTATAACTTACAGTTACACTGTCTTTACAGGATAAATGGAAAGAACAGTTTTTTGAACACTTTCCAGTCACTGCATTTGGATTTTAAGGCCAAGAAGATAATGAGGAAAGACTGTCTCAAACAATTAAGTAGGCAGAATGACATATTTGAGAACCTTGACTATTACTAGACTATAAACACTACAGAAGCCTTAATTAGATGCTTGCATATAAACTACATGGAAAAAGAAGCAGGGGCGGAGGGAAATGGGTCATCTAGAGGTTTGTCGTGTTGATGAGCAAAAAATATATGCAAAGAGCTATCTAACCTGTTATATCCACAAACTGCATTCACAAGAAAGTGTGTCAGAACTGCACCAGTCTTTCCTAATCAAATCAAGTCTGTGTTAAGGTCACAGTTTTTCATTAAAAAAGTCATCTGGAATTTCTTTTAGTATTCACTTTTTCAGCTTTTTGGAGAAACCAACCCAAAACCACTAACAAAGCAAACAAAAACAATAACAACAAAAGTGTAAAAAAACCCACCCACACACAAAACCAAACAAACCACAAAAACCGATTCACTCCTCCTTTATCATGCTCAGTTAAAAAATTGCATACTTAATTTTCTATTATGTGACAGGTTTTATTTTCTTGATTGGCCAGATGAATCTTTTGTTCTTCCGTTGTTTGAAGTTAACATCTTTTAGCCCTGGGATACAATATTCCAGATGAAGCCTTTGCAGTATTTAGAGAGTGAGAGGAGAATATCTCTAATTCAACTGGAAACAGAAAATATTTTCTACAATGACATTTAAAATTTTCAGCTATGTGTTTCAATGGTTTATGTTTAAATAATGATAATTTAACATTATGTTTGTCTTTGCAGTTATTCATTGTTCAAGAATCCTTGATTTGGATTCCTTTTCCTTGTTTCTAGTAGTACAGGGTTGTCATAGATTCCTTAGGTTTCAAACAGCTTTTTCTTCTTACTTTAGGTCATCTAGTTCTTTGTGGATTTGATTATTTCTTCATGTCAAGGTTGCGTTTTAATGTGTAACTTAGAAAATTGTCCTCATATATTCCTACTTCTTATATTAGGGTAACAAACTAGATTATACATCAAGTCAGTCCCAACATAGTACACTGAAAACCTCCAGGGTTTCAGGATGTTTTGGTTATGTCCTCTTTAATCAAAGATTTATTTCCTCCTTATTTAGTGCTGTCTATACTCTATATTTCATATGCTATTAGAGTCTTCTCCAATTTAAAGGAACATCTCTTATTTGGCATTATATTATAGTCATTATTTAAATTCTGATAAATTAATTTTTCACTTTTCCTCTTCTCATTTTACTTTTTCAAAGACATATTAAAGAATCAACAGAAGATCTCATCGGACATCTTGTCTTGGATATACGTGTAGCAGAACTGCAAACAATAAAGATACCGTTAAATTAAAATCAGAGTGAATGGTACAAGTGTATTAACAAGGCAGTGGATCTCCCTTAAAATGGAAAATTTAGCAAAAACATGTTTGGAAAGCTTTGCAAATACTTAATAAGTTTTTATAAAGTCGTGGTTTCTACAATTATGAAGAAGGAGAGGAGTTCACAATAGCAATATGTAAATGCCTTCACAACTGAAGTTATGTGTGTTAAGTGATGATATATAAGATCAACACATTAAATGCTAACTTCATTAAGGTTCTGAGACTAAAACAAGGAAAAGGAAATATCATGCAGAGAGTTGTGTGAAACTCTGTTGCCTGAATGAGTTTACAATTTTGTCTCAGGACTGCAGTGCCTCTGTAGAATTATGATTCTGACCCTGAAAGTTTTCATAATTAGACTCTTACACCAGTATTTTTTTGTAAAAGTAGCTCTTTTCCCAACAAAACAGCCCCTGAGGCATCCACTGAAATTGTCCAAACAGCTTAATTTCATTTTGCTGCTCTCTCTGATCACAGTTTCAACAATGCTGGAAAAAAAGATTTAGAACATTTATTTTTCTTTACCATTCTATATATGAAGAAAAATATATTTTGAAAGCTCTAATATGACTACATTCCCTTAAACATGAGGATTTTTTAAAACTGAAGGCAATATTCCCAGGTCTTATACTATAATTGTCAGGATAACTTCAGAATTCAAGTGGATTTTTAAGCACTGAACAACCAGAATGAAAGTATTCTAACACCTTATAGCACATAATATACCCAAATCACCTAACCCAAGAACTTTAGATTGCTACCATGGAATTAGGATGTTATCAAATTATAGATCATTTAACCATTCAGAGGATTCTGTCTTATTACTAGTAGAAAAGAAATGTAATGTATAATTAGATAATTTCTACCTTAGTCACTTTTCTTATTAGTTTTATGTATGTACAAATAATTTGTATATCTGACGTCCTAACTTTTATGTCTAGCATCCAATATTTTACACTGATAACACTATCTGGATAATTTCCCTCTGTTGTAGGACCCCAAGGCAAATAATGGAAACTAGTTTTCTTTTTCTTTTGTTTACAGAAATATTTGGCTTACACAGATCACATATATTAGATGACAATCTAAGCTGAAAAAAGGAAAATAATTTTGTAATAGTTCCAATTTCTGATGGATATTTAAGGGATTGTATTATACAATAATTCATACATTCAGAAAGCCATTTTATCTGCTTCTACAGGACCCTAATCTGTCACACTCTCAGTAGCCCAATTATATAAACCTCTGGGAAAGACTGTAAGAAGATTATGCTTGAAATATTATCATTTGTCTTGGGTTTGTGTGGCCAGGTTTGGGTAGCATGGGGTCTACACAGGTGACTTGTGAAAGAAGCTGCCAGAAACTTCCCCCATGTCCAACCAAGCCAATGCCAGGTGGCTTCAGGATGAACCTACCACTCTCCAAGGCCGAGCCACTCAGGAATGACAGTAACACCTCTGTGATAATATATTTAAGTAGGAAAAAAATTTGTTGTGCAGATGTAATTGTGGTGAGAGAAGAGAAGAGTGAGATATACAAGAGAAACAGCTCTGCAGACACCAAGGTCAGTGGAGAAGGAGGGCAGGAGGTGTTCCAGGCACCACAGTTGAGATTCCCCTACAGTCCCTGGTGAAGATCACAGTGAATCAGCTGTCCCTGTGCAGACCTCAGAGGTCCATGGGGATGCAGAGATCCACCTGCAGCGTGTGGGGTAGGTCGATGCCTGAGAAGGTGGCTGTGAACCTTCTGTGAGGACACACCAGGAGCTACTCCCATGTCTGACACAAACAATTTAAGCTGGCTCCAAAATAAACCTGCTGCTGGCTAAGGCTGAGCTCATCAGTAATGCTGGTGGCACCTTTGCGATACATTTAAGAAAGGGTAAAAATAAGCTGAGTTGTATATGTGACAGAGAGCAGTAAGAAAGCTGTGAAAGAAACAGCCCTGCAGACACCAAAAGAGGAGAAGGAGGGAGAGGAGGTGTGTTCCAGGCACCAGAGCAGATGTTCCCCCACAGCCCATGGAGAAGATTATGGTGAAGCTATTAGTCCTTATGTAGTCCATGGACAACCATGGTGGAGCTGCAACCCACATGCTGGAGCAGGTGGATGAGTCCTGAAGGAAACTGCAACCCATGGAGAGCCCACACTGGTGAAGGCTNGAAGCTATTAGTCCTTATGTAGTCCATGGACAACCATGGTGGAGCAGTTATCCACACTACAACCCATGCTGGAGCAGGTGGACGAGTCCTGAAGGAAACTGCAACCCATGGAGAGCCCACACTGGTGAAGGCTTTTGGCAGGACAAAAAAGAAAAAATTTGTTGAAGTATGTTCTATATCGTAACCACTACTGAATGAGTAGGAGGCAGTGATTTTCTTCAAGTCTAGTGTAATTTGAAATTGTATGTATATTTATCAGTTATTGAAAAAAAATCTATTTTGTTAATATTATTTATTATATTCAAAGTATATTCAAAGTACTTGCCTTGAGCCATAAATCTTGACTGATGTGAGCTTTGGTTACTTTAGAGAATCTTATGTTCAATTCCTGTAGCAACAGAGGATGTGTTACTGATAGCAATTCCTCTGAATTTTGATAATCATATGTGAGTTAGGATGAGTTGACTTCAGGGCCCTTCTCACTGTGCTTTTACAGCCCAGATATACCCATTTGCAGAAAAATAGCTGATGATACTTATTTCCTCAAGTAGGCTGTGTGAGAGATTATTTGTAATGTTAATATAATGGTTTATAATAATACGATGTTGATATTAATACAAAAAAATAAAAAAATCAAAAAGTGTTAGTTGGTTGACTCAAATGTTGTTCAATATTCAAAGATAATATGATGAGTGCTCTTCACATACACCTACAGAGACATCTGCGGTAGTCAAATATAACAGGTTTTTCAGTATGTAACACTGTGTTACATTGTCAAAGTTAGTGAGATATCTGATAGAAAATAAAGACAAAACTGGTTTGAAAATTTGAATCTATTTGGATCTCAGTTTTATTTCAAGTTCTTCAGTAAAAACAGTGTGTAAGACTGCTCAGTTTGCTTTTTTGGCTATTTGTGTTGTTCTTGCAAGACAAGCAAATACTTTTCTACCTAAAGTACATAGAGAACATTCCTGGTGTCAGTAGTGATATATTCTGATCAGTGCAACAAAAAATATATGTTAAAAATAAGATAGAATAGACCATTTCAGTTGGGAGGGATCTATAATGACCACCAAGCTGCCTGACTACTTCAGGGCTGACCAAAATGTAAAGCATGTTATAAAGGGCATTGTCCAAATGTTTCTTAAACACTGACAGGTTTGGGACCTCAGTCACCTCTCCAGGAAGCCTTTTTCAGTATATGATTTAACTCGTTAACCAAATTGCCTTTATATTTATCAGAATAATACAAGGAAGCCAGAACACAAACACCTTCGGTACAATGTAATGACCAGCCCTGAGGGTAAAAAATTACTTGAGAGTAATTTCTTCGTCTGAAATAATTGATTTCAGGTTTTTTTTGTAAAAAATATCTTGGTTTCAGCCAATGTTATTGCATTTTTTTAAACTCTGAATATTCAGAAATATTATTTCATTACTATTATGAAGTCTGAAAATCTAATGTCATTAAATTCCATTTAATAGAAAATTTATATAAGATGTATTTGGGTAACCAAGTGAGTGTCAACATTGAAGTTAATTGAGTGGGCATACTTAGTTATTGAATTATAATTTTCCAGAGGTAATTTCATTTAATATGCAAGAAAAGTAAGTAATTTCAAACAGCAGAGATGAAAAAAATCTAGCAAATACAAAACTTGAAAATAAAATTTGATGTCCATTTAGGTGATGAGTTTCACTGAAATTTCCGTGTTGTTTTGTATTTGAGAGCCAAAGGGTAATATTAAGTAAAAACATAACAATTCTAGATTGTCAGTATTTGACATAACTACTGTAAATCTAATAAGCAGGAAAAAAACCCACAAAAACAACAACAAAACAATACTCTTACGATATTTATGGTCAATAAAATAAATAGATAAATGTAGACATATGAACATATGCATTCACTTGCTCCAGGTAGAGAGAAAAGTACAGAAAGTACTTTCCCAAACACTTGGTGAGAACTGTAGGGTCTCCCATATTTAAGTAACAGACAGTAAATATGGATTGTTTTTTCCTCTGTGCAAGTGTGTGTATGCAGACGTATTTATAAAAAGGAAGAAAGCAACTAAAAACATCATTAGCTGGAGAAAAACTGCATGGAAAAAAAGCCTTTAGGTAAATCCAGAAGCACCAACATTTCCATTAAATGAAAAAAAGGCAATAAACAGCTGTTTTATAAAGGGGGGGTGGGGAGTTATTTATGTCCAATTTATGCAAGTATAATAATGTTCTTAATGATCTTGAAAAGGCCTATCAACTCATTTTCACTTACAACCTTTGTCCATTTCTGAATTATGTAAGTCTCAGCAACCACATTATAGTCATGTGCAAATGATTTCATAAGCAGAAGAATGGGTCTTATCAGCTTAGCACTGAGTCCCTTTCCTAAGCTTACAACTCAACTGTATTTTTCTTTAATTATCATTCCTGTTTCCAAACCAGTCTTTTTTTCTCTTTCATGCCCTCTGTTATAGCCTTGTGTGCAGACCTCTCCTGTGGAACGGAGTTCGACATGCCCATTTATAGCCATTCCCCAACAGAAACCAGAAGGTTCTTTTTCTCCAGTGTAGAAGAGTAGTGTATTCCTACCTCACAGCAGTACAGAGCCAATTTCTTCCTGATAAAGTAGTTCATTCTTTCTGATTTCAGAAGCCTAAAAAAAGAGACATGACCCTTTCTGTTCACTATATGAACTCCCTACGTGGCTAAAGGGCAGAAATGAGAACTTCTAGAATGACTTTGATTTCCTATTTACATAAACAACTAAAATAAGTTTGGTGAATCATTCCTGACAAGAACCATTTTTTTGCTATTGACTTTAAGTGCCATCTAAATTACAAGCCCAGATATAGATAGCTACACTGCAGACTGTGAAGGACAGATGAAGTTAAAAGCAGTCATTATGATCATGATGCAAAAGATGTGCAGAACAGCAAAGAGGAAAGTCACAGAGGTAAGGAATTATTGAATACACTTTCAAACTCCTATACAAAATTTGCATTCTCTTTTTTTTGTTCTGTTCATGTATATGTTTTTCTCTTTAGATGATTGCTTTTATTCTTAGAATACTGACTCATAAGCAGATCATAGTGTGTTGACCTGAGATGCAATAGGAAATAGTAGCTAGAAAGATGGTCAGAAACCATTGCCTGTTAAAAGAATACAATATTTGGTCATCCACTTAAATTTTTTTACTCCAGTGTATAAACAGTTTAATTAATTTCAGATAAATTCTTGAAGGGCAAAATTATTTTATTTAATGAGGTTCTATTTTTTAGTGTTTTACCACTATCCATCTTTGTACATTTGCAGATACTTTTTAAATAAGAAAAAGAATCTTTTTAAATAAAAAACAGAGTACTTTTAAATAAAAAATGTTCTCCTGTATCAGTTTTCTGAATTTTTCTCTTTCTCACACACAAACAAAAACATGTGTATACACATACAAAATGAACAGACATTTGGCAAATATATGTCAATTTACAATTTTTTATATCAATAGACAGCTGATTTCATATTCCTCTCTTTTATTATTTGTTTGTCTTTTATGTTGAATTACTTTTTAAAAATGTAGTTGTTTATGGACTTCTCCCCCAGGCTTTATTTTAATAATTCATCCTAATTCATAACAATGACTTCGGCAATGTCAGTGTTTTGGGTAACAAAAATGAAATTCTAAATGGTATTGTCTTGTACTTCATTCTTAATAAATTATGAGCAATAATTCCACACTCTAATATGTCATTCAAGCTGCTTAAATTAAGTCCCTGAGAGAGTCAATGCAGTTGCCACAGTTACGCACCCAGTGGCAGATATGATATCCAAGCTTGCTGTACAGGGCTATTGGACATGCCTTTGGACAAAGCAAAGATTCTTACCTCTCTGTAGGTCAGTAACCTGGAGGCCAGGTGGGATGCCTTAGAGACTTCTTGAAGTAATATTCAATGCCTCTATTTAGGAAAGTGAGGCTATCCCAAGTGAACACAGTCCATAGGGTCTAGAAAGCTGTTTATTGGATAAATTGCAGGTGTCTAGGGGAGCTCAAGAACTCCATGGATTCCATATACTGAATTGACAGAATATATTTAATTCTAAGTATAATTGTAGATGTGCATATTAAGATACCTTACTACAGACACCTACATTTTCAAAGTGAGTCTCACCCCTCAAGCTCTTTGTAAAGTTTTTAAAGAAAATCCTTACTATTTACTCCAAAGGAGTAACTCCATGTTTTTGGAGGGCTACAGAGAAAGCTACTTTCTGTTTATATTTAGGTATCACTGTGACAATTCCTCTGTGTGGTGTGAAATTCCCATAAATGTAAATGAAAAACCTAATCTTCTAAAAAAGCTTAAGTGGACAAGCTGTCTCTTACCTTGGAAAATAAATTCACCATATTCACAGGTAAGTAGGTAATGTATCAGCTGACTGAGGTTGTCAAATGAATCTCTAAAAAAAGAAAACCAGTTAGAAATTTCTTTTAATACATATATTCTCAAAGACCAGAGCTCTCAACTCATCGACTGGAGTCTGGAGGGCCATTGAAGCAACTCTCAACTGTAGCCTTGTAGATACTGAGCCAGAATTTTGTAGCTGGTAAGAAGGGGAGGGAAACAAAATGATCACAGGTCTCACAGGAGAGAGCATACTTATTAAGGAACATTTACAAGTATTTGTGTGGTTACATAAGATTCAATATAGGAAATTTGTTTATTTGTGGGAATGCACAAAACTTATAGGATGCTCAGGAGAAAAGTCAAAGGGAAGGATCAAGGTGGATCAAGGAGGGAGAAATGTGTGTGTGAAAGTTGAGAGGAGGGAGAACAGAAGAGGCCATACACATGTAAATATACTGAAGATGATATCCTCGTATGGCCAAGCTCTGATCCTTATCAGTGCAGTCTGTCCTGTTTTGTTAATAAACTGTATTGCTATTTAAGGTTTGATCTTGCTCCTTATTCTGTGTATATGTTTGATTTGCTGGTGAACCTCGACCTACATCAGCCGGTAAGGTAGGAGGAAGCCATAGCCTGGAAAGATATGAGGTTGAAGTTGGAGCCTGGATAAACAGAGTCAAGGCATGGATTATTATAGTCTAGTACAGGTTTTGAGTAATCCGCAAATGTGAGAATGACTGCAAATCAAAGAACATGATTCTGTCCACTTGTGAGCTTTTATTTTTTTTATTTGTGAATTAAATGTCTTACTGAAGTACCACACATTGTAGAAAGTGAAGAGAAAATCTAATACAGGCAAGATACCCCTTTAAATTTTTGATTCACAGTTTAGATATTTTTTCATGAAATTAGTATTAATATGCAAAACATGCAGCAATATTTGATGTGTACTTGCAGTGAGAGAGAGGTAGTAGGAAACAGACTATAAAAAGCATCTGTATGTCAGCTGTAACTGATTGTATGAGTACTGATAATGTGCTTCAGTGCAGTGGTAGATGAATCGGAACCTTCACTGGCATTGCTTAAAGTAACATTACTTGGCTGTTATGAATCAGACTAAGCAGGTTTAATTTGCTCTTTCTCCACTGACACTTGACAGCTACTTAAAAGATTTTACAGCTGTAACTGAGAACTCTGGAAAAGGTGAAGTATGATAATTTAAAGCACTTTTTGTGGTAATGCCAACATTTATTATTTTTACCTGTGAGGTCTTTTACCCTGTTTTCCAATAATTTAATATTTGAGCATTGGATCAAACATCAAATCTTTTAGAGTTTTCTAACTTGAGGCTACAGCTCTGATTTCTTCCTTCCACTCAAGTTTACAAGTGAGGGCAATGTATTTTAAAGGACATAGCAATAGTTCAAAGTTGTTCCAGCTGTTTATTTATAGTTTCTTTACAGACATTATATGGATTACCTTCAAAGTCACTGTTCCTAAAACGTTTCATTTTCACTCCCTCTCATTCCTATAGACCAAACTGAATAACTGTGAGTTACTAGAGAAGAAAAAAAATGTGTCAAAGTGCTGTTCCTAAGGTGTCTGTAACATCCTTTTACCAGTATGCAGGTCACCGTCATCTGCTTAAAGTCAGTGTAGGATATTTCAAACAAATTTCTAGTAGACCAAGGTTTCCATCGTCATTGATGTTAATCTTTTGTTAACTTACACTTTTGTTAGTTCTCAAAAAATAGGCCGGGGTTTAAATACTCATAGAACATGGATGACCTGATTTTACCTGCAGTCAGTGCTGTGTCACATAAGAAGTGCTCAGGCTTTACACCACAGCCTTCAGTCTATTAGAACTTCCTTAGTGAAGGCAGTCTTTGACCTCAGTATCTAAAGCCCACAGTTCCTCACCTTTAACAAGTAAATAAACTGTATGTTTTTTGAAGCTAACAACAAACCAGTGTACTGAAATAGCATTGTTGCTATTTATAATTAAATAGTGAAGTGAATAGAAATTTATATCTGTTGATTTGCATATAAATAACTCTGAAGATAAACATGATGCAGAGAGTGTCCTGAGAACAAACCAGCCTATAGCAACACAAAAATAGTGAAAGATAGAGCAAACATTGGTAGGAGGACAAATGTTGAGACAGAAAAAATTAGCACTCAGCAACCAGAGGCAGTTCATACTGGATGTAGAAGAGTTCCTTTATATAGCTACTATGTCTTACTGTTTTGATTTTTTAAACTGACATAATTTCTTTGATACCTCATGTCCGAAACACTACAAAATGTCTTGAATAAAGACACAGCTAATGACTTTCTTCTTTGACTATTAGAGGTTTTTGTGGCAGAACATAAAAGTCAGTCAATATTCAAAAAATAATTGGTTAAGAAGTTTGCATGAAGAAACAGAAGCATATAAAGAAGTGCAGGAGTTGCATTTTATTTTATCCTTAAATGTTTTAACTTAAATTTAAATGGTTTTAAACAATCGTGCCTTCAGGTTTAAATAAACCAACTTATAAAATTGCTTTATGTAGCAGAATATCACTGTCTTAGAACTCCTTTTAATAAACCATTGCAATATATTGTAATTGAATTACTTCTTGTGAAAATTTTGAAGTATGAAGGTAGAGCATCAAAAATGTAGTATAGCACCTTCTTTAATTGAATTGCCTGTATGTATTTCACAAAGTTCTCAGATTTTTTTTGAAGTCTCCTCATATTGCAAGCCTTGAAATTAAAAAATAGTTGAGAAGTCTTTCCAGCAGTACGTCTGTTCCCTTTCTCATTTTTTATTTTTCATTTTCCTTAAACAATATTTTATTATTATAGTTTTTTCCTTCCAGTGCAAACATTTAATCTTTAGAGATATAATTTCCTACTTTTGCAAATATATTAGTAACTAAAGACCTCAAAGTAGCATTATTATATTGCTGCCAAATCCAGCTGATATATAACAGACTGGAAATTTTCTGTATTTTGTTTGTCAGAACATTCTCTTATCCCATGAATTAAAAAAAAAGAAGTCAAAATGCAAAAACAGCTGGAATGCCTGTGAAATCAAAATTAATCCATAAATTATATTACAAGAGAGAAAGTGATTCCTTTGAATCACTTGGAACTTAGCACACAAATAGTTCTCCACGTATTTCACTCCAGAATCTTTCTGAACAAATCCATGATGTTTGAAGAATTCAGGTTATAGAATATTTTGTCTTCCTCCTTATCCTGATTGGGTGGTCTTTAACAATCATCATGATATCTGTGGAAATTAGGAAGGTGGAAAATAGCTTGAGTAAACTGTCATGGGAGGAATAATCGTAAACACTAATCTCAATACTAGAGACTGAAATGTGTTCTGAAACATGCCTTTACATTTCAGACCTTTTTGTGAGATTCAGCTGCTGTTGCAAATTCATGAATTGGGATGAATAAGAGCATGTAAACACCTATATAGTAAGGATTCATCATAGTTTAAGAAAATATAATCAATATATTCAATGGAGTCCAGAGAATTTTTCATGTTGTCTCAGTTTGAACAAATCATGTCTATCAGCTGAACAGGTCTCTAGACTCCTTTGACCAACTGATTCTCCCAGGAATCTACTTTCAAGTTGATTGCTAAGCATTACATAGACTCAGTAGTAATACATGTATTGGAAATTAAATCATTTTGACTGAAACTATGATATAAATAAACCTCAGTCAGGTTCTTTCTCTGTCCCTAAAGACAGGAAGCAGGCCACAGTTTATAGCTCTGTGATTGAACTTACTCCCCCAAGGGCAGGATGACCTTATTCATGCTGTCTATTTGACAGAGTGACTGTCAGTGTTTCCCAAGCCCTGTCTAGACAAGTTCTAGCTAGCCAGAAGAGCCAAACACTATGGAAAAGTATGTGCCTGTGCCTGAATGGAGACCTTGTTCAGTTTGCTAGTGTGGAGACTTTTAGATTAACATGCTAAATGTGGCTTTGGATTCTTTACTGCAAATCATCTGAACAGAGAATTTCTTTTCATTATTCCGAGGTTGCAGATGAAACACTTGGCATACTAGCATTTAATTCTTAGAGAACATTAGCAGAAGACAAGCAGCAAAATATTTCTGGTGATTCTGACTCCATTCTGTTTTACAGGTATTAGCTATATATGTCATATTGAATATGTCAATATAATTGAAATCTGCTATAAATATTTAGAATTAGTTACCTTAAATAAAGTAACAAATATTAAACAAAAATACACTGATTAAAAGAAAAACTGATCTTTCCTCCAAAGCTCTGATAAAGACAGAAGGATAATGATTTTATTTTCAAATGCAAATAAAATTTACATAGCCAGAGGGGGTATTAAATTTTTATTGTGATAACAATAAATTGATTCTTGAGTAAAATCCCATAAAATCTCCATGATTCAGTAGTAGCATGTCTCTTGAACAATAAAGGATTAATTTGGAGTTCATTTACAATTATTACCCATTTAAAACCCAGACTAAAGAAATTAGCAATACAAAAGGCTTATATATGGTGTTAATGTATTTAATTTTGTTAATTAATTTGGAATTTTCCTTGAAAGTATGCACCTCCATTTTGTGCTAACAGGAAAGCAAAATACGTAATTGTGGGTTGACCTCAACTGACTGTCGTGTGCCCAACAAGTTGATCTCTCACTCCCCTTCCTCAGTTGGATGGGGGAGAGAAATTATGATAAAAGCTCATGAGTCAAGATAAGGTCAGAAGATGACTCACCAACTGCCATCACAGACAAAAGCAGACACAACTTGGGGAAATTATTTTAATTTATTGCCAATCAAATCGGAATAGAATAATGAGAAATAAGAACAAATCTTAAAACACCTTCCTCTGACTATTTCCTTATTCCTGGGCTCAACTTCACTACCAGTTTCTCTGCTCCACTGTGGACCTCCATGGTCTGCAGCTCCAAACAACCTGCAGGTCCAAACAACCTGCATCATCGTGGTCATCTCCACAGGCTGAAGGGGAATCTGAGTTCCAGCACCTGGAGCAACAAACTCCTTGTTTGCAGAGTTGTTTCCTCCACATTTTCTCGCTTCTCTCTCCCAATTGCTGTTTCACAGCAGTTTTTACCCTTTCTTAAATATGTTATTGTAGAGGTGCCACCAACATAACTGATTGTTTCATTTTTGGGTGGTCTGCCTTGTAGATGACTGGAACTGTCTCTTTTGGACATGAGTACAGCTTATGGCCTCTACTTACAGGTACCAGCTCTGTAGCTGTGCTGCTACCAAAACCTTGCCCTGTAAATCTACTGCACCTAGTGTACACCAAGTCACATCTGAGTTCACAAGAAAGTAAAAAAACAAAAAAGAAAAATCTCCTCCTCCTTAACCAAGACATGTTCAGATGTTTGGAGCTCAATTCTTTTTTTCTTGTGATAAGGAATATGAAGGAATCAAATACAATAATTTCACAATATATTTATAAGCATTCTCAATTTACTCAAGCCACAATTTACTCAATTTACTCAAGCATTAACAGTTTTGAGAATCAAACTGGGGAAGGAGGAAAAGAAGTGCAATGAGATGAATTCCATCCCCCCAGTTGGAAATTTATGTATTTTTATATTATTTATCTGTTAATTTGTCTTGTCAAAGTGTATACTGAACTGGCATGTTTAGTTAACTTTTAAGGTCCATGATGCCTATTTTCAATTTATGCTTGGCCTTCTCAGTTGTAATTACTATTTGTAAAGAAAGAAAATAGGAAAGTACAGGTTACTGCATACCTTGTTTATTAATTCTCATGTGAGGACATAAGAAATGTATATAAATATATATAGTTTATATAAGAAACTATATCTGTGTTACAATATAGAATATCTCTATGGAAAGAAGCTATGGAACACACAAGATCCAAATACCTTCATTTGCTAATGAAAGGGTCATGATGTAACAATATATAAAGTACACATCCACCATAAAACATACGCATAGCCTTGCAGAACATTAAATATAAGCAACATGTATAGAGGTGTTGTATATATTATATAGCACATATAATATATGCTAGGTAATGGAAAGTTTATTGACTGGATATTTTTCTGTCAGAGAGAATAAGAATGCGTAGAGTTCAATTGAAAAAATGTTGTGAATGGTAGTGACTGCTTCAGAAACAATTAGATCACTGAAGAAGCATAATTAAGTATGAATCTGCCATTGTCCACATGGTTTGGGATATCATGTGTTTGCAGTCTTGCCATAAGAAGTGGCAATCACTACTGTCATACAATAAAAATCTGAAAAAAAATCTTTAGTCCTGAAGAATTTGTTTTCTCACACTACTAACAATGTCTTAATGTAATGTTATTGTATTAATTATTGCCGATATTGAAAAATTATGTTAAGTCTTGGTTACAGTTTTATTCTGCTATGCAGAGGTAACCTAAAAAATCATGCTCATCTTTATCTTAATAAAAGTAATTAAATTCCATTCAGGATCAGAATACAGCCCCTTTGTCCTCAAAGATGAATGGTTTTCTTTGATTCCATCAAGGGAATTGTTGTCAGCGATATGTTTGAACAATTTATCACATTACATTACATGTGCTTACCTTTGTCAAGTTTTCTCTCTCTGAAAATGCTATGCCATTTCAAACTTTTCTGATGGTAATTCCATTTGGGTTTTTTTTTCTTATTATTTTTCCACAGTGTAATACATATATTATTCCACATGTATGCTTGTATAATTTTTCATTATTACAAACACATATATGAACATACTGTTCAATATGGATACTTCCACAGTATAGACCTTAAGAACTTTGCAAAAACATTTCTTATTTGTTTAACTTCTTTGTTGCATATTGGAGACTGTATACAGAATGGCAGTAATTCTCTCTTTGGGTATACTCTGTAATTGAAGCAAATGAAAGGAGCATGTAATAAACAAAAGACAGTATTACATAAATCACAAAAAATTCTTTTTAAAGATACTGTTGTACTATAGATTTAAAACCAATACATTTTTGAATTTACAATCTTCAGACAAATATACGTCTCAAAGACAGATATCTATAGCTTAAATTAGAATATTCTGATTTAAAATTCAATCTGTTACTCTGTTTGTTTATTATATTCCTCTAAGTTACGGAATACATTGTTGTTCATCTGCACCCCTTTCAGCCTTATCTGCAAAAACAAAAATTGTGTGTAACAGCTTCAGATAAGTATAAAATGAAATAAATTGAATGTTGTTTAATATTTTGAGTGTTGTGTATTATGTATCCTTCATTATCTAGGGCATTTTACTCCCATTTCCATGAAAGAAACACAATATTGAATAAAAAAAGTCCTTTGGAGCCTGTTTGATACAGTAAATTAATCTTCTCTGCTGTGTATAGACAGAAAGAAACCTTCAAGATTGAACAGACACTCTCAAAGAAATTGTTTAAGTTTCAGTCATTGTAATCAATTACAAGCCTTAGAGAAAGGAGCATTTCTGGACTGGATGCTATTACACAAGTGTGGTGTTTCCCAGAAGAAAAAAATTCAAATACAAGTATAAAAATTTTATCAGAATTCTTTCAGACAACCATTTCCAGCCAGGAAATCATTCTCTGAGAGGGAAAAACAAACTAGCAGCAACCTGTGGAACAGTCAAGTACAAATGTACAATATTTTTGAGTTATAATTTTTATTCATTCAAATAATTAATACTTATTATATTAGGGGTTGTGATAAGATATAATCATGATTTGTGACTTTTCCTATGGAAGACCATTTCTGGCTATTTTTTTTGTTTCTCAAGGAGCATATCTAACACATTCAGTTTAGGGCACTCTGTAGAATTGGCCTTCAAAAAGGATGTAAAAACAACCATGCAACTTACTGATTCATCAACACCGTATTCTAAGCTTCACCAGTTTTATCACACTAGCAGGATATATTAACAAAAAGGATGACCTTTGCCTTAATAGTAGGAATCTTTAGTGAGATAAGAGCTGACACTTCATTGTTATAACTCAGTCTAATCTTCAATGCGTATGACTACTCAGCATACTTTTACTACTTTTTTTTAATATATGATTTTTATTTTAATCATCAAGACACTTCCTATTTAATATTTGTACATGTGGAGGAGCACATATTTTCTGTGAATATATTCAATGGAAGTGATATAGAAGACACACTGATGGCTAGAATAATGCTGTCACTCTTTCAAGCTACAACTCCTTCTGTTTTTTCTGCTTACCATTAGAATTTCACCTTCTGATACAGTGCATAATGCATTGTGCTTCTCCTCAGCAGCCTGTCTTGTCTGACTTCGGTAAAGGTTGCTTAGTTCTCAACAGCAGTAGTGTTAAATTTAAGTAGGCTGATGCTGTGATTCCGGCCTTACTGAAAGCTATGATTTATTCATTAACTTCTGTTGTAGGTATTTGAAATGGGAGGCAGGGAGGAAGGGTGGGAAGGGAAGAGTTTG
Organism: Pachyramphus minor; assembly: GCA_013397135.1. Classification (NCBI taxonomy): domain Eukaryota; kingdom Metazoa; phylum Chordata; class Aves; order Passeriformes; family Tyrannidae; genus Pachyramphus; species Pachyramphus minor. The sequence goes on from VYXB01006062.1 coordinate 19,365, forward strand.
CTAAATGGTTATTTTTCAGTGTATAGAATAACTGAATAGGCTAAGTTTAAGCCTTTTTATTTCTCTGAGCTTTTAGAACTCTTTTTCTAAATGAGAACATCTGTTCCAGTGCCATTTCTTCTAGCTCAAATAGTTCCGTGACTATGGTTATAGAAGTATTTTCCTCTGCTGCATCTCATTAAACGTTTTTTTTTTTTAAATCGTGCCATTTGTGTGTTGATTCTCTCACCTCCAAAACAAGATGGCCGTGAGCTTTGTGTGATGCTAACTCATAGTAAAAAGTATATTAAAAAACCCACCCTTACCAGCTATTTTTTTTACTATTCAGTAAATTACAAGATTTTATTTAATTATAATTGTCACTAATAGTTGAAATCTGAAGTAGGGTTCTGCTAGCCATTCAGGATCTTAAATCAATTGCTTACTATGTGTAGTTTTCATTAGCTGAACTGGCTAATGAAAAGTCCAAAGGTATGCTTGTTGTTAAGACTGTTTTTTGTTTAGTGAAGCCTTATCCTTATGTCATAAAGTATATCCTGGAGGGACCAAGTCCAAGACACTATTAATTGAGAATACTTTTTCCCTCATAGAATTAAACCCCTGCAGACCTTATACATTATGTTTGTTCAAAACATAAACATTTCAGCAAGTCTTGACTGCAGACTGTCTTAAAGACAGGGGGTTTTCACTATTTACTTGTGTTTCCAAGGAAAACAAATTTCAATTATTAATTTAGTTATTATTTTACCTGTATTTGTTCCTTCATCAGAAATCTCTGAATTACTTTTGTCCTCGTTGCAGGCAGAACCGGAGTGAGACAGGACTCTAACATAATTAGTTTTTCTGGACTGGTAGTCAGTAGCTGTTAAAGAAGGTACAAGGTACTGTGGTTAAGATACCTGTAGAAGCCCTTCCTGCTATTCTTTGTGTCCTTTGCCAAGTTCAGTTCCAGATTGTCTTGCTCTTGCTCATTTCATCTTTACACAACCAAACTTCATCTCTATGCTCTTCCCAGATTGCCTGTCCTTGTTTCCAATTGCTTGTGCATTTGCTTCTTTCCCTTTAGTTTGGCCAGCAGTTCACTACCCATAATATGAATGGATGCAACTAGTATGAATATCTGTCTCTTACTGATAAAATTCTTACAGTTTATGTGGTATAGAGTATTAATATTTACCTCATAATGTTGAAATGGTAATCTTTTCATTCTCTCAAGCAGCATACACATCTACGTTTCCATCAGGGCAGTAAGTTTTTAATACTGTAGAGGATACAACTGGAGAAAAGCTCATAGATCCCAAAAATGTGGAATTTTCTCTTAATATGTCTAATAAACACAGATACATTTTTTATGTGAGGTTTCAAAATTCAAATCCCAAAAATTATTTGTATTAAACCCACATACAGGCAAAGCTGAAGTAAACATCTTCATTTCATGTTTTATTTTCGAAAGTCTTGTTTTGAGGTTTGTGTGTGTGTGTTCTTATTTCACAGGACAAAATTATGTAGACCATGTTTCTATCATGGTCAAGTATATTTGAATATTAAATGAATTAGCACAAGTTTGAAATTACTGGTATTTAGCTTTCAATCTGTTACATTCATATTCTCTGAATGATCATTTTAATTTCCTTGTGAAATAAGAGTTGTCAAGTGTGTGTAATTTTTTAATCTACTTCAGTAATGCTGTTTCATTTTATTTTTTTCAAGAATCTTGAAAGGACTACAAATACAGATTATAGTAAATATATTTTACATTGACTAGAATTTATACAGGCAAATCAAAAAGTAACTTTGGCAATCTGAAAAAAGAAAAATTAGTTACAGACACGTTACATTGCTCTGACAGAGTGTTGGTGATGAATGCATTTGAAAAAACACAACCTCCCAGAAAAAGACTGAAAAAAACAGCAAAAAGAGTAAAGAATAATTAAAAACATGGGTTATTACTATAAGAAGACAATCTTTTAAGGTACCATTACTTCAAAAATTATGAGGAAGAGAACTGTGTAGTGGTTAACAATAGGATTTTAAGTATAGCAAATTAATCTGACTTCAACAGTAGGAAGGCTTGCCATATGAAATTATTGAGTTGTCAAAGGAAGAGAGTAGTGTATAATAAACACGATTCGTGCCTTTGAAAATCTTGCCCAGGAATTTCACAAGTATTTAAGTCTGAGATATAACATTAATGGAAGTAATGGGTGAATAACATTTTATCAAATATTTAGCTTCATCAAGGAAGTAGGCATTTGAGAATTTAGGGGACACACAAACCAGATTTGGCATATGTATCTGCAGGAATGTTTCAAGGAACATTCTCAAAATTAATACTATTCTTCATGACATTGATACCATTCCTTATGTTGTTTACAGCAAACTATTAGCTAATAGGCTTCTGTTTTGAAATGACACCACATGTTTATTGACTCTTACATATAGACTCTTAGATATAATGTCATAAAAGGAAGTAAATTATTTGATATTGAGAAATTTTCTCAACAAATGGAACACATGGAACTTTCTTTTCTTTTGGGGACCTACTTGGCTGGCTACATGAGCTCTGTGAAAATTTTCAAATGAATGTTTTAAGTCACAAATATTAAAAATAACTAGTAATAAAAAATGCTGGGTTTTTTTTCCATTGAACTGACTATAGTGTATCATTGCTTGCCGTGAAACAGATACTGCATTTTCCCTTTAGTATTACCTCTTTCCAATGGAAAACAAAGTCTGTTTTTCATTTAATCAACTGTGTGTAAAATTTTTGTGAAAGGCTAAAGAATGTTAAAGGAATCTAGTCAGATATCACCTAAATATGTGTTTGAATTGACTTCTGCTCAAAAAACAACTTCAAAATGATGCATGCCCTGGTCAGGATTATGGCATGGAACTACATGGCACAGTGCTGCATTGTTGGCTCTGTGCTTCTTTAAAAATATCATGACTTTGATTATTCCAGAGTCTTAAATACAGAGCAAGGACACATGTTCAATCCTTACTAATGGTTATCAATACACAGCTGACAGGAGGAACTGGAAATGCAGCCTTCCCACAACTCCATGAGCACTGTTCCTCTTGTCTACACAACTCTCTCACTTTTATCCCTACGTAAAGAATGTCCCCTACTTACTGGAGTATTCAATGCTCCTGTTGACATGCTATCACACTTCAGCACATTTTTATGGGGATGCGATACGTATTCTTAGAGTGGTTTATTTGATGGTCTCCAACTATGTTAAACACACAGATCATGTGATGAAATGTGTTCAACTACATTTGAGTAGCCGCAGCTAATGAAGTAAGGACTACCACACAACAGTTCTTATCACTCTAAGTTAGACATAACTGTAACGATCAGGTAAACCATTCCCTGGATAAATTTCTCCCCACTTCACTGCAAAAATTTCATAAATGAGTCCAAACTTGACCTTCTAATATATTAAGGAAAAAAACCAAACTAACAAAACAAACAAACAAAAAACCCAAACCAAACCAAACCAAAAAAACCCCAGAGATTGATTGGTCATTCTTTGGGTTGTATCAGGTTGAGCTCTGATACTGTGCAGCCACATTATGGGGACTTGGGCTGCTGACAGAGAGTAGTATAAGAGTCTGCTTCAAGATAAGAAAGTCACAGGTACAGATGGTGACAGGACTGGACCAATGGCTTAAATTTCATATAAAATTTCTTCTGATAACATTATGTTACAGTCTGTCACAGATAAAATTAGGGGTGAAATAGTACCAAGAACAGAAACACACCACTCAGTGACATAAAATCTAATATTTTTCTCTCAGAGTTGGACGGAGATAGTGGGTGGATAGCAATTTCTATTCTACAAAAAACATACACAAACACACCCTTACACACATGCAGTCTGTACAGAACTTGCTCATGTCAGCCAAGGCCTTTGGTCCAGGTAAAACTGATACTGTGGTCTCCAGGGAACAGTATGCGGACTCCAGCTGGTCGAAGTATGTTCTGGTCTCAGGCCGTTACATGGCTGAGTTCCTCCTCAAACTCAGGTCTCAGCATTGTGTAAAAGATTCATGGAGGTTATTGTTTTCACTTTTTACTACTTTCTGACGTAGACATTCAGCATAAATGTACAATGGCCTTTTTGGCCATGTAACCCCAAGCCAATGTCTCTTACTTTCTTGATATCTAAAGCCAATTTGTAGTCAATAGTCCTGCCCTCGGTGTGTTACACGGAAATAAATTAAGAGCTTCCCTCTCATTTTTTTTCTTTCCCAGACAGATCTAAATCATTAGAGTTTAGTAGACTAAGTCTAGAGCCTTTGGAAACACTCCCCGCTAAAAAAAAATTATCTTGTTTTGTGTGTTTGTTAGCAAATGCCAGAAACTTTTAATGAGTTAGAGCTGGACAGATGGATTAAAGATCTCATTTGTTTGAGCATGCTTTCAGGTAAGCTTCACCATATGACAATTTTTAAAGATAGACAAACACTAAAATTTTTTTTATAATGTTTATGACCTATTTATCATATCTTTGTATACCAGCAGTTGTGTTCAATTCTTTAACATTATCTAGTATAGTTTAATGTAACTTTTTAAATTTTGCTAATTAATAAATATCTGTGAGTCTGTACTTAGCATTTCACAAAGAATGAAATTCACTTCACTAGATTAGATTATGAAGTACACAACTTACTTGAGTTCCAGTAAGCTAGCAGTGTACATTATTATAGCTAGAATAAATAGCCAGTAGGGATATTTATTTGTACCCAAAAGTAAAAATTACAATCTTCCTTTTTTATTTTTTATATGATTAGGAAGCTCTGTTTTCCATTTAGTCTTCAAAGCAACCTTATAAATGAGGTCATGTTTTGTGCTTTATTTCAGAACACAATTCTTGAAAAAAAAAAGCAAACAAACTAGGTTTACAATATTTCTTTTCAGTTCAGAAGCAATGTTATGCAGTATTTTTAGTTCCATTTTACTAGGTTCCAAACTCTGTGTCATATATTGTTGTTTCCAATATTCCCACATTAATTTATTTTCATCAGATTCTGCCTTACTTGGCTGGTTTTTTTTCTTTTTTCTTTCCTACGTCTTTGCTAGTGTTGCAAATAAATCAAAGCACAAATGCACCCATGTGGCATTGAACTCACCCTACTTAGGATGGAAAAGGTCTTTTCAGAAATGGACTGGTGAAGGAGGTGAAGAAAACAGCACAAATGTTGTGAAAACTGAAGTTTTTAATGTTGTTTAAACAGGTTTCAAAATGGTTTTTTGTTGTTTCTTGCCAACTTACTGTTTCTTCTTCCCAAAATCCCCCTGGACAACAGTTATCTGTATGAAAGAATGTTCTTGGGAAGATAAAGAGAAGTCTTCTTATTGGTCTTATTAACCCTTTTCTATTGGTTCTTAACCCTTCCCTTCTATTGGTGAGTTTTGTGAACCTCCAGAGATTTTCTATTGGTCAGTTTTTAGATTCCCCTGAAACTTATATAAGTTCCTAGCCAGACAATAAATGCTCTCTCTTGCTCATCTCCTCTCCTGTGGTCTCTGTGTGTGTCCTTGCTGGGCTCCTGGGACCTTGGGGCAGGGGGGACAAGGGCGGGGGACATATCCCCCCCAGGTTATGGGTTAAAATACCCTATCCTGGAGTCCTAAAACTCCCAAATCACCGTCGCACACCCATGAAGTCAAGCAAGACACAATGGATCTCTATTCCATGTTTACAAAATAATATCCTAATATTTGTACTATGTTTAATTTCTTCCAGGTTTTCTACCTGTTAATTTTAGCAATATTCACAAAAAATTTTGACACATAAGAAAGTAATGAATAGTAAGATTTATAGTAGTTAATATATGTTAATATTGCAGAAAGTACATATTCTCATTGGGGTCCATTGTTTAAGGTTGTTATTTATTTGAAGTTTTGATATAACTTTCATATAGTTTGACTGTTTCTCAATTATGCAATTTCATACTTTGTATTCCTCAAATGACTGTGCTAATTTCCCCCGTTATTTGGGGTTTTTTTCTGTTTCCTGATTGGTATGCTTCATGATTCTTCCAGTTAATAAGTACCTTCCATTTTGGATTGGAATATCAAATCTTGAAAGAATTCTATGAGTGCCAATGTAGAAGCTACAGCAGAAGTTCATGTAGTACAGCTGCCCCTGAAGGTATAGTTCCAATTAAAAACATCCATGGCCAAAATTACTGGTTATCTGTTTTTGCATTCTATGGAACTGAAGAATAGCTATTTCAATGAAACTAAAATCCTATAAGCCTAAAATTTGTAATTTCTGGGAATTAATACACATTTTCATTTAGCTAGACAACTTTTTTAAAGCTAAACAGTTGTGAGTCTATTTTCATTAATTATCTGAAAGGGTATATTTAGTTTTAATAACAGCAAACTCTCAGCAGTAAATAAAAATATTCAAACTGTGTACAGCTTTTACTGGTAAAACCCACTTTAAAATGATTCCTTTTAATTATTATTCATTGTTTACTCTCACTTTAACCTTGTTTCTTGTTTTTTCCCTTTCTTCCTGATCTTCTTATCCTTCCTTGAAGGAAAGATCGTCAGCCAATTTGGGGCCAGCCTCAGCTATTCACAAATTCACCTTCTGGTTTTGTTCCACTTAAGTGTTTTGGGACATATTTAATAAAGGAAAAAATAAGAAAGAGACAGTGTTGACTCTGTGCCAGTCCAACACATTACTCAGTCATTAGAGCACTCTTAAATCTTAATTTAATACTTTGACAAAATGAATGAATTTGATGATACATCCCCTGCTTTCTGATGTGAGTCACATACAGTCTTTCCTCTTGATGCTGTTCCACTTGGCATTTAGTGACCTGAACGTAGAGCAGTATTACACTGTGGCAGTGAGGTCACTAAAACAGTAACTTATTTTGATTCTTCTTCATAGTTGATTCAGAACAGAAACCTAAAATCAGTTCCTGTAATTTTTAAGAGAAAACTGACGCCAAACTCTGATTTAACTGCATACTGTGTGTCTAAACCAACAAAATTCAAAATATGAAAGGTTATTCTTGAGGGATAAAACATGGATAGAATATATAGAGAGGAGTTCACCATTGTTTACTGTAGTAAGGATTATCCTACATTTATAACTTGCATGCTGAGATAGAATGTATGCTGAGCAAATTTTTGCTGGTATGAAACTGGGAGGAGGGGCTGATGCACTAGAGTTGTGCTGTCATCATGGGATCTCTACAGTCTGCAGACCTGAGCTAAGAATGTCCTGAAATTCAAATAGAGGAAAAAAAAATTCTGCAACTTGAGAGAAGTGAGCCCAGGCACTGGTACATGCCAGGGACTGCTGAGGAAGATTCCTGTTAGACAGCAGCCCGACCACAGCCCAGTAGTGTACCCTTGTGGCAAAAAAGATAAGCTATATTAGGGTGGGCTTCCGGAGCTATATTGGGAAAAGAATTTTCAGTGAGTCAACAGAGGTATTCCTTCTCCCTCTGCTTAGCATTGGTGAGGCCACAGCTAGAATGCTGTGTCCAGTTCTTGGTGCTCTAGTACAAAAAACATATGGATTTGCTGGAAAAGTCTGGAAGTCGGCCACAAAGATGATTAAGAGCATCATGGGTGACCTCACCCAGCCTGGACACAGAAAGGGCTGGGAGGCTGAGAGCTCTTTCTCACTTCCATGGTGCCTGACTGTCCTTGGTGGAACCATTTTTAATTCCAACAAGTGACTTGTACTCTACCTAGCTATGCAATGCCACCCCCCTCCCCAGTGGTCAACGCACAACTTCATCAAGGGACAAATGGAATTCAGTAACATGAGATAGAGCAATAACAGGTATGATATACTTTACTGTGAGATTAACCAATCACTGAAACAGGTTGTCCAGACAGACTGTGGAATCCCATCCTCAATGTAATTCAAAAGACATGTGAACATGGTCTTGGGCAGCTAAAAGGGTAGGATTGGACCAAATGGCCCGCAAAGGTCTCTTTCTATCTCAACTATTCTATGGACTTTCATATGAAGAAAAGCTGAGATAGCTGAGACGTAACTGTTTTCTAAAGAAGCTCTCTTTTTTTTTTTAACTAATCATTTAACAAGTCTTCACATTTCAGGTTTTCATACTCAAAATTCAAAAATATTAATATTGAAAAGCTTTATTTTTTATTTGTTTTATTTTGGTCTTAATTCCAAAGATGAACATTCTATTAAAAAATAAAACAAACCAAAATCAAAACAAGTCTGCAAATTTCTTAAGTGTTTGCGGTTTCTTCCATTTCTGAGAGATCAAGCATACTTTCAGTGTCTTGAGAGGTAATCATTATTCTACCCTTAAATACAGGATCGATAGATACATGAAGTAATACTCAAAAATTCCTATTCTTAGAAGGTTTTTGAACAACACAATTTCCAACTTTCAGATAATTCTACTACTTCTGGTCCTATCTTTTCCATAAAAATTAATAATATCAGTCAGAAGAAAAGTGTTCAGATTTTCTTTACACATCCCTAAAACATTACTTTCAATCATTTCCTGTTATGACTTAAAAATTTGGTAAGTATACATATGTATGCAGTCATATTTTCTATACTTCAATTGAAAAACTGAAACTAAAATTTCAACTGAAAATTTAACAACATTCTGTCTTACATATGTTATTCTTTTCGATATACAAAAAAATGGAATTTGACTTTTGTGCAACTGGAGCACACTGTTCATTCAATTCAGTTTATCACTCATCATGTTTTTTAAGCATTTCTTCCAATCAGTTATTTCCCAGTTTTGAATTGTGATTTTCATATTTCTTAATTGAACACAGTACTTTGCTGTGTCTTAACGGGACTTGATTGATTATTGATTATTGTTTGTTGATCAATAATGATTATTGGTCATCATGGATTTCAAATCATTCCTTCAGTTTAATCAAGATGGTTTGAATTCCAGTTTTGCCCTAAGAAATTGTAGCCAACTATAAGTTGGCCATAGATTTTGTATGCACCTTTTTTATTGTATTATCTAAATAATACATGCAATTATTTAACTGAACCTGTTAGATGTACTGGACTCCATATGGAATGTTCTGCTAAATTTCCTGTGAGCACTACGAAATACTCTTTTAAGTAGAGGTTTTTAATGACCTGTACAGTACTGCTGTGCCACCTTATTTTCCTAGTCTAATTAGGAAGTTGCTATGAAAAACAAAAAGCCAAACAAACCAAGTAAGTTAAATCTTTCTTTTTCCTCCTATCCACTGAACCAGAAATTGTTTTGAAATAAGCTTTAAAATTGTTTGGCTTGATTTGTTCTTGAAAAATATATCAGTATGAGTATTACTATAATGCTAAAACAGCCCAAACTTCTATAAGGATCTTACAGCCATGTAAGCAGAAAAAAAGATGGATTATGTATGCTTTATGATATTTGTGAGTTAAATATAGTCCAGAACATAACAGTAAGATGATATTGGTCAGTGAGAGAAGGAATGATCTGTATGCAATAGCAGTGTAAACATAATTTTTTTTTCTACTATGGACATATTTTCATTTTTATAATACATATTATTGCTCTTCTTCAAAATTTTTTTTGTTTTTTTTGGTTTTTGTTTTTTTTTTTGGCTTAAACATAGAGGACTGCCACAGAAAGGGACCTGGGCATCCTGGTTGATGGCAAGTTGAATATGAGTCAGCAGTGCCCAGGAGGGCCAACCATGTCCTGGCAGGAATCAGGCAAAACATCGTGAGCTGGTTGAGGGAGGGGATTGTCCCACTCTGCTCTGCACTGGGGCAGCCTCATCTTGAACATTGTGTGCAGTTTTGGGCACCACAATATAAGAAAGATATTAAGCTCTTAGAGAGGGTCCAAAGGAGGGCAACAAAGATGGTGAAGGGCCTTGAGGGGAAGCTGTATGCGGAACAGCAGAGGTCACTCATTCTGTTCATCCTGGAGAAGAGGAGACTGAGGGGAGACCTCATTGCAGTCTTTCTCTTCAGAGGAAGAGGAGAGGCAGGCACTNAGGTTTAGGTTGGATATTAGAAAGAAGTTCTTAACCCAGAGGGTGATCAGGCACTGGAACAGACTCCCCAGGGAAATGGTCACAGTACTGTGGCCTGAGAGTTCAAGAAGCATTTGGACAATACTCTGAGGCACATGGTGTGACTCTTGGGGATGGTCCTGTGTGTGTCTAGGAGTTGGACTCGATGATTCTTGTGGGTCCCTTCTAACTTGGCATATTCTGTGACAATCTGAGATCTTTGTACTCCAAAAAGCTGCTGCCAGAATAATTTATCTTATCTGTTATTCTACCCACCTCCCTCTCCATACCATTTGAAATGTTTCAGTACTTTCCCATTATGTTCCAAGTCAAATTCCTATCAGTTATGTGGTTAGCTTACTCCACATTTCTTGACATCTTGTTTTTACTTCCCACAATGGTACTCAAAGGATGGTAGCCTTTATGGCACCTCTACATTCCTATAACAAATGTTGCTTGACGGGACATAGATTTCCAAGTAGATACGGGGAAAAAAATCAGAAAGTTAAATACTTGCCTGCAGAAGAATGGTCTAAACTGCCTAATTTTTTAATGCATTTAATGGAAAAGGTCTGTGGCTCCTCTGTGCCTCCATATGATATTATTTAGATTTTTGCTTCCTGTCCTGCTCACTAAAATGGGGAGAATTTTGAATCACTGACATTTTCTAGCGGTCTAATATGAACAGTTTTTGTCGTATATGCTTAGTAGACAGCGATGCCTCACAAAGCAGCTAATTCACTCTCCCCTGATGGAACTGAGGAGAGAATCAGAAGAATAAAGATGAGAAAGGAAGCAGCTCAAGATGAAGACAGTTTAATAGGTAAGGTAAAAGCTGTGCACATAAACAAAGCAAAGCAAGGAATTCATTCACCATTTCCCATGGGCAGGCAGGTGTTCAGCCACCTCCAGGCAAGCCAGGCTCCACCGCATGTAATAGTATACTTGAGAAGACAAAAGCTACTACTCCAGATACCACCCTCTTCCTTCTTCTTTTGCCAGCTTTTATTGCTGAACATGTTGCCATATAGTATGGAATACCCTTTTGGGTACTTGGGGTCAGCCGTCCCATCTGTGTACCCTCCCAATTGTACACCTCCAGCCTCCTTGCTGGTGGGAAATTGTGAGAAGCAGAAAAGGCCTTGAAACTGTGCAAGTACTCCTCAACAATAACTTAAGTATGACTGAGTTATCAAAACTGATTTCATCACCACTTCTAAGCATAGCACCATACAAGCTACTCTGAAGGCGATTAACTCCATCCCATCCAAAACCAGTAGAGTATTATCCATCAAACTTCAAACCGTGTGTAGAAGTTGTAGTCAAATTATTTCTTGTCTTTTCCTTCTCAGTTTTACATATAATTCTTACTTTCCTTAAATGGTAAATTGCATCTAAAACCTTATAGATTCTGTATTATTTTCAAATATAATAGGTTCCAAACCTTGTCTCCAGAATCTAGTCTTTTGGTTCACATAAGACTGGAATCCACCTTCATATGAATTTGAATGAAGCTGGAATATTTCACTCATAGTCTAAACTGACCCTATTTTTTATCTTCTCTAGGGACTCCTTCTCTTTCATAATTAAGATCATTGAATGCTGTGTACATTTAGTACTGAAAGCACTTTGAAGGTGTAATTGGAGACTTTAAAACTCCATTGTTTTCTATTTCTGCTCATCAGTCAAATATGAAGGAAAGCAAAGTAAGGCAGGCATATGAAGAGCTAATGCAGGCAAATGGCAGTGAGAGTTTATCCTGTTAAAACATGTTAAAACTGGGAAAGACTTTTGAAATTTTATTGTTTTTACTGCCATGTGTTGCTTCAGCACAGAGATTTCTATGTTAGTTCTTTATTAGTTGGAGTGAGTCCAGAGGAGGGCGACGAAGATGAGCAGATGATTGGAGCACGTCTCTTGTGAAGACAGGCTGACGGGGGATGCTCATTCTGGAGAAAAGAAGACTTTAAGAAGACCTTTTAGCAACCTCCCAGTGCTTAAGAGGAGCTACAAGAAGGATGGAGATGTATTTTTTGCAAGGTCTTGTATTGATAGGACAAGAGGTTGTGCTTTTAAACTGAAAGATCCAAATTAGATATTAGGAAGAAATTATTCACCATGAGAGGGTGGAACAGGTTGTTCCTGTTCCAGAGGCACTGGAACAGGTTGCCCAGAGAAGTTGTGGATGCCCCATCTCTGGAAGCACTTAAGGCCAGGCTGGATGTGGCTATGAGCAACCAGGTCTAGTGGAAGGTGCCCCTGCCCATGGCTAGTAGGTAATTGTCTTGCCAAGAGTAATCACTTGCTCGTATTGACCTGTATAACAGTTTCATGCAGAAGTCCATTTTCTATATGTTGCACTGATGATGTCAAACCTTCTTAAAACAAAAGAATATGAAAGAAAAATTATGAATTATAATGACTTTTAAAATGCTAAAATATTTTGCTAAGCTATGTCTAGAATGTCAAAGACCTAGAAGTGAAACTCTGAGGATTAATGGCCCTATTTGGCTTGCATTCATTCCATTAAGAACTACCTCTAAAGTAAATTTGTTCTGGAAAGTTAGCTGGAGATTTCCTGAAGCTAGTAAGTGATGGAGACAACAGATGTGGCTAAGTAGGTGGTTGAGTTCTTGAAGTCACCCCTTGAACCTCTGCTAATGAGCGGAACTGATGCATCATTTTATGCAGTAAAAACATATGTAATGGGAATATTAACTTGGAAAAAATGTCTTCTAATGTAGTAAACTTGTCCCTTTTTTTTTTAAGGAAGGATTTTATGTATAAGACAACTGATTAAAAAAATTACTATTCTTGATTTGTCCTTCTTTTTTTTTTTTTTTAAAAATAAAGAAAGGATCTCTGGAGATCATTTGTGCCACTTTTATTGCTCTGTCTAGTTCCCTTGGTATCCCTTCTAGCAAACACCCTATGAGGAACTGTTTTGGGATGGAGACTACAGTTACTGAATACCTCTGAATATTTCTCAGAAAGGAATGAAAAGCACTATCTAGCAATAAAAAATATTCCTTCTCCCTTATAAAACTGTAAAAATAAATACTATATTTATATACCTGCAATTATTCATTACACATGAGGGCAATGTATAACTCTCTGTTTACACCACACAGCCTACCCATGGTTTGTCCTGCAGTACAGTAAGTTTATAACTTACCGCCACTTTTACATTTCTGTTAGACTTCAGTAGTTTATAAAGGGAAAAGAGATAGACACCAAAAGCAAACAGCAACAAAAATCCCTTTAGTAGAGTGCTTTCCCATGTTATTACTAAATAAAATAGTACTCTAAAATTCTGTTAAGATCTGCTTACAGCTGTGCATCAAACACACTTTGTAATGTTAACATTACAAAATATTCATAACACATCTCATTTTTCACTTAGTTACATAGACAAGATTAAATGTCAGAAACAGATGGCATTTCACAACACTGTAAGTTAGGAGTACATGGAAGGTTACAACATATCGTTTTGTTTCAAATAGAGGGAGACTTGCCTTCTGCATTTCCTTTCCACATTTCAGGTTTAAGTACACCCAAGTTCAATGTCCTGCTCAAAGTAGTTCAGGATTTTATTCAGTTGGATCTTTAAAATGCCCAAAGTTTATTTATATTGTCAAGTGGGTAAGTAGTGGTCAATTTTTGAAAATTCCTGTCACATACTGATGTACAATGATTACTATGACTATATTTCATTTTCTACCCTTATATATAGTTCTGACCTCCTTTGCAGGAGGATGTTATCACCAGGTTATCAGCACTGTGAGAAAATTAAATTGGTATTTATAGTGATATGGACACGAGATCCCTAAACCTTATTAAAACCTACCCGAACAGTGCAGGAAATATCATATCTTCTCTAGGCTTCAAAGCCTATCGAAGTGACTTCTATGTATTTCTAATCCTAACCTGTAATAAATGCCATTGAACCTGTGGCTGCATTGTTGCTGTAGGGTATCTCATAAAATAACTGTTGTGATGGCCTGACACATACAGAATGTATCCAGCTTGCCTAGATAAAAAGTATCAGAGACGTCAATAGTCATTGAAATGTTTGGAAATCTGCAGTATTAAAGCAGGTGGGGTGAATTTTTTTTTTTCCACTTAACTGATATTTAATGGATAGGGTCATCAGGAATCTGAAGTATGATTATTCTCATTTTTAAGTAGGAAAATGTTTAAATATCTGCGTTAGGAACTTTTATGGTCCCTAGGGTTGCAGTATCTCAAAATGTCCCAGTCTAAAAAGATTGATCTTTTCCGTAACATGTTCCATATGAAAATATTATTTTCTGCATAGTCTACTTCAGGTCAGTTCAAATCTCATTAGGCTGGACAGGGGATTGTTAAAATCCTATGTTGACCCTGGAAAATAGTGCAGTGTGATAGGAATGTGGTAGGAGATGACTGGTAGACTATTAGCATTTCAAAGGGTTTTATCTGACACTAGCTTGATCCAAATAAAAGAGTCACTGGAGACTATTCAGTTTAGTTCTAGCTCATTTTCAACTGAAAGAAATGCAGTTTGCAAACTGCAAGATTAGTCTGCAGTGAAAATGAAAGAACATTAGCACAGTAAATGAGAAAATGAGATTTGTTTCAGAAACTATGCTCTGATCTAAACTAAAAGAAACTGTTACAAAATTCTAAATAGATATATATATATACACACATATATATATATAAATATTTCCTGGTGGAGGAAGGAAATGAGTTGCCTTAATGTTCTCATACCTTCAAGAAGATGCTTAGAGATGGTTGATGAAATACAATAAATGAACTCACCCAAAATCCAGGTGTTTACTTAGTTTAGCCATGGTGGTGATGGTGTTAAAAGTCATCCTTCCATTAAATTTTCAACAGAATTATTTAAATGCACAGTAATTATTTCTTTTCAGACTGTCTTTTCAGGAATAGGGAGTGGAGTTGATAAGTCTTTTTTGGATTGGAACCTGTTTCATGAGAGGGCCTTCTTCCTAAGTTCACTCTTTATCATTCACCTTTAAATTTCAGTAATGTGTATGTAGGACTATACGTTTCATTGTATCTGGAGAAGAACAACAATGGAAGTTCTAATGATAACATACATGTTGTGTTTATCTAGGAAAACAGACTGAACCTTGGTCTTCACTTATTTTATTTAGCTGTTGTACAATTTTATATACTACTTATATAGATCTCACTTAGCACAGGTAGCTAAATTTGCTGAAGCCTTAAATGGTGAACATTTACCTGTATGTGTTAACATTTACTTAGTTAGGTAAACGAAGGCCCCAGAGCTCCTCCAAGTCAGAAGATGAGGACACTACAATCATCAGCATAAACTGCAGCCTTAGAGATAAGAAAATAAACAGCCCATCTAGAGACTCTGAAAGGATCCAATGAAGAACAGGAGAACACCTGACCCTAATATTACCATTTGTCTGATTTCTTCTGTGAGTGGTGGGCACCTTAGACTGAAAGGATATAATTCCTGATGGATTCCTTTGTTTAGGGTCCCTCTTTGCAGTCACACAGCTTAAGCTATAATGCAGCTAATAAATAAAAAGTACTTTTATAGGGGAATCTATCTTTCAGTTTATTGATTCAGTGGAAACCTAGAGTTAAACCCTGCTGTCATGGCTGGTATGTGTAACTTCCATAATAAAAAGTTGGTCTAATGTAAGACAAAAATATTACAGTCCTGGAACTGAAGTATATCTCACCCCTTCTTTTCTTCTTCCCTCTTTCAGCTGAGTTTTTAATTTTAGTTTCTTGTTTATTTTTTTTCTTCTCTGTTCCCCTCCCCCCACATTTTTCCCTAGCTATACACTGCACCCCTCACCCAAAACTGAGCAAGAAACACATGCATTTATGTAATCCATTTGTTATGAATGGCACAGCTCATTTGAATTACAGTTAATGTAATTGCAACGTGTAATTTACCGACTTTATACATTGTCAGAGTTTAATGGGAAAAGGACAGTCAGAACATACAGGTGAGCCTCCTACATACCGCTGAGTTTCAGCAACTTAAGGAGAGATTTGAATAATTATCATGGAGTAGGAAACCTTATAATTATCACAAAGATCCTCAGCAGTCTTACAGCCAGTCAGGTAGATCTTCTTTCCCCATGTTATACAACATCCATTTTTATATTTCTTTGATACCACTAATCTGAGTTTGGTAATAGACTGATATTTTTACTTACTATCACTTGAATGAGTCTATGTAAATTTAACTGAAACTTAATGATTCCTAATTTGTTTCTCATACTATTGAGAAAAATTTACTCAGTTCTCTTTTAAGCTGTCATTAGTTCTTCTTTTATTTGGATGTAAGCCAAGGAATAAGTTATTGATGTGTAAGTTTGAAAGAAAAATTAATTGCCAAATAGCCACTGTGCATCTCCAGTGTCATGGTTGTCCTTGATAATTATCAAGCAAAGCCACAAAGTGTTCAGAGATCAAAAGAATAGAAAACTTACCATAAGGGATGATGATAACAATTCAAAAACCATGAAGGAAATGTCATATTATAAAATTAAATTTATATTTATTTACTGGTATGTTTTTTATAATTCTTTATATTCAGAATGATTCCTCAGGTGAACTTTTTAAATAGTGTAGTGAGAATTTCACATAATTCAGCTCTTTCCTTCTCCAGTGACCTTTTTAAAATATTGCAGTGAGAATTTAAAATCATTCAGCTATTTTGTATTCCACTCTTAAAACCTCATGTCGCACAGAGGTGGTTCATATACGTAATTTTTTTATTTATGTTCTCTGGCATACACTTATATACCTATCCTGATATTTCTACAAGGCAAAAACCTGTTCTGAACCAAATTTTAAAGGCATACCATGATATGTAGTGGTAGCTTTATTGGTTTTGGCTGGTGCTTCTAAGTCAGCAAATGGTTGTTGGGATATACAGTCAGGTTTTCCATTGTTCTGAAGAGCATAGATGTATTATGGTTTAGATAATTTATCACATCTATGACTTTTAGTTATTTTTGGGCTTTGAATTCAGGAGATTTTTATAATCTCAATGCATTGTGGCATTAACTCTCAAAGAGAGGGATGTGAAACCACCTTAAAAATGCCCAGACTCTACAGACTGTGCTGATCAGAGCACCATTGACTCTGAAAGGGAACTTCAGTACTCTGTTCATGTCTGAACTGTAGAAAATTGGCATTTAGATGTATAGATCTGAATCTGAATCATTTTGTCTTAGTTGCTGCCTTAGAAAGTAACATATTTTTTATTATGTGATTATAATATTGATTTCCAGGACTCCTAATGTCATGAATGAAAAAGATGACACCGGAGCATTTTCATTTCCTACATAATTAAATGAATCATAACAGTCTAGTCATGTTCTAATTTTGTTTGGTTTTGAAACTCTCACTACAGAGTAGATTCTTCTGTTCAGTCTTTAACATGTATGAGTAATTTCTAGGTAAATTGGTGTGAACCTATATACATGACAAATATGTAGATTATTTTATACAGGTCTTTTTTCCGTCCTGATTTGATAGCTAAAAGATTATTAAAAAAAAAAAACAAAAACAAAAACAAAATAAACCATGCCACGACAGAAAACACCATAACCTTATTTTTCTTTCTTCAGGTTAGAAATTATTTCTGAATTAAGCAAAAATTGTAAATGACCAGAAAAAAAAATCATTGTGTGAGTTTTTTTTGAAAGAGAAATACAGAGCGTTGCACAATAAGCCACTTCACAGCAAATTGAAAGGGTCTTAGCGTTGTTAGCAACAAAGAGATTAAGTAAATGCCCTTCAACTATGATAATTCCAATTGGTCTTAAAAAAAAAAAAAAAGAAATAGGTTTATTTTTGAAGAATTAGCAAAATAAGAAATCCAGAGTAAAGACTTTTTTCCGAAAAGCCAATAAATTGTAAGATAGAAAAATGCAGTGTTTGTTTTAAATGTGGCTTGAGTTGGAAAGAGGTTTGAAATAAAGCTTATTCCTCTGATTTAAACATTAGGGTAAGTTATTTGTACATTTCTTTTCTCTAGATTTATTCACAGATTAGTAGTTTAAGAATACTAACAAAAGCTGATGTTGAAACACATCTTTAAGTTCAAATAGGTTTGTGGAAAAAACAATGCAACTACCACATACAAAAGGCAAAACCCACATTCTTAAAAATTTCTGCATAAAAACGAATTATATTTTATATAATGTTTGAATCAATTTTTTTATTGATGTAATTAACTATATATTGTTATAACTTCAAATTTTTTTAAGTTGATCATTACAATAATCTGTAACATATTTTTACATGGAGTATGTAAAAATAACCATTTTTAAGGGAATTAAGGCATTTCTAGTCCTCTTAAAAATAAATTTTTTGTTCAAAAATATATAGTTTTTAGACAGTTTGTTCAAGTTCCAGTTTCCTGTTTCATCCAGATAAGTATGTCTATCCCTTCAGAAAAAATTGTTCTAAATTAAACCAATTAAGATTTAACCCAAAAAGGTCACAAATTTAAATTTTCAGTTAATTAACGAGAATATTAATTTTGTCACTTTTTTTTGTTTTTGTTGCTTTTGACTGTGCTTTTTTCATTCCTCCCATTAAATGAGAACAACTGTTTATTTTTACATTATTACGTGTAGATTTCTCTTAGGCTGTGAACTAATGTGGCAATATCAAAGCTACTAGGAGTCCTCTAGTATGCAAAACATTGTAAGTATAATTATTAGTTTCTATGGAAACAGTTACTGTTTTATAAAAGATGACAGACTGTATTTACAGAAACACAAGAAATGAATGTAGAATAGGATGAACTTGACAAATTCAGAAAGGATAGTCTTGTCAGAAAGATGTTGGACCATATATTTGTATCAGAAAGAATGCACATCCCAGTCATGTTAGATGAGTTGATAGACAAAGAAGGCTGAAAGAATAATGGAAGATGTAGAACAATTCAAGCCTAGAGATTTGTAGTGATGACTGTAAGGTTAACATTTCACAAAACTGAAGAATCCATTCACTTCCTTGTTAAACTGCAGAAAGTGAATTCTCATACTAGTTCATCAGATGTTACACTGACAGTGGCAGTCCAGTGTCTAATAAGTATAATTCTATAGTCAGAATAGTATTGACAAAAGTGAGATTTCTTGCCTGAAGATTCTTGCCTATTCAGTTGCTCATTTGCACCTATCTTTCCCTTTAGAAACATTCCATGCTTTTATATAGTTTCACGATTGAAGCACTTGAAAAATGGAGAGAAAGGCTCCAGGTTCTCCTCCTGAGGTGAAACCCTAGGAACAGTTTTCAGGAAAATCTCCTCCGAATGTAGGAGTTCTTATTCTGAACCATCAAACTGAGACAGATTCAGACATCAGGGGTTATTCTCTTCTAGCAAATGTTTTAAACATTAAGCTATTATTGTGAAGGTGTATACTACCATTCATTCCACTTCTTGTTAAGGAAAATTTCTATACCTGCAGCAAAATTCGTCCTCAATTGTTTATTTGAAATTCAATGATCTCAGTGTGATTGGATGTGCATATTGTATTGAGTCTCCTCAGAGAGTGATAAAGATGTAGAGAGAGTGTAGATGAGCTGGGTGTCTTTCTGTTTAAAGCAGTGTGAGATTTATAGTGAAGATATTTCTATCTACTGAGATGATAGTGCTTTTCAACTTAAGTTCCACCATCACCATAAGCAAAGCACATTTCTGCCAAAAAAACCTAGAGTATTTACAGACTCGAAAGCTCATAGACAGTTTTGATCTTTGTTAATTTTTCATAAGTACTCATTCTAAACACTGTTTCCCTTGTAGATGAAAAAGATTGCTTATGTGCATGAAATTGAATTTTTTCCTCTGGTCACAGGTATTTTGAGAAATAATTCATGTTACACAGAGACTAATCAGTTTATCTAAACTAAAATCTATTTAAAATTAATAAAATAATATTTGTCAAGTGTTTTATTATTTTCTGGTTCTGTTCTCTTATTATTGTCATATAGTTATGCTTCTTAATTATATTCCATAGTTGATCTTATTAGCTAAATGCAAATACTTGTTATGTTGTATTTTTAAACTTCTGCCCTAACTACTGTTGTGTTATAAATAATTCTCTAAAGCGTTTTTTTCCTGAGTTTTTTCTTTTTTTTTCCTAATCTCAATCTGAACTGAATTATTTATATGTTGCTTAAAATACTATATCTCTTTTTGTTTATTTGTTTGAAGCTGTATCCTTTCTGTATCTCAGTTAAGTTATCTTAATGTAGTATGTATAAATAAATAACAATGCTGGGTCAACACCCAGAAATACACATTGAGAAAAATGGGCTATCAGCAATTCTTGACCACATCTCATTATTTTCTAACTTGTCATGGGAGTTGCTGTGGTATTCACTGTAGTTTTCCCTACTGGTTTTACACTATCAAGTTTTATTTTCAGGTCAAACAATGAAATCATACTTCTAAGGTAGATTTCTTATAGCAGTTAAAAATGTATAATAATTTCAGAGTCCGTAGGAGTTTTCGAATATATGATCATTTTAAAATAAATTTTCAAAATTGGGAACCTAAAATAATATTAAAAGACCATTTTGAAATCTAAATATACAGCCTGTCCTTCAAGTACACTTAACTACTGATTCCTATTCATATGGATCTGGATCCAATACCTGTGGTTCCATTCCCATTTTAACATTATAAAAATGCAGGTAAAGGGAACTTCCTCTTTAACTTGATGCCTCTCTTCTGTTACTGTTAGCATTTGAGCAGTTGTTTTATAACTACATCTGTAAGTACATGGTTTCTGAGAATCTCCAATCTTTATTTTTCCTTTT
The DNA here is from genome assembly GCA_013397135.1 of Pachyramphus minor. Taxonomy (NCBI): domain Eukaryota; kingdom Metazoa; phylum Chordata; class Aves; order Passeriformes; family Tyrannidae; genus Pachyramphus; species Pachyramphus minor. The sequence continues at coordinate 40,222 of VYXB01006062.1, forward strand.
TTCTTTTTACTTTATTTTATTTTGTAGTTTATTTTATCTTATTTCAATAATTTGTTATTGTATTAGTTTTTGAAACAAATTCCCTAGCTGCTAGAAAAATGAAGGTAAAACAAGAGCAGACTGAAGAGCAGTTGTCAGTTATGGCATGTTAAGGAGAACAGGCAACTACAACATAATTCAAGTACATTTATTCTTAGGGGAAAATCTAGGTCTCATTAGCCTTAGAAACTAAAGAGTAATTAATTGTAATTGCTTCACGGATCAATCCCACCTTCACGTTCTAGCAAGTAGAACATTCAGCAATTAAATGAAGCATAAGCCTTACTTCATGCTTTAGCTCTGTGAATATTTTTCTGCAAGAACAGGATACAACACTTCAAATAACCACTTGAAAAAGGAATTTTCTAGAAACAATTGCAGCAATAATCAAAGACAAGAGATTAAAATAGGCAGAAAATTTTTTCAGCATGGGGGACAAGCTTTTTAGATTTTCTAAATGACGAACAGTGATCAGACATTTTTCTTCCCTTTACCATTTTTCTCTTAATCAGACAAGGAAGTTCTACTCAGGCATTCAGAGTTTTTGTGTCTGGGTCTGTTTTTCTCCAACTCGCTTTTCAAATTGAAGAAAGGGAAGAGAAATTTTCATAAGAAAGTGAATTTATTTTTGTAGTATTGTAGAAATCGAAACTGAATTACAATAAATTCAAAATTTCTCAAATGAAAAAGATCACAGCAGCTTCAAGCTCATTAGTCATTAGAAACCCTAATTCTCTGTGTATTCTTCTCCTACAAACATTCTCCCCAGCAAAAAAAATTGTTGACTCATCTTCAATGTTCACTGTAATTCAACATGAATAGACTATTTGTCTAATATATCAAATTCTATCAACCTTCAGGATCTATCCTCTTCTTAAAGATGGCCTTCCTCGTTTCTCTAAACCACCATAATGCATTCCTTCTTCTTTTTGTGTCTTTATCTCATAATTTACGTTCCCCAGTCATTCCCAAATATTTCATATTCCCCCTCTGTCCCTAAACTTCCTACAATATGTTCTTATACATCAGAATGCTTCTCTTTAAAGGAAGAAAGTTTTATAGCTTTTTCATGGAGAAAAACTTCCATCTCTACAGGCTGGAACTGATTTCATCAAGTACTGGTCTCTGGTTCAGACAACTGCATTTCTTTCTCTGGCTGCAGACATGAGACAGAGGCTAAAAATATTTTTTTAGCTGAATATTTTTTAAGCTGAATATTTTTTAAAGCATTAGATATTGCTTTTTTTTTCCTATTCTTGAAAGCTGGAAGTGAGAGTTTTATTCATAAACTGTGTGATTCATCATATCTCACATCAGCTACACATATATGCTACAAATATCTATAGCTATATATTTATTTTCCATTCAATAGCTCTGTGTTTTAAATAAATCATATGAATACATTTATAAATATGTAGAACATATGAAAAATGTGTAACAACTATGTTCAGCAAAGTGTGTTATTTTTCTTGTAAAGAAAGATCACAAAAGTTATTTTGGACTTGCAGGTAAAATTCTTTAATTTTTTTTCCTATGGTTTTATGGTATTTGACAGTTTGCTTTTATTTGTTATTATTTAACTGTCATTGATGTTTAAATTATTAATGAACTTGTTATTCTGAGATGGTTTCTGTGCCTGGCCGTTCAAGGTGTTTGTTGTTTTTTTCTTGTTTGTCTGAAATACTGTAGTGGTAGTCAAGTAAATAACCCTCTTATATAAACAAAAATTTAGAAACTACAGGTTGACTTTACATCATCCTGACACAAATATAATTGCCCAGGAATAACAATTGTACATCCAAGATGAAAAGAGTATTAAGGTTGAGAAATCAAGTGCTGAATGATTCAGAACATCTATATTAAACTTTCTGAGGTAATTTAATACAGCTTCACTTTAAAATTATTTATTGCTTACTCTTTATAACAGTGCTGCTATGGTACTGTTCTACTGCAACGTTATCACAATATTTGTAGGTGTTTCTTGAGCATTTTCTTCACAAGAAAATTAATGTAGAACTTTAAGAACATGAAGTGTTTTTGAGATATGAATCCCACCTTCACAGTAATAGCTACCTACGCAACAATAATTTGCTTTAAACGCAAAAATATTCCATCACTCAATATCTTTGTATTTATATGCTCCTCAGAAAATAAGCCAATGCATCCAGTACTCCTAGCTCTTAGGCTGTAAGTCAAGGGCAATTTTGGTTTTGTTATTTTGAAAGAAACTGGTAAACCAGTGTTGAGATTTGTTTTGGAATAGGGAATTTAGAATTATGTGCCTCTGCATACACTACATACGTGAAAAAGTTTACATGTCAACTAAGTCTATAAATTCTTATGTGTAGTCACTGTAGATTTAGTAAATACAATTATTGGACCAGAAAAGTATTTTAATCTAAATGTTTAAGGCTTGACTCAGTTGGTTCTATGTAGGATGAAGTTTGAAATACCTTTGGCAGCATACCTCACAGTCAGATGATGCTTCAGGATCCTGACAATTTTCCAAGCATCTTTGTCTTATCTGCCAGATCAGCAAAGATTTCTCAGATACTCTAGGGCAACTCAAAATGTCAATACCTATTCAAGCAGCTAAATCCTTCCCCTAATAGCTATTAGTCTGATCAGTCTGTAAATATTTTCTATTATATTGATCAACAGCTCAACTGCAGAGTAGGCTGTAAAATTTTCAATCCTCATTTCAGAAAAGTAGTTATGACAGACACATCCAAGATAATTTCGTGTCTCCTGTGTATTAATAAGTTATCTCACTTTATGTAATAGATTGGCTATAGGGAATCCCAGAGTCCATCAATCTCAAATCACTAAGGAGCCTATTGTGGGGATCCATAAAACAGTGGCAAATTCTATTTCACAGAATGGGGTTTTTGATTTAGGCAATTCATGCCAATGTTTTAGATATCTATTGAACCATTTTTTCTAAATTAGCTGTTTTGTATTGTTGATGGAATAGAAATAATTATATTGATTGTGGAAGCCAGGGAGATTCTGCTTAACTTAGGTACCAATGTATGTACATAGAAATTCCTACTGAGTCCATTAATATCATATACACACACACACACACACACATATATTCTTGCCTGAACATGTAAAACCCTAGGTATTACTTTCATAAGGAAAAATTCCCAAAGCACTCACTTAAGGATCGCTAAGGAACTTCACTTTACTTGAATCTCACTCTGATGTTTCACAAAGCTTAAGTTGTACTTAATCTGCACCTTTTACTAATGTCAGAATATCTTCAAGTCTACAGATGTAGTCTTAAGGAATTAAAGACATAAATTTCAAGTTAGAACCATTCAGACCATAATTTTAAAACACAGTTGGCACATTCAATATGATTTAAATTACGTTTTAAGAACCAAATTATAGAAAAAAATTACTAAAATCTTTAAAATGAGACATGCTTTCTACAAAGCTGCAAAAAACGTTTGAATTCCTCACCAGCACTAGTGTTATGATGTTATTGTAAATATTGAGCACCTCATAACTAGCATAAAGATAAAAATTATCCTTTTACTCTCTTTTTAAATGATATAAACTTAGTGTGTAAGATTTTGTAAATGGTTCAAAATAAAGAAATTTTATGCATGTGTAATAAAAATTGTTTATAAGACATAATAGCAAAATAGATTATCAATATAATAATGTAATGATTAATATAATATAATATGATGATATTATAATATAATATAATAATTTATTCATATTCATTCTTTCTAATTAAAGGAGAGTATATATCCTTATATCTGTATGGAAAAATAAATGTTCTATGAAATTATATAGGTTTAAAGAATGCATCAGTTCTATTTGTTATACATAGTCTTCATATAACTATTCAGTTTTTGGTTTTGTGGTTTTTNAGTGGCAAATTCTATTTCACAGAATGGGGTTTTTGATTTAGGCAATTCATGCCAATGTTTTAGATATCTATTGAACCATTTTTTCTAAATTAGCTGTTTTGTATTGTTGATGGAATAGAAATAATTATATTGATTGTGGAAGCCAGGGAGATTCTGCTTAACTTAGGTACCAATGTATGTACATAGAAATTCCTACTGAGTCCATTAATATCATATACACACACACACACACACACATATATTCTTGCCTGAACATGTAAAACCCTAGGTATTACTTTCATAAGGAAAAATTCCCAAAGCACTCACTTAAGGATCGCTAAGGAACTTCACTTTACTTGAATCTCACTCTGATGTTTCACAAAGCTTAAGTTGTACTTAATCTGCACCTTTTACTAATGTCAGAATATCTTCAAGTCTACAGATGTAGTCTTAAGGAATTAAAGACATAAATTTCAAGTTAGAACCATTCAGACCATAATTTTAAAACACAGTTGGCACATTCAATATGATTTAAATTACGTTTTAAGAACCAAATTATAGAAAAAAATTACTAAAATCTTTAAAATGAGACATGCTTTCTACAAAGCTGCAAAAAACGTTTGAATTCCTCACCAGCACTAGTGTTATGATGTTATTGTAAATATTGAGCACCTCATAACTAGTATAAAGATAAAAATTATCCTTTTACTCTCTTTTTAAATTATATAAACTTAGTGTGCAAGATTTTGTAAATGGTTCAAAATAAAGAAATTTTATGCATGTGTAATAAAAATTGTTTATAAGACATAATAGCAAAATAGATTATCAATATAATAATGTAATGATTAATATAATATAATATGATGATATTATAATATAATATAATAATTTATTCATATTCATTCTTTCTAATTAAAGGAGAGTATATATCCTTATATCTGTATGGAAAAATAAATGTTCTATGAAATTATATAGGTTTAAAGAATGCATCAGTTCTATTTGTTATACATAGTCTTCATATAACTATTCAGTTTTTGGTTTTGTGGTTTTTTTCCTTTGGAATGATCTTCTATTTTATTCTATTTCTTAACAGGAAACAGCTTATTATAAGATATGAATATATAAGATATGAATTTATAACATATGAATATATAACCAAAAAGGGTTAAATTGGCCATTGCCCATCATTAGCATGTCATACAGAAGAGAAAAACATGCAGATAATTAAAATACAAAAATATGCTCAAAACATTCACTGAAGTAAAATCACAGAATGGGGGATATACTGCTGGCACTATCACCTCCAGATAATAATGGAAATAACAGTTTTCATGAGCAGTTGTCATGAGCAGATGAGTGCAAGAAAATGGTTCTGTCAGTTCTTGCTATAAAAATAAAACACTGCCAACAAATTATCTGCCACTGTGGCATCAGTAGTAGTAATCTCATGCTACAAATCTCTCAATTGTTAGTGATCTACTCTTTTAATGTAAGTATTTTCATAAGAAATCCACTTTACAGAATCACAGAATCACAGAATGGGTAAAGTTGGAAATTTTGAATGACCTCAGGACCTCCACCAGCAGATCACCATGACCTCTCAAAGACAATGGTGAGCGTTTATTGTCTCTGCCAGGTCTCTCACCACTCATGGATGTTTCCTGTCAGGGCCCATGGATTTGTGGATGTCAAGTTTGCCTGGGTTTTCTCTAAACCAATCCTTCACCAGGGGAAAGTCTTCTTTCCAAGATTCCTTTACCCTGGTGTCTTGGGTCAGAGATCCCTGAGGGTTGCTCTTGTCAGTGAAGACTGATGAAAAGATGTTCAGTAACTCTGACTTCTCTGTGCCCTATTACCAGGGTCCCCTCTCCATTTAATAATGGGCCCACACTATCCTTAATCTTCCTGCTGTCACTGATATACTTGAAGAAACCCTTCTTGATGTTCTTCACATCCTTGGGCAGATTTAATTCCAAATTGGCCTTGGACTTCCTTGTCTCATTTCTACCTACTCTGACAACCTTTCTATATTCATTCCAACTGACCTTCTTCCATGTCCCGTGTATTTCCTGCTTATACTTGAGTAGTGACAGGAGTTCCTTGTTCATACACATAGGTCTCTTGCACCCTTTGACTGATTTTGCTGTTTATCAGGATGCAAGCTCAATCCTAAGGAACCTGTGTAACTACAAAATATACTGGGATCCGCAAATACACAGCCATTACCTCACATGCATGCAGTTGCCTACAGGCAACAAACTGCATATGAAGAGATGGATATGTCAAAACTGTAATGCTTAATCATAAAAATGCATGATATTTATTATAGAAGTATCCAAAAATAACCATCTATACAATTTATTTAAATTATAATTTTTCATATATTATAGGTTGTGCATGTAAATATATACATTGCATTTAACTAAAGAACCTATATGGTATATGATGTAGAAAAACATGCATTATATAAACTAAATTATATAAACACCCCTTAAAAATTCCATGATAAGTTTTAGCAATTCCAAACTTATGTGCTGCCCCAGTATCTCGAGGTACATCCATGTGGCATGGCAGCTGGGCCTCGCTGGCAGCAATGTTAGCATATGAACTATACCCAACCCTATCGGATGAAGAAGTAACCTAGTTACAAGAATAGAGTATCTTGACCTTAAACAACCTGTCAATCCCTGTGAAGTTGCAGACAAGACAAAGAGCCCCCCAGAAGGGCAGATGGTGACTATGAGTGACAATGACAGTCAGTTTTAGGTTCTGGGTGATACAGAAGAGATCTGTTAGGAACTGAGTATTCTGTGTTGCACCCTTACCTTGACGGTGACCAGTATGACTCCAGGACAGTTATGAGGATCAAGATCTAAGAGATTCCAGAAACACCCAAGAGACAACCCAGGGATTCATGGTCCGGTCCAAGTACTCTGTATCCCACAGCTGAAACACCTCATTGACACTCTTGATTATTCTTCTGAACCCTGACATCATCCTGTGGAACAAGGGAACTGAGTAATTCTTAAAAACTGCATGTATCTCTGACTGAAGTACTTTGCTGCCAAGTCCATTTAGTCTCCACACTGTCAATTTTATCTAAACCCACAACACTCCTATACTCTTTGAAGAAATAGTGCCTTTTATTTTGTGTGGTCTCTCAGAGAATTTGTTTGGTTGTATCAACTTGACAGTTTTCACATCAAGGACAGTGATCTAATCCTCTTCTTTAATCACTGAGAGAGAAGCCAATTCAAGGAGCTGGGCTTGCATAGATTGGGTTAATATGGTTTCTTAGCTGTCACTGTTCCCTTGATCCTTTCTGGTCTTTGTGTTTATCCTGATCAGCCTCAATCAGATGACTAAACAAAAACACATTCCTCATAGGAAAAAGGAGTGCAGACAACAGAAATCTTCTTTGTTTTAAGTTTAAATGTTCTAAGTTTATTGTTAGAGACCACAGTACAAGGAACACTACTCAGGATTCTGTTAGAATCACAGAAGTTTTTTTCAACAGCTTTTAAAAGCTGGTCTTGGTAAACGCTCAATTCTGCCTTTCACAAATTCATGCTTTATGTGCTCAGAACAGTGGACACCTCCTCTTCCTTCCCACATATGGTTAAATACATTGCTGATTTCTTGGAGGAAGCGTCCAGATCATAATGTACTCAATTCAATCTCCCAGGATTTTAATCATAGAATCATAGAATAGAAGTATAATAGAATATGCTGAGTTGGAAGGGACACGTCAGGATCATCAAGTCCAACTCCTGGCCCTGCACAGGACACCCCAAGAGTCACACCATGTGCCCAGCCACCCTCTGGGTGGAGAACTTTTTTCTAACATCTAACCTAAACCTCCCCTGACACATCTTCGGGCCATTTCCTTCAGTCCTGTCACTGGTCACCACAGAGAAGAGATCAGTACCTGCCCCTCCTCTTCCCTTTATAAGGAAGTTGTAGACTGCAATGAGGCCCCCCCTCAGACTCCTCCAGGCTGAAAAGAACCAAGTGACCTCAGCCATTGCTCATAAAGCTTCCCCTCAAGACTCTTCACCATCCTCATGGTCCTCCTTTGGACACTCTCTAACAACTTAAAGTCTTTTTTATATTGTGGTACCAAAAACTGCTACAGTACATTCACATTGAATGGACAGTCCTACACTCCAGCAAGGAAATTCCTTGTGTCAAGGTACAGTGTCTTCCAACACCTTCTTTCTTTCATGGAATCACATGGATTAATTTAACCTGATTCCAGTTACAAGTCTTCTTTGGTATGATTTATCATCACAGAATGTGCTAATCTTGGCACACTGTGCTGTCTTCCAGAATGAAATGCATTTCATGAAGAGCAATTGTTTTTGTCTGCTGTGAATTTCAATCAGCAATCGAAGGCATGGCAACATGAATTGTTTTACATAGACACGTCTCCACAGCGTCTTGCAGTGAGGTAATTGCTGTAACATGAAGTAAAATGGTGGTGTCATTTCTCTGTAACTTGGTTCACTATATGGAATGTTAGGTTTTGTGACTAAAAGCTAATCCAGTTAAACATAGAGACCTAGCTAGGATCAGATGAACAATGACAGACCATGGAATGGAACAGCTACTCCTAAAACCATCAAAGGACAGTGATTAGACCATTATCCCTAGTGTGAAACTTGCCAAAGGGTCAAGGAAGGAAAGTCTCTCTTTGAAACACCATGCAAACCAAATGGGATTACTGCCTAAAGGGCTATAGGATTTATTATAAATGCAGTGAGGAAATTAATTTTGATACTGTACAAACCTTAAAATGAAATGTCTCAGGTGGGGGCAAAAGGCAGGCAAAAGAATTCATTAAGGTGGAAGGGAAGAACAACCATGGGAAAATAGAAGGAAAATAGTTAAAAGGAAAGGACTTTCTTGACAGAGTCCTGTGTTTGATTGACACATTCTGTCCTTTCTTCTCACTTAGTCATATTTCAAACTTATTTTTTCTCTATGCTCTGAGTGTATGTGTGTAACAGTGAGAAAACTTCAAGGTGAGCTATTCAGGGAGTAATATTGAATTGCAATGACCAACATCCGGAGAAAGACAGATCCTCCCACAAACAAGGAGTCCAACTGCCCTGGAGGAAACCAGGGACTGAAGAAAGACCAAGTATGGAGACCAGTGACAGGGTAGACACAAATGTGTGTCATTACTAGAAAATTTGCTATGGTGAGAGATAGTGACTGCATAAGGAGTCTATGGTCTGGCATAGGTATTGGGTACACTTGAAGTTTGTCCTAGTATTTGAGAGATCTATCAGTGTGGTTGTGCCTGTGAATCAGGAAAATGAGAGTGATCAATTCTGATCAGCCTAAAAATAAGCCCGACATTGGCTCCCCAGTGCATGCTTACCCATGTATTTTATCAGGAACACATCCTCAGCTTCACCGTCAACTGCACCTAGGAGTACAGAAACATATGCATCTGTTCTGCTGTGATACAGTAGCCTTCTGTGCCTAGAAGTCCACACAGTTTGACTTTATTTTCTACTGCAGTGAACTGGGAAGCAGAAACCTTTTGAGTCCTGAAGTCTTCCAGATTCAGCTACCCTTAATAAAATCTGTTTCTTGTCTGATGTGAATTCCAGCTTGTGATTCAAGGAAGCACTGGTGCAGAGACCGATTTACATGGAGGAGTCTCCACAGTGTCTCAGGGGGAGGTGTCCACTTAACATGAAGAGAAAGCTTTTGTCACTTCAGTAGAGAACTTGACATCCTACTTTGTCCTGTTGTGTTACCATCTGCCTAGTACAGTCAAGAGTTACAGATGCCAAGGTTCCTTTGAGCCAAAGCTGGAAAAGCTTGTTTAGCCTAAATACAGATTCTGTTAGTTTTGGCTTTTTTAAAGATTCTTATTCAATAAAAGATAAAATGTTACCAGAAAGGTTTGAGGAGAGAAGCAATAAAAATATTTAAATGTTTTTTCCTGTTATTTCTAAATAGTAACCCACTTGTTACATGTAATGTAAGTTCATTATTTTAAAATATTATTTACTAAAAAGTTAAGAGTTTTGTGTTTAAATATTGAATCTGATTGATTAATTCCACTTGCGACTCTTAGAACACTTCCATCAACGCTGCCTCCGTACAATCCTAAACATCCAACGCTACCTCTGTACAATCCTAAACATCCACTGGACAGATTATGCGACCCATACGTCTGTTCTTGAACAGGCAGCAGTCACAAGTATTGAGGCCATGCTGCTGAGAACACAGCTGCATTGGGCAGGGCACGTCTCCAGGATGAAGGACTTCTGCTTCCCTAATATCATGCTCTATGGTGAATTGTGACTGGCTACCGGAAGAGAGGAGCCCCGAAAAGGAGACACAAGGACTCCCTGAAACAATATCTCAACCTTGGCCATATTGATCATCACCATTGGTCTACTCTGGCCTCCAATCGGAGGCCTGGAGACAAACCATCTATAATGCTGCTGCCTCCTTTCAGAACTCACACAGGATCACTCTCGAGGAGAAAAGACAACGCAGAAAGAATTGTGTCCAGTCGATACCACCTGGGGAGTCTTTCTGTTCTGCCCTTTGCAACCAGACTTGTCTATCATGCATTGGCCTTTTTAGCCATCAGCGTACTTGTAGCAAGCGTGGGTAGAGCCCTTCCCAAATCTTCATTCATGAAGCCAAGCCATGATTGATTAAAATGTTTTTTTCCCTTCAGATTGTATTTTATGAAAAAGGTATTAAAAAAATCATAACGAGCATGGAGAACTATTTTTATATTAAAGAAACAACCCTCCCCCCCCCGAAAAAAAATACAACCCAAACCAAAACATTTCTAATATGGTAAAACCGTTTCTTTACCAGCAAAACCAGACTCTAGCTTCTAGTCTAGTAATACCATTATACTTCATATCTGTAGTGGGTTTACCATAGCAGGGCACCAGGTACCCACCAAAGCTGCTTTCTCACTCCCCTCCACAACTGGACAGGGGAAAGAAAATGTGATGAAGGGTTCATGGTAATGAATGAGATAAGAACCAGGAGAGATCATTCACCAAATACCATCACAGGCAAAACAGACTGAAATTAGGGATATTAATTGAATTTATTACCAACAAAATTAGAACAGGATAATGAGAAGCAAAATAAAATCTTAAAAACACTTTCCCCCCACCTCTCCCTCCTTCTCAGCTTTACCTCTTCCTTCCCCGTGGCACAAGGAAAATGAGGGTTACGATCAGTTCATCACATGTTGTTCCTGACACTGCTCAGGGAGAGGAGTCCTTCCCCTGCTCCAGAGTGGGGTCCCTCTCATGGGAGACAGTCCTCCACAAACTTCTCCATCATGAGTCCCTCCCACAACAGTTCTTCATGAACTGCTCCAGTGTCAGTTACTTTTCCATGGGGTGCAGCCCTTCAAGAAACAGCCTGCTCTAGTGTGGGACACCCACATGGTGACAGGTCCTAGAAGAAATCTTGATACAGCATGGCTTCGCCTCTTCACAGGTCTGTAGGTCCTTGCCAGGAGGCTGCTGCAGCATGGGCTTCCCATGGGTTCACAACCTTCTGATCTCTTCACTCTCATAACCTGCAGGTTCACATCCATCTGCTCCAGCATGGGTCTCCTTCACGGGCTGCAAGTGGATCTGCACTTATGTGGATCTCCATGGGCTGCAGGGGGAAAAACCTACTTCACCACGGTCTTCATCACAGATTGTAGGGGGACCTCAGCTCTCGCACCTGGAGCACCTCCTCCCCATCCTTCTCCACTGACCTTGGTGTCTGTACATTTGTTCAGTTCACATATTCTCACTATTCTCTAGCTGTAATTGCATCTGCACTGTAACTTTTTTTTTTCCCTTCTTAAATATGTTATCACAGAGGTGTCACTATCATTCCTCATTGGGTCAGCCTTGGCCAGTGGCAGGAGCTTCCCTGGAGCTTCCTGGCATTGGCTCTGCCACACATGGAGGAAACTTTTAGTAGCTTCTCACAGAAGCCGCCCCTGTAGCCCTCCTCCTACCAAAAACCTGAGCATGTAAACCCAATATAATATCCTTCTCATTCAGGTAACTTCACTGGAATGTAGCAAAGGAAAAATATATTTTAAAAGTGCATATTCTTATGCAAGGCTCTAGTTTTATTACTTTTTATTTATTTTTAGATAGTGTAGAATTTGTCATGATCAATGAATGAGAGTTAAACAATACTTTATTACTTTGATTCTTCTACGAACCGACACATGACAGTTATCACAACCTAGATGACATGAACCAATTTTGTTATCACTCCTAATCTTTAGGTCAATTAAGATGAACAAGGAAGAAAATTCAATTCTCTGGTAAGAGCTCTGCTCTGGAGGAGCAACCCTTGAGCCTACCTTTTAAAAATTTATTTATTTGTCTAGATTCCAGATGCATGGTGGATATGTTTTTACACATAAACTCTTATTTTCATTTGTTCATATTTTTATACTGTCAGTCTTCCTAAATATCTGTATTTACTGTGTAAATGATGCGTTGTATACACTAAATTTAAGGTTTGTTTGTGCACAATGCAAATTTGTTTCTTCCCTGAAGCAGAATCTCCAGGGAGATAGAAGTCCATACAAAAGAAAGGACTGAGTTTAAAAAGCTTCACTACAGAAAGTTTCAAATAACTCCACTTTAAGTGACTCAAAGTTCATAGAGTAACAGAATGGTTTGGATTAGAAGGAATATTTAAAGATTCTGCTAGGTCAACCCTGCCTTCCGTGGGCAGGGACACCTCTTACCATTCAAAGTCCTGTCAAGCCTGACTTTGAACATTTCCAATGATGGGGTATCCACAGCTTCTGTGGGCAATCTGTTCCAGTGCCTCACTCCCTCACCATAGTGAAACTTCTTCCTTATATTTGACCTAAATGTACCCTCTCTCAGTTTAAAAGCAGCGCCTTTTGTTCTGTCACCACACACAGTTAGTAAAGTCTGTCTTTCTTATAAGCCCTCTTAAAGTATTGAAAGGTTGTAATGAAGTGTCCCAGGTTGCCTTCTCCAGGTTGAACAACCCCAACTCTTGCAGCCTCTCTCCATAGGAGAGGTGTTCCAACCCTCTGATCTTTTTCATGGTCCTCCTCTGGACCTCTAACAAAACTTATTCTAGCAAGTATTCAAAAATATTTACTTTTTCTACATATTGATTATAAGTGAATACGCATGTCCTGTTTCATATTTGATAAGGTCCAGTGTCATAACGCATGACTATGTACTGAGGCAAATTGCACTCAGCTCCAGTTTTATCCAGTAACTCATATTCTTAGACTACACTGCTAATGGTACCTGACTTATATGTCCGGCTTCTTTCCTTTAGAAGCCAAAGGTTGAGATGGGGGGGTTTCTTTCACCACAATCTGAGATCAGGAGTCGGTTACTGTGTGTGCCCAAACCCAGGAAATACTACCGAATTCAGTGGTGGAGCATGTGGCTTGATACCATCATCTACCTCTATGATTTTTTCTTTTCATTGTAAGAACTTGCACAATATATTGTAATTCAAAAATCAGGCTCCATTTCAACAAGTTCAAGGTGTAAAATGAATATTACACACAGCTCTCCTCCTCAGCTCTGGTGTAAGAGAATGGGAAGCACAGTGTTATTTACAGTGAGAAGCAACTACAAAATAAATTATTATTTGTATGAAAGCTGTTTCTGTACAGAAATATCCTCATAAAATGGACTACCCTTTTCACAAAAGTCTGACTGTTATAATATTTTAGGACTTGTAGATTTAATTTCTCTTTTCCTACAGTGAATATAGAGACATGTTATAAAAGCAGAGCATTATAAAAGGGGCATTAAGAGACAACAAGAAAAACTAGACCACTGAGTGAATCACAAAATCCCTGAGATTTTTTTTTTTTCTGAAGATGGTGACATTTATATTTTACCATAACTTTTGCTATCACTTGCCTGATTGGTGGCAACTGAAAAGAGGCTGACATTTTCCCAAAAAGAGCTGTATATGCAAAACTGTATATGGAAAAGTACAATTATATCTGAGTCACAAAATTAAATTAATCATCTTAGGACTCTTCAGGTGCAACTACAGTTCAATAGCTAATTATTTTCTAAAGGACAAGAATGTTTTGGGATAAGGGAAAAGGAATCGGTGATGACAAAATAGCATATGTTACTTCACTAAAAGAAAAACAAAAAGTAGAGTACTTTTTGACAATTCTCAGAAACTTTTGACTTCATAACCAACTTATACTTCAAATAAACTAAAGTAAGACATATGCAATTTTATAATACGCATGTAGACATTTCTCAGGAAAAGGAAGGGCAACCAGAACACCAGAGTGAAAGAGAAAGGTAATGGCAAGGGGGCATTACAGAAATATTTTAATTGTGTTAAAGAGAATTTTCTGTATTGATTTTTATATGACTGTTACTGGCATTGTAACTAGTCTAGTAATAGCTGCTGATAGTATTTTTGATTGGACTGTGAAAACATTGATTATATTAACAATAAATCCTGGTTTCATAAACACCATGTATTTCTTTTTGCCCATAAAAAGATTTTCAATAAAAAGCCTCATACACCATTAGTGGCTGTTTTTGTCCTTGGCACTCAAAGCCAAGGACCTGTCAGAGCTCTAAAGAGATGATTACGTTGTCCAGGCCTTGGACTGGAGGAAGTGTAAGTGCTGGGGCAAGGATGGCTTTTCACCTGTAGGAGGCGAGCTATGGTCCAGCTGAGCACACAGGCACAAGGAGTAGGAATGGTGTAAGAACATGGACAAGCAGCACAGCCCCAAAGAGGAGAACAGATGACTGATGTGGTCTACCCAAAGATGTTGCAGAGACACAAGCCTGAACCACACGGTGCAGGGAAGAAAGACAGTGAGAGGCAGTAGTCTGTAGAAAAATGCATGGAGGCTGCTGAAGGCTGCTGGAAATTTATGGCATCTAGAAGCACAGGGAAATTCCTTCTTTGTCTCCAGAACTGTGGTTACCAAAAGGGTAGAGTCCTGGCAACAGATTAGACATTAGTCAAAGTTGCCATCAGACCCACCTGAGCCTTGGTCAAGTATTGCACACTAACTGGGAGAGGCAGATGATGACTCCCAATCACAGGGGACAGACAGTTATACCCATTTGCTGACCTGACTCGTTCAGGTCCCTTCTGACTTGAGATATTCTATGATTTTATGAATTTTAATGCTTATAGCCAAACTATTAAAAATGCTTTCTCTAAATATTTTTGAAGGAAATAGTTTTACTTTTTATCATCTTAATACCTGATCAAAAACATTAAGGAATGAATAAAAATAAAAAGAACATTACATATAGAGCTTGTAGAGTGTGTATCATCTTTTCATGACTGCTACAAGTGTTTAGAAGTATCACAGAAACAAGAAGAAGAAAGAATGGTTATGAATGTACCGTTACTATTGAATAGACATTTTCCTTGTTGAGGATCACTATATGAATTGATGGAGCTGCCATGAATATTAGGCTGTACGATAGCTCAGCTGTTATTCAATGACTTGCAAGAAGGGCAACGAAAAGATTCCTAGACTTGTTAATCAGCTCTGTATTGTGGACACTGTATTGCAGAGAGAGATGGTTTTTCAAGACACATTCTCTTTTAGTTGTCATCGTTTTTCCTTTTCTCGGTATAAGTACATCTAATAACGAAACAGCATGTGGACTCCTGCCACTTTTTAGGTATGTACATGAAGGAAACTGCAAAGAGCCATTTGTTTTTCCCGCAGCATTTTTTCTGCATGTTGCAATTCCAGAATCTTCAACCCAAATTAGCTGGAAGTCTTTAGCATATTTCTTACCATGTGTACACATTTTTTAAAAAGTGATCAAATTAACTGTTCAATTCCCACGTCCCTAAAAGCATTAATCCTGATGGAATCTGAATAATGCTCCCTTTTGGAGACGTCTGGAACATAGCTCCAGCTTCCATCTCAAGAATGGAAGTGTTGATCTAGGATTAAATCCATGTGTGTTTACCAAGCACTTGGATGTCATGGTGATAAACACCAGTAAAAGTATAAAGCAAAAAAAACAATGACATGTAATAGTGAAAGGATTTGCAGGAAAATATAAATCTTGTTGACTCTGAAAAGAAAATTGAAAAATGGCCAAATAACATTTGTTGAAAGAAAGCATCTTCAAGAAACTCTGTAGAGTATTGTTTATTGTTGAATAAAAGAAACGCTAGTGATATTTTATAGTCTGTATTATGCAGAACTGCCTTGAAAACAATGCTAATATGAACATTAAATACAACCAGAAAGCTACTTATATACAGAAAAAAAAGTGAGCTAAACTAACAAAGGAATGGAAAGAAAGAGCAAGAAGGTCCATAGTTGCTAGTGTTATCTTGGTGTATTTTCATATATTTATGACATAATTACTTTGGAAAGAAAATCTCAACAGACAACCTTTTGTCTGTCTCAATTTAATGAGGTAAATCATAGAACCATACAATCATTAAGGTTGGAAAAGACCTCTTAGATCTTCAAGTCCAACCATTAGCCCAGCACTGACAGGTTCACCATTAGCCCACATCCCCATGCACCATGTCTACATGGGTTTTTTTAACACTTCCAGGGATGATGATTCCACCACTTCCCTGGGCACCCTGTTCCAATGTTAGGCCACCCTTCTGGTGAGGAAACTTTTCCTAATATCTAATCTAACCCTTCTCTGGCACAAAAGATCTTGTCCTATCTTCTGTCACCTGGGAGAAGAGATTGATCCCCACCTGGCTGCAACCTTCTTTCAGGTAGTTGTAGAGAATGATAATTGTAATTATAAAAAAAAAAGGAAAAAAAAAAAAAAAAGAAAGATTTCATTTTAACATAGCCATAGAATTTTTATTTATTTTTAATTAACTAAATTTTAGATTGATTTTAAGATGCTTTATTTGTTAACCTTTTCATATTAAGAAATATACAATATATTATGAAATTTATGGACTCTCTGTGAACATAATTTAAAGATCTTCAGTAAGAAAAAATATTGAAATTTCAGTGCTCACCTGAGAGTTTTTAAAAATGCCTGACTGTATATTATGAAGGAAATACTTTGACTTTTAAGCAACTTACCTCTTAATACCCAGTAATAACCTTGAAAAAAAGTATTTTTCAAGAATTTTTCTCAACAGTGAATACATGTTAAAATACATATTTTAATGGTTGCATGATATGTTAGCTGTACGTTAAAAATATTCCTCAAAAGAGTAATATACCTTCAGGTAAACACTTTTTCTTCTGGAGGAAATTAAGTAATTTCACAAATACTACTATTCAGCACTGGCTTAGATCTATTCTTACTGAAATACTTCTCTACTGATATGTCTTTATTAGCATGACCAGGGAAAAAGTTCCCTTTATTTCTATAAACATGTGTTGCAGAGCTCATCATTAGATTCTTGCTGTTCCTGTTAAGTTCTGAACAGCAGCAAACAAAATGCAACAGTTGAGTTCCAGGAAAGTAAAATTTTGTATTATTTTAACATCAGTACTGTGGGATAAAGCCTCAGGAAATTTGGATAGATTTTTTAATTTTTATTTTTTTTAAAACCTGGGTATAATGTAGTCAGGGTGCTCCTAAAGATTTTGCATCACCTCAAGTAATTTTACAAGCTTTTTTAGTCCCCAGTCCTTGAGCATTTAATTGAGTACTTTCTTTTTATTCTCTCTCTTTTGCATATAGTGTGATTTTCTTGTGAGCAACCAGTTTCTCTCTTTTTTTTCTCTCTGTTTTACAGTATGAAGCTCACTCTAGGAGCATCAGCTAAGGTGCCCATCTTGTGGAATTTATACTTCTCCCATCTCTGGTTGTTTGTGGGTTTTATTGTTGTTGTTGTTTGTTTGTTTTTTGTTTTCTTTTTAGTATTCTAATCAGGCACTTCCCCAGCGGACTATATAAAAACTTAAACGAAAAACTCAGGTTGCTAGGAAAACCTGGTGATCATTTGGTCCACCCCCCCTGCTCAAAGCAGAATGAACTAGAACATGTTGTTCACATCCATGTTTTGAATAGCAACAAGTACAGACGCTACAGACTTCCAGGACAACATGTTCCAGTGTTTGACAACCTCTGCAACAAAAATCTATTTTTCTTCTGTTAACTAACAGGCTTGTTTTCTTTTTTTT
>VYXB01006062.1:58302-71899 GCA_013397135.1 Pachyramphus minor
TTTTTCCTCTTTTTTTTTTTTTTTTTTTTTTTTTTTGTAATTTAAATTCAAAATTCATTTTAGTTCTGTAAGTCTTTGATTTTGAAGAACGCAAGGGGTCTTTTTGTCTTGAATGATTTGGAAGAAAGTTAGAAAAGAGAAGAATCATAGAATCATAGAATGATTTGGGTTGGAAGGGACCTTAAAGATCACCTGGTGCCAACTCTTTTGCCATGGGCAAGGTCACCTTCTACTAGAATTCCAAGCCTACCTGCCATGAGTTGGAACACCATCCACTATAATAGGTTGCTCAGGGCCCCATCCAGCCTGGCCTTGAACAATTCCAGGGATCCACAGCTTCTCTGAGCAACCTGTTCCACCTGACTATGCTCTGAGTAAAGAAATTTCTCATCTTTTAGTTAAAAGTGTTCCACCTTGTCCTGTCACTATTTGCCCATGTAAAAAGTCACTTTCCCACTTTTTTATAAACCACCTTTAAGTACTGAAAAGACACAATGAATCCTTCCTGGAGTCTTCTCTTCTCCATGCTGGACAAATCCAGCTCTCTCAGCCTGTCTGATCATCTTCATGGCTCTCCTTTGGATTCACTCTAACAAGTACATGCCTTTCTTGGGCTGAAGACTCTGGAACAGGATGCAGTACTGCAGGTGGGTTCTCCAGAGTAGACTAGAGGGGACAATCATATTCGTCAACCTGCTGGACACTCCTCTTTTGAAGCTGCCCAGGATGAGGTTGTCTTTCTTAAGCTGTGGGCACACGTTGTGTCATGTACAGCTTTTCACTCACAAGAACCCCCAAGTTCTTCTTTGCAGGGCTACTCTCAGTCAGTTGTTCTCCTAGTCTGTATTTATGTCTGGGATTGCCTCAAACAAATAAGCTATGTTCTCTCTTCAGCTATCCTTGCGTTCACCTGAGATACCTATCTTATATAATTTCTCTGAGATTTAAGATTGAAAAAATGTTTACAGCATCCTCAAGTTAAAGGTTTCACTGAATGGGGCATTATGTGTTTGAAGGCTCTCTGGAATCAGAGCCTAAAACAAAGACAATGTTTAGGCATCTTTTCTCTTGCCCTTCAGTGACGTTTTCACTGAGAATCTTAAGTCACAATATTAAGTAATGGAGAACTAAGGCTTGCTTCTTGTACCAAAGGAATGGCTTCAGTAATAGGTAGTTCTAGTAGATTGCCACATTTTCTAGAGATTAGGCACTAGAGTGAAATTCAACATCAAGTCTTTATTTATGTATTGTACAGGTGCTTATAGGTGAAATGAAAGAACCAGCCTTTTAAAAAAAGCCAAACCAACCAAAGAAAAAATACCAACAAGAAGCCTCTCAGCTTTTGAAATTAACTTCACACTGTTAAACATAATCCTAAAATACTGATATAAGTAACAATAAATCAATAACCTTTAGTCCTGAGAATATGACTTTATTCCATCAGGACTTGTAGCACTGCATAAGTAATGGAAAGGCTTTTAGTCAACTCAGAGTTCACTTCAATAAATGGGAGGTCACCCAGAATCTCTTCCCTATTGGTCCT
The DNA here is from genome assembly GCA_013397135.1 of Pachyramphus minor. Lineage (NCBI taxonomy): Eukaryota > Metazoa > Chordata > Aves > Passeriformes > Tyrannidae > Pachyramphus > Pachyramphus minor. The sequence continues at coordinate 59,846 of VYXB01006062.1, forward strand.
TGGGATCTATTAGAATAATGTAATTTCTGCAACTCAGTTGCTGGCTAATGGATCTCTAAACTTTTAGAACGTAACCTTGACAAAATGTATCAACTTGCAAGTAAATTTTGTTTCATTTGATATTATCAAATATTAAATAAATGGATGCACATTTTTGTATCTTCGTTTCTGGTTTTAAAACAGGATTTTCCCTGTCTAGAAAGATCAAAACTATTTTATGTACAGGGTTATTTCAATGATATATGAGACACTGCAAAAATGCTATGCAATACTGTGTGTGAGGATGCACTGTAATATTTTAAGTAATGCAATTTAAGTCTTAGAGGTTCTACTAGTCCTAAGAGAAGAAGGGCTTTTGATAGTTGAAAACTGCTCAAGTATTTAATCTAGGAGTTTCTCAAAAAGAACACAAACTTTTTTCATTCTTCAAAAATAAGAATAGTAAATAAAATTATTTCTATTGTCAGAATGAAATTTAAAATGCTTTACATGGTGAATCTGCCATCCTTATCTTCACTGAATAGAACATTCTCTCAAATGAACGTGATTAGTCTCAGCCTTTCTACAGTCTGTTATAGCAGTTTGGATTGGTTTCGTCTATTATAGTACTATAATAGAATACTTAAGCTAAGAGTGTGGTTGCTATAATCTCACTATTGAGTAAATGGAAAGAAGTAAGCATTACTTATCTGAACTATCCTCTACAATTTGCCGTCTTCAATCACAAAATATAGTCACAACAAAAACACCTCATTTATGAGCCTAAAATTAGATGGACTAAATTCAGATCAAAGTAGTTGATCTTCTACCTTTACAGTAGCAAAATGTTACCATAATGTTTATTAGAAATAAAAGAAAAAAAAAAAAAGAGAGGAAAAGAAAAAGGATTATGTCAACAAGTTTTTGTATGCAAAATTCACTGAATCTGAATGAGAAATTCAATATAAAACAGGGTAGTTGATAATAGCAACATATTTTCACTATTTTATCTGTAAAGAAAGTCATAACTAGATGATTTAAGTTTACACATAAACTTCCAATAATAAAAATTTAAGGAGCACTGAAAAGTGGTAATGGGAACACAAGATAGGTATCTTTTGCTTACTTTTCCAGTAGATTAATTTCCTGCAACAGTATATTGCAACACTATCTGTTTTTTCTTAAAACCNAAAAAGACAAGTACAAATGAAATATCAATTCTTTAAGTTTTTGTTTTCCAGAGACAGATATTGTGTTGTTTTCATGAAGGTATGACTTATTTTTTCATAAGTTTTAGCAAATGTAAGATAAAAACTTTTTATGTGTTGGTAGGAGTGGAAACAGAAAAAGAAAGTGATATTCTTTAGTTCAAAAGATATTGTTAAAGAATATAGTATATGAGTGCTTTATTAAGTACATATCTCCATTGAGCAAAACTGAATAAAGATTGGACCATGTTACATGGACATGCTATTTTGTATTTTCACTTGAAAGGATTTAAGAGTAGTTTTGCAATATCAATGTTATAAATATCCATTTTGCCAAAATAGGAGCACTGAAAAGTGGTAATGGGAACACAGTATATGTATCTTTCGCTTACTTTTCCAGTAAAGTATATTGCAGCACTATCTGTTTTTTCTTAAAACCAGAGGGCTGCAATTGAACTAGATCCTTATACAGCTAATTCCCTATTTCAGGACCTACCTTACCTACAATACTGATTTGTTACTAATGTTTATATGCTTGGGTATTTTCTTTTGCATTCATATTGTCTCATAATTTTGAAATAACACATGTTTTCCATCTAAAAAATCATTAGGCACTATTGATTAGTGTCTTCATAATAAACATTTTAAGGAATTGTCTAATAATCTGGTATTTTTAGAACAACTAGGCCTAAAAAAAATACTGCAGTATGAGCTCATACTGTATCTAAAAAACACTCCCTCTGAGTGTTTACAGCAGGTCAAGATTATACTGTGTTCCATAATGGAATGAGATCACTGCACAGTTTACACTGAAGAAAATGGCCGTGGCTACTACAAGTTCATGATAATAATGCAGGTGCATGCTATAAATTCAGCTTGTTCTTTGAATTATTGCAAAATATTTCAATATGAATAAAAAATATGAACACTACAAAGAAAATAAAAGCCTAAGTTTGTGAAATGAGTGGGACTAGACTAATTAATGATCTTAGACTAGTTTCTTAAGGTGATGGCTTGGGTGAGTTCAGATAAAAAACTAGTTTGCATAAGTTAATTCTAGGTCATGCTTATCTACTAGAAATATTGGGGAGTTGAGGTTTTTTGTGGTTTTTTGTTTGTTTTTTGGGGTTTTTTTGGGGAGGGAGAGGGTGTGGATTATTTTGTTTGTTTGGGGTTTTTTCGTGGGTTTTTTTGTTAGGGGGGTGTGTGTGTGTGTGTTTAACCAAATAAAATAATGTCTTTTTGTACTCCTTGGGAAATTTCCTCCCCCTAGCAATAGAAAGAAAATAATATTTATTTGAAATACTAAAATGTATGTTAGATGATACCTTCCATACAAGGAGGCAGGTATGCTGCTCAATAAAAAATTAGCTTGATCAATAAAAGGTTTATCTTTCTTTATGTTCTGCTTCTGTAAGAGCTTTGCTCATAAGATTGCCCTTTTTGTTTCAAATGGAGGGGCTGTTCAAATCAGATCCTTTGATGTTATGCTTATTAAATGCAAGGATGATAAAGAAAATTACCCATTAAATATCTTGAATTTGAAACACAAAATTCTCAAGAATACAGTGAATTATATCTATTCTATATCTGTATATATATTTTGACATATATGATGTTACCAGTTGTCCCCAGTTGACTGTTAGCAGTTACATATAAACTGTTATTTATATATTACATATAAAATAAATTTCATAAAATTGAATACCATAAAATAATTCAAAATGTCAGCTAAAGAAAAGACTGGAGAAATAAAATTAAACCAGAAACTATTTGTGTGTCATTTGGAGCATCTCATTTAAGTACCTTATTGAGAGTCTAATTAACAAAAGATATGTTCCTGGGTCCAGAGTACCATCACAACATTTGAAAGTACACTTCTTGCACTGACTGATATATCAGTCTCTTGATTTGAAAAAAGATAAAAATAATAAATAATAAAAAGGTCATAAAAGTAGGCCATAATAAAAAGGTTATTCACAGTACCCTCATGTTCTACAAATCTGATTATTAGAGAAGCAAAAAAAGAGGTAGAATATGTAAATCCCAGTCCTTTCTTAGCCAATATAGATTGGACCTGTGCCTCCCATAGCTGAAGAAAATTCTCAAAGTAGTAGACAAGGCAGTTGAGACCACCTGAGGATCCAGGTAGTTGTGTTCTCCATTCCTTATGCTGTCTCACATCTATTGTAGATTCAAGAAGATACAAGCCCATGAAAGAATACAGAAAAAAGCTAAAGAAGTTCTACTTTAGAGAGCATTTATCTGGGAAGTTTCTTCTGTTCCTATGGCTTCAAGACCCCAGTTTTTCAATCTGTCAGGGATTTTAGGATTTTTCAATTTAGGAATGGAGTGCAGATTGTTAACATTAAGCTTATAATAACTTTTTAAAGGGAATGATGTCATGGCAGAAAAATTAAGAATGAAGAAATACCAGCTGACAGCTCTAATGCGTATGTCACTGATCTTTCAAAAAATATCTGGAAATTAAAATTCAACTCTTCCTGTTAAACTCTGTCATGGGCAAAAGGGAACCTATCATATATATGTGGAACTAACATTTATTGTTAGACCAAATAATGCTTTAACACTTTAATTATGTATATTCATTATTTGTATCTATTGGCTAACTTAACTATTTGTGTAGAGAAGCTTCATTAGAAAGGCTTTAAATAAATTAATATAAAACAAATTTTAAAAAGGTGAAAAACCAAGACTAATTATGTATTCTCTTCTTTTGACATCGTACATTTCCTTCAAATGTCTATCTTCAAAAAACTCTGCAATAGATCTAAGGTGAAATAGAAGACAATAACTGAAATCATGGTTATGGCCCCCTCCACCACCTCTCCCAGGGCCCCTCTTTGGGGTGTCATTTTTTCTTCCCCAGACTGTTGTTGGCTCATCTGGAGGCCCTATGGAGGAGGTGCAGGTGTTGCCTGCCCTGTGACAAAAAGGGCTGCTGTTTTCACATTCTTGCCCCAGCCAGTGAGAAGCATTCCTCAAGCCAGTACCCTTTGGGAAGCAACAGGAGAACAGGAGGGGGGAGAATCTGTTCCAAACATCTCTAACTATCTTTAACCACGTCCAGCTGGCTCCAACCGGCTACTACCATCCCTGACCCTGAGCAAGACCTGCCCTTCACTGCCCCTGCTGGATCTGCATCAGGCCCACAGTGTATTTCATTATTCTCTGCATTTTCTTTTGTGTAATACATTAACTGTATTACACGTTCTCTCCAAATATGAACACGCTCATAAAGAGTTAAACCCCTTCATCATTACCCTGTGTTTTACCCATCTGGTTGTCCTCCCACCCACACTGTTATATACCAAGTAGGATGCAGGAATAGGAAATTGCTGTAGTGGAAGACAGTGACTTTCACTCTGTGCTCTCCCCTTCTCCACAAACTGAGTTATTTTACCACGGAAGACAATCAGATCTAGTCTACTACTTACTTTTGGACTGTTCCCAAAGTTTTATCCTTCATGTACCCAGAAATGTGCCCCAAGGGAAATCACACATAAGTTTTTCCAGGGACTGAATTCAGCCTAACAGTAGTGTTTCAGTGACTATAAGGGCGACCACTGAGAGGAGGGAGCCAGGTCTTAACAGACCCCCTTGGTGGCCAGACAGGAGTGTAAGCTTAAACAGGAGAGGTCCTCACTGGAAATGACACTCTTGAAGGTAGTCATGGTGCCTACAGACGTAGGTTTCATCCTTAAGGGTTTAAAAGATTCAAGTGGAAAAAATACCCAGGCATTCTGCTGTGATCTCAGAGCTTACCCTGCTCTAAGTAGGAATTTGGACCAGAGACCTCTCAAGGTACCTTCTAACCTGAATTTTCTTGTGACTATATGATATTAACTGTCTTTCTTTCAAAAAAAAAAAAAGTGCTTTTTAATTCTTTCTTTTGGGGAAAAATATCCTTTATAAACAAGCAGAAAATGAGATAGCTACACCAAAGGGTTTTTAGACATCTTCTTGGAAATGCCTTTTGCTTTTAAAAGATAGTTGGTATTCCTATAATAACCTGACAACTAACCCTTTGGGAATCTTTAAGATTGCTTTAGCATACCTTTTTGTTATTTGCCTGTGTTCTCTCCATGACCTTACTATGGTAGTTTAATAATGCATTTTTGAAGTATTTCTGGCTTTCACATAATAAGTATTATGAAAATGCATTCCCATTATGTTTGTTAAAATTTAAATTTTTAACTAGATCTGATCAGATTTACTCTGGCTAATGCTCAGGAATAATTCATGTGAAAACAGTAGTCCAAAGTGCGGCCCTACAATACATCACACAATTCCAAGTCATTCAAACAACCAAGAGGGGGTTTGTTTGGGTTGGATTTTTTTTTTCCCCATTCTCACAGGGGTTTTTTCCTGCTTCCCTTTGCTTCAGAATAATAATAATTAGTTCTTCATTTAGACCAGCAGCAAACTTTAAGCTCCAATAATCTTCACTTCTTTCTAGTACCCAGACTCATGGTTATATATTAACCAGTAAGGCACCCTCATTATAGCTTATCATTTAGTATATGACAAGTTGCTGCTGTAATGACATAACTAGTAGAACAAGTAATAACCAGTAGAACAAGATGCAGGTCAGTATTAAATAGTAGAAAAAATATGGACAGTGGGAAATAAAATGAAAACAAATGTATTGAATTTCAGTTAAAAATAATGTTGCCTGGTTTTTTAAATATACGTATATATTCTGTTGTTTGTTTCTAATTTTATTGAAATGTGACGAAAGCCTGCTTAAAACAAGTAAGATGAGAAATATGAGGGAATACCCCCCATAAGTAGGCAATTATTTGAATACAATTGTTTTATTTAGGATTGAATTGTATTTCCTGTCCTTGAAACTAGACAATTTATTTTAGTCTCTTTGTAGCTCTAAGAAAACTAACCTTACAATATGGCATAAAAACATTAAAGCATAAAATCTGAAGAGCTGTAATCTAAATGAAAACCTCTGTCCTTAATTATCATCATGGTGATGTAGCTTTTGACTAGTAGAGTTAAAAGCTTGATAATACCTTCACTGGGAATATGGCTTTTGTTGAAAATTAGAGCTACGTGTTCCTCAATTGAAAAGGAAAGAGTAGTGTTAAAGAAATTCTGCAGTTAATTCTCAGATGAAATTTCCATAATCTAAAAGATCTTTAGAGAGTGACCCTTAGAAAAATATCTAATAACCTTTCCTGTTCCACAGACACTTGAGGAAATAGCATCTAAATACTATAGATGTCACTTACTTGTGTGGTAAAACAAAATATATTGTTATCAGTGTTTGTGCTTTTCACTGATTAGGCCATCTGAGGGAAAAATCCTGATTACAAGATGAAGTAATGTGGATTTGTAACTTCTGTTAATGAAGCCCAGGAGGTAAATATGAGGGCAAATGATCTTCAATGGGAAACTGGTAAAGTTTTAATTATTTTAGTTGGGATTTTTTTTGAAAATAGGTTAAAATCTGTCATGACTGGTGCTGTTCTTACCATTGTACCTGGGCATGGTCTGGGTGAGTTTTCATTTTCAATTCCAGCCTTATTTTGTATGATTATTTTTATAAGCTGAAAAAGTTCTGCTTTTAAAGTAATTACATTTTTTGTCCTGTCCTTGCTCAGAAGTTGACTAGATATCTGACTTTCAGCACAAATATCATAGAATCATAGAATCATAGAATCAATTGGATTGGAAAAGACCTCAAAAATCATCGAGTGCAACCCTTGGTCAACTCCAGTCCATTTACTAGATCATGGCACTAAGTACCACATCCAATCTCAGTTTAAAAACCTCCAGGGACAGTGAATCCACCACCTCCCTGGGCAGACCATTCCAATGCCTGACCACTCTCTCTGGAAAGAATTTCTTCCTAATATCCACACTAAATTTTCCCTGGCAGAGCTTAAGCCCTATGTTCAGGTGTGTCTGTTATCATCCCCACTTTTAACTTTACTAAACTATAATCTCCTCAAATCTTCTAGAAAATCAGAATACTCATTCTTGTGACTGTTCTAATAACATTTTTATTTACTCACTGCTGTTTGAATGAGGTTTTTTGAGCACAGGTTAATGGAAAACATGTTCTCTCCAATGCTTTGTACAATCATAATGATACTTTCCAGTTCCTATTGCAGATCTTGAATCTGATTGACATTAATAATGTTTGTCTGAGTCACTGTCTTACTACAAGGGGACCCATGTTTATTGTAGGCTCCATTCAGGGGGTGCAGTGGCATGTCTGAGATGCATGCAGACACCTTTCTTGGGTCTAAGTAAAAGAAAAAAATTAAAAAAATTTAAGCCAGAATTCAGTTCCTTCTCATCACATGGTACAATCAGGTCATTCTTTACCTCTTTTATTTCCTCATGGTGAACACCTAACAAATAAAAAAAGTTTAATTATCCCTGATACAGTTTACATTTTCTCTAACTACCTGAAATTTAGATTGTCTATTTGTCCTTCTTCCTTCTCTAGTCAATAAAGGAAGTGTAATAAAACTAACTAAAAAATAAATGTTTAGTAGGTGTGATAAACTTGTCCCTACAATGAATATAGAGGAAACCCAAACACCTTATTTATACAACTTTCAACATCTTTAGACATCTATGTATAAACTGTGGGGGAAGTCTGCAGTATCTACTTTTGCTAATATGGTTTGAGTAAAAACAACTGATATGATAGAAAATCAATGCAAATTGTGTGAATGGAATACCCTACGCTGTCCATTCTGAAAGGCTTGTTCACCAAAAACTGGTAATATTATGAAGAAGACAGTACTTTGATCCAACACCACCTTGTCTGATTAAACAGCAATGAGGGGATTACCTGGAGACTTTCTAAACAAGGATGTCATCATGCTGTGAAGAGTTTTAGACTGATCAGCTGCAGCTATCTGGGAGGCTCTGTCCCCACCAGCAGTGCTCCTGGGGCACCCTGACCCTTGTCCAGGCTGATCAGTATAGCTGCTACCCTGCTACTCTGAGGTCATTGAGTCCAACCTTTGATCCAACACCACCTTGTCTGCTAGACCATGGCACTAAGTGCCACATCCAGTCTTTTCTTAAATACCTCCTGAGACAGTAACTCCTCCACCTCCCTGAGCAGCCCATTCCAATGCCCAATCAATCCCTCTGTAAAGAACTTCTTCCTAATGTCCAACCCAAACCTCTCCAGGCACAGATTAAGATTATTGTCCTGTTGTCCTACTGTTGGTTGCCTGGGAGAAGAGATTGATACCCACCTGGCTACAACCTCCTTTCAAGGAGTTGTAGAGAGTGATGAAATCTCCCCTGAGCTTCCCATGCTCCAGGCTAAACAACCTCAGCTCCCTCAGCTGCTCATCATAGGACTTGTGCTCCAGTCCCTTCAACAACCTCATTGCTCTTCTCTGGACCTGCTCCAGCATCTCAATATCCTTCCTGAACTGAGGGGCCCAGAACTGGAAACAGTACTCAAAGTGCAGCCTCACTAATGCTGAGTACATCGGAAAAATCACTTCCCTAGTCCTGCTGGCCACACTGTTCCTGATCCAGGCCAGGATGCCATTGGCCTTCTTGGCCACCTGGGCACACTGCTGGCTCATATTCAGCTGCTGTCAATCAATACCACCAGTTCCCTTTCTGCTTGGCCACTCTTCAGCCACTCTGTCCCCAACCTGTAGTGTTTCATGGGGCATTTGTGACCAAAGTGCAGGACCTGGCGCTTGGCCTTGTTGAACCTCATCCCACTGGATTCAGCCCGTCTATCCAGCCTGTCTGTGTCTCTCTGCAGAGCCGTCCTACCCTCTCTCTATCTCTTAATCATATATTGACAAGGCACATCTTCTAGGGTACTTCCTCTGTACAACTTGTCCAAACTAGAGGATAACAACAAGGAGAGCAAAAGTACATTGAAGGAATCCTACCCTCCTATGAGGGTAGGATCCTACCTGTCCATGATTACTGGATAAAAGAATTGCATGTTTATACAATTCTTAATTTTTCTCTCTTCTTAAAGGTAATCCTCCTCCAGTATGAGTCAGGAAAATTAAGATATTTCACAAAAATAATATTTTTTGGAAATGGCATTTTTTTCTGCACTGATAATCAAATAACATAAGCAAGGTGAAACTCTTAACATTTTTCCTAACAAAATTTGTATCTGTATGCCTTATATGTAACTGGGTAGTTTCAATTGCCTACACTTAATTATCTTGGACAATTCAAGATTCCCTGGGGATCTAAAAAATACAAGTGGGCTGCAAAAACTGTATTAATGTCTTTATTTGGAAAGGCAGCTGGAGAGTATAAGCAGTGTCTTCTAGGGCACTTCAAATGCCATGAAACACAAAAATCTTGTAACTGAGTAGGTCTTTAAGAAGCATTGACCTTAGGCTCCTTTTTTTGTCAAGGCCCCAAATACAGTTCACGTGAGTTTTTTAGAATCCCATTTCAGAAGATGAATCACTCCTAACATACATTTTTTTTCCTCCACTGATCTTAAAAGAAGCTTAAGGATCATCTCTTCTTACCTCTTAGAAGCTTGAAGACCATATCTATACAATACGCCTTTTAGTAAGATAGTCTAGTATTTGTATTCCTTACCAGTCAGAGTCCAGCACTGGCATGATAATACTGAAATAAAAGTAGTGGAAGATGACTGGATATTTCTAATCTTTCCTTCATCAACTTCTGCCAAAATGAAATATTCCTAATGGGTAAATATGTATTCTGTGAATCAGAGCAAGAGAAAAATTCATATGGCAACATGGTAAATAAGATCTTGAAAAAGACAGGGATAGAGTCAGCTTTTGGGTTGGCTTCACATTTCAGAAGAATTTATGGTTATTAGTAAAAAAAAAAAAATCTTAACACTTTCGAACAGTCCTATTCTCCCAGTATAGGACTCAGCAGTGTCAGCATCAGAATAGAAATCCAGAACAAAGGGTTTTCTACATCTGAATATGATGTGGTTTCACCCCAGTAAGTAGCTAAGCACCACACCACTTCTCATGGGTTCCATCGCTTCTCATGGGATGGAGGAGAGAATGGGGAGGGTAAAAGTGAGAACACTTGTGGGTTGAGATAAAACTGGTTTAACAATCAAAGTGAAAGCTGCACGACCAAGAAAAGCAAGACAAGGAATACTTTAACTGCTTCCCATCAGCAGGCAGGTGTTCAGTCACCTCCAGGAATGCAGGGCTCCATCATGCCTAACTACTCGGCAGAACAAATGCCACCACTCTGAATCACCCTTGCTGCTTCTTCCCTCTCTCAGCTTTTGTTGTTGAGCATGATTCTAGTCAGCATGGAATATCCCTTTGGTTAGTTGTGATCAGCTGCTCCCCACTGTGTCCCCACCCAACATTTTGTGCACCCCCAGACTACTCACTGGTGGCATGGGACAAGAAGCAGAAAAGGCCTTGATGATATGCAAGCCCTGATCATCAACAGGTAAAACATCAGTGTGTTATCAATCCTTTTTCAGTCACAAATTCAAAGCAGAGCACCATACAGGTTACCGTTAAAGAAAATTAACACTGTCTCAGCCAAAACAAGTACAAGGAAGTTTCACACAAGCTTCTTTGTAACTATTAAGCTATTATTCATAGCAATGAAGCAACACCACCATTTTGTTCTAGAGGCAGCTTGACCTGTGAATTATTCTCTGAATCAGCCTGACTTTCAAGACAAATAGGCGTTTCAGCCTTTGGTTCTGGTGCCCATAAATGAAGATGTCTGAGCCAGGAGAAAGCTATGAGGCAGTTTTAACTGCAGTGCTCAGCAAATCTAAGAATATCCATTCGTTTTGCATTTCACTGCTTTTTCACTGCTTGATAACATACATTTTGAGAAAGACATATTTAAGACTAATTGTACTTTGGTTTACTAGCTTAGTTAAAATGCATGAGGGAAGTGTATTTTGGATCAAATTAACGGTGACTGCTTTAGCTTCCAAATCAAAATAAAACCAGGGAAAAAAAGCATCTGAAATAATAATTAAATCTAAAATAAAGCATTTGCAATCAACACCCAAAACTTTTATTTTTTTTAAGTTATTTGCCAGGAGCAATTTTAATTTCAATTTAAGAAATAAAAACCACTTTTACTGGGAGTCTGGCTTAGATTTAGTCACTGGTAGTTTGGTGTTTATAATGAAGATGCTTGATTTAATTGCCTCGTGGTGGCATCTAATACCTGTGTAATTATCCAAGGGGTACCAGGTATCTGAATGGGGTTGATAGGCAAGACAAATAACTAAGAGATTTATATGACAATTGTTTGTTGCTTCAAAGAGTAGTTGACACATATATGTTATTTCACTCAAAATTGCCTTCATATAAGCTTGATATCTAAAGCCAACAATAGAAAGCTGGCTGATGCCACTTCAAGGCCAGTTCATAATCGCAGCTGTTTGGGTCACTGGCTGCACAGTGTCTGAGTTAGTACCAGAAGACAGTGTGAGAGATGCCTGCGTACGATGTGAGCAGGTGAATGATTTGCTGTGCTTAGTGGCAGAGCTCAAGGAAGAAGTGGAGAGGCTAAGAAGTATTAGAGAGAGTGAAAGGAATATCGACTGGTGGAGTCATACATTTTGACCCCAAAACAAGTCCAGCAGGAGACAGTGAAGCCCTGCCTCTCCTGCCCTCAGGTAGATGGAGCAAACCAAGTAGATGGGGGGTAACGGAAACAGGTCCCTGATCAAAGAGGTAAAAGAATCCATTCCCGACCCCCATCAACTCCCTGGGTGCCCTACAAGAACAAGTACGAGACCCTGGACCCAGAGGGTCAGGCAGAGGACAGTGATGAAGAAGATCTGTCTGGAGGGTCTCCCAGTTGCATGCTGTCTACCAGATGGATTACAACCACA
>VYXB01006063.1:9155-36680 GCA_013397135.1 Pachyramphus minor
TCCTCCTCCTCCTCCTCCTCCTCGCCCAGGGATGCTGTGGCAGCGCTTCAAGGTCGGCGTGTTGCGGGATGACCTTGGCGTGTTGTCCCCGCTGGGTTTTGCTCTCCCTGAGGACAAACCAGGGGCTTCCCGTGGCTGGCACCGGGGTGTGGGGGAGTCTGGAAACTCAGGATGTGTTGCCCTCGTGCAGAGTTTTCATTCTTGGAGTGTTTGCAGCGTAAAAAGGGGGGTGTGAGCAGCAGCTCCCTGGATATTCAGCTGTCTGGGTTTCTCGCAGCCGCGCGCTCTCGGGGGGAATTCCTGGGGCTGGGATGGGGGGAAGGCACAAAAGCCTCAATGTTTGTATTTTTTCCAGTTTTTTGTGACTAAGGAATGAAATGGGGATGAGGTTTAGGGTTCCCCGACCCCACAAGGTTCCTCCTCAGCAGCAGCCAGGGGGTGGCAGCCACAGGGATGCGTTTTCTCCAGTCACATATTTTCCCACCCAATCCTGGGAGCACTTTGGTTGCAATGGCAGCATCTTCCCAGCCCTCTCCGCTGTGGGAATGTGTTATGGGTTAAATCACCCTCCTCTTCACAGCCCCAGCTGCCTGACCCTGCTACCAAGTGGGGCATGAGGCAGAGGCAGCTGGGGATGGCTTGTCAGGGGCAGAGCCCTGCGGGGAGGCTGATCCCAGCAAGCAGGTGCTGGGGGCTTCCTTGAGGCCACCACAGCCACCTGTGTCCCCCAGGGCCTTCTGTAGCTGCAGGCTTGGCCTTCAGCTGGGAAAGCTGCCTCCCACCCCCCAAAATAAAACTTTCATGACCCTTTGGGGTCCCTGGCTGTGTCCAGCTGCCACCCTCTGCTGCTGGGGGTGCAGAGCCAACCCTTCTCCATCCCTTGGGCCAAGAGTAGGGGGCTGCAGCCAGAGCTCCAGCTGGCAGGGGATGGAGGGGATGGGATGGTGGGAAGGGCTGTGCTGGATTCCCAGGGACACCCAGGGATGTGGCATGTTGCTGCTGCTGGGGGGTCTAGGGGGTAGGACCTGCTGTCCCCCCTCCCTGGCACCTGCCTGGGGACAGGTGGTGGCGGGTGCTGGCTGAGCTTTGGGGGCCTCCAGGCCTGGGATTTGGGGAGGGGGGGTCCCTGCACTGCTGTGTTTGTCAGTCCCAGCCCCTCCTGTGTGTCAGTGGCGGTGCTGTTATTGCAGAGAAGGGTCCAGGGCATCCCAGTGTCCCCAGACATTCCATGCCACTCCTGCCCCAGCCTCTGCCACACTCCATCCTCCTGCCCCAGCACATCCCTGGTATTTCTGCCCTCACTTCCAGCCTGAGCCAGCCCTGGCTGTCCCCTCCCATCGGGCTGTGCTCACATGGAGCCATCGATCCGGCTGCTCCATGGATGGTGTCACACTCCTGCCAACCCCTGAGTGCACATTCCCAAATCCCCTGGCCAGGACAGCCTGGTCCCTCCCCTGCATTTCCATCCCCTGAATCCCATCCCAGCTCCCAGCCACAATCCCTGCCGTGTTCTGGGTGTCAGAGGGTGTCTCAGCCCCGGGGCTTGCAGGGCTTGGGAGGTCCAGGGGCACATCCAAGGGGGAAAATCCTGCAGGGAACCACCATGGAAAGAGTTGAGGCAGCACTGAGGGCTGGGGGTTCCCGCTGTGCTAATGCAGGGGGTGGGCTGGCTCCTGTTGGGATGGAGGAGGAATGGGAAGATCCAAAGGCAGAGCCTCAGCAGAGCTCCTTTGGTGCCAGGACTTTAAAGGAACATCAAAGGCAGCGCAGCAAAAGCTGGTGAGGGAAAAATGACTGGGATGCGGGAGGGAGAACAGGGAGAGGGGGACACACAGGACACATTTGTCTTTAAAACAAGTGTCTGGGGCTGTGTCAGCCTCGCTGGGCTCGTGCCTGGCTCCTGCTCCAGCAGCACTGGAGGGCTGGTTACAGCTCCACGTCCCCCTCCACGGCACGGGGCTTCCTTCTGGGAAGCCATTTCCATCTCACCGGCGTTTGCCCAGCCGGAATTACAGGCAGGCAGCGGTATTTACTTGCAGGAGATGAGCAAATACCAGGCAGGCTCAGCTCCTGTAATCCCACTGCTCCCACACCAGCCTCCTCCCCGTGCCCTCCCGCCGGCCTCTGCTCCACGGGACCTGGGCTGGGCCAGGAGTGGTGGGGAGCAGCTGCTGGGCTCCTGCTCCCACCTCCTGGCTCTGCTTTTGGGGCTCTTGCTGGTTTTCTGGCTGACCTGCCGTGGGAGCTGCTCGCCAGTGCTCGGTTTTCCGTCAATCCTGGGTGTTGTGGATGTTTATTGCCGTGGAATCACGGGGCGGTTTGGGTTGGAAGGGAGCTCAAAGAGCACCTCGTTCCCACCCCTGTGCCGTGGGCAGGGATGCCACCCACTGGATCAGGTTGTTGGGAATGGCAGTGGCATCCTTAGAGTAGGAATGGGGAGACTGAGGCATGGTGGGACTTGCTGGGTCACCCAGGGGAGATGCAGCAGCCCAACCTGCAGCAGTGGCTGGGCTGCAGTCCCGGGTTTGGGGCTGTTTCCCTGCAGCTGATCCTGCTGAAGTCAACTTTGGGGTTTTTTTGCACTTCCAACCTGCCCCTCCAAACCTTTTTCCCAAGAGGATCTGGCACACGTTTCCACAGCTGCTCCAGCACATCCTGCCTCAGATTCCACAGAGCTGAGCCTTGTCACCTGCCACCCTGAAGTCCCTGTCCCTGCTGGGGAGGCCCCATGTCCCTGCTGCTTTCCCCCTGCCCCGGGTCCCCTCCTTGGTGCTGCAGCCCTTGGTCCCCTGCAAGGGCTTGTCCCTTGTCCCCCCATCCCCTCTCTGCTGCTTCCTCACACTTGGCTTTGCTTCCCATCCTCCAGTGTCCCTGAAGGATGCAGTAATTTGCTTATTTTTGGAAGCTGCTGTCACACGAGGCAGCGGTGCCAGAGCAGGGGCTGAGCACGGCCGGGAAGGGGGTGGGTGGGGGTCCCAGTGCCAGGGGTGGAGGCAGGACTGGCCCCCTCACCCCAAAAAGCATCTCCTACCACCCTCCCCACCCTGACCCACGCCCTGGGACTGCCTCAGGGGAGCTGCTGGATCAGGACCCCCACTTGTCCAGGGTCTTGTGGCTCCTCTCCCCACGGCTTCCAGGCTGGACATTCCTGTTTGAGACACGGGGAAAACAACTCCAGGAATTCAAACCCGGCTGCCTTTGCTGGGAGCTTAATGATTAATGCTTGTCCTCCCCGTGGGAGTCAAGGTGGCACCCAGCACTCGGAGATGAGTGGGATGAGGATGAGTGGGCACCGTGTCCCCTCAGTGGGGATGTTCCCAGCTCCAGCCTCCTGCCAGGGATGGAGCAGCCGTTCCCATGGTTCCCTACCCCGGGCACCAGGACCTTCTGCTGCCCCACTGCGAGCGGTGAGGCTGCTCCACCCCGGTGGTTTTGGGGAGAAAATGAGCGTTTCGTGGACGGCTGGACCCGTGGGGATCTTCCTTCTCCCGTGCAGGTATCCTGGTGCCACCCTGCTCCCCTCTGCCAGGCAGGTGCTGCCGGGTGAAGGATCGTGTTGGGCAACCAGCAGCGTCAATATTCATGAGGCTGCAGAGGATCCAGGCTTTTAAATATTCATCAGGCAGGCGAAGGCTGCCGGTGCCAGCGGGAAGGGGAGAAAATGCAGAGGGAGAGGGGGCGAGCAGCCACCCGTGTCCCTGCGGAGCCGTGTCCGGGGGCAAAGGGTGGGGGGTTTCTCAGCTCGGAAACGTGACATCCGAGGGGTCGGGCAGGTGCTGGATGTCGGGATCACGGAGGTTCCAGCTGTAGGGACACCCCGCAGCCCATCCCAGGGCAGCGAGCTCCTGCCCGGGCTCCCGCTCACATCTGGCTGCCGGGGGCGGGCCCTGCACATCTGGAGGGGGAGGGAGGCCCCGTGCTTTAGTCAAGGGGTCCGGTTTAAAGAACTAATCCGATTTTAACGCTAATCCTGTTAACATTGAGATCAGGATTAATTCTGGGTTAATCGGGATAATCCTGACAAAATGTTGAGCATTAGGCGGTGGGTGAATTATTGCTGCCGTGAGCGGCGACGCTTTTAATTTGGCCGCAAGAGGAGGGCGGGGGGAGAGGGGAGGGGGCTGAACCCCCTGGATGGGGGAGACTCCAGGAATATCCCTTTGGATCACACTCAGAGCATCCTGGGCCTCTCATTCCTTCCACCTTTGTGGCCCCAATTACCTGTAGTTTTTCCTGCTTTTCTTCCCAGCTGGGCATCTCCCGACTCTTCTTGTGGAATTCCCTCCTGCATGGAGGCTTTGCTGGAGTTCAGCATTCCTGGCTGGTGGAGCTGGGGGGAAACGCTGCACGAGGGTACAGAGGGGTTTGGTTTCACCAGGATCAAGCTGGGATCAGGTGCCTGAGCTGATGGATGTGTGGGAGCAGGGTGGCACCACAGCCCGGCACGTGCAGCGCTGGGGTGTCCTGTCTGTGAGTGGTTTGAAGCTGGAGGGGCAATACCCGGGCTTGGGAGGCTGCTGAGGTCATGCCTGGGTCCCAGGGATGCTGAATTCCAGTTGGGAATGCTGGGTTAGGGTTGCTGCAGCCTGGTGGGGAATGGTGGAGTCTGCTCAGGGGTGCTGCATCCCAGTTAGGGATGCTGGGCTCTGCTCAGGGATCCTGCAACCCAGGAGTGCTGGTCTCTGGTTGGGGATGGTGCATTCCAGTTGGGAATGCTGGGTTCTGGTTGGGAATGCTGGTCTCTGGTTGGGGATGCTGCATTCCAGTTGGGGATGCTGTATTCCAGTTGGGAATGCTGGTCTCTGGTTGGGGATGCTGCATTCCAATTGGGAATGCTGGGTTCCGGTTGGGGATGCTGCTCTCTGGTTGGGGATGCTGCATTCCAGTTGGGAATGCTGGGTTCTGGTTGGGGATGCTGTATTCCGGTTGGGAATGCTGGGTTCTGGTTGGGGATGCTGCATTCCAGTTGGGAATGCTGGGTTCCGGTGGGGGATGCCGAGTCCTGCTCAGGGATCCTTCCCAGGAGGAATTTGCAGCCAGACTGGAGGCGAGGAGCTGTGTGCTGGGGAAGTGTCCTGTTACCTGGGCTCTGCTCCTCTTGCAAAACAGCACCAGCTCTTGGCTGAGTCACCTCTGGGAGCATCAATAATTAAGGACGAGCGGAGTTCGTTAGGAATGAATGAATGAATGAAGGGAAGGAATGAATGAAGGCACGGAGCAGTTTGGGATGTGCTGGCACCAGTTGGTATTCAGGGGGCTGAGCACTGCAGTGGGTCACTCCTGGTGGCCCAGGTGGGCAGACTGGGGAACCTCTGAGGGGTGTCAGACACCAACTGGGGTCCAGTTTCCAAAATTCCCCACCTCCACCCCACTAACAGCACAACCCCCCCCTTCCTCAGGAGCCCCCCAGCCATACTGGGATCCAGGGTGGGGCTGAGGGGGTGGCTCTTGGAGCACCTCAGAGGGAAGGGCAGGGACCACCCTGTTGAGCCCTGGGCTGAGTGACCCCCAGACAAAGCAGTGGGACCAGTGGCCTGGCTGAAACCCCCCCGAGATGTGACGGGGTCAGAGAAATAAAAAAAAAAAAACGCAGCACAGGTGTCTGGAAATGCCTCCCTCCTCTGTTCCAGTCACAGCTCTCAGAGCTGCTTCAGAAAAAAAAAAAAAAAAAAAAAAAAACCCCAAAGTTTCAAATTTCCATGAAAATTTTCCTCGGGAATGCCGATGGAAGCAGAGCTGCGGGAGGGACAGAAGTTGTTTTGCTCCCAGCTTTGCCGACAGCTTCATTCACTGCTGACCCTCCATGAGTGGCCACAGCTCCAGCCCCACTTCCCAGGGACCACTGACCCTGCTGGGGTCCCAGGGGGGTCTCACCCCCTTCCTCTGGGCATTGGAAGCACCTCCCTGCTCCCTAGGGAGAGGCTTTCCTAGCACAGGTGTCTTGGAAGGATGGGATGGAGGAGGTTCAGCTGGAGCATCCTGGTGCAGCAAGACAGAGCCTGGGTGTTTGGGAATGGGAGTCACACCTGCAATATCCATGGAAAAGCTTTTCCAGGTATGGAGAGGGCAAGAGGACCTTGGCCACTGTTTTTTTTCTTTTTTTTTTTTCCCCTGTCCCTTTGTTTCCAAGATCCATTTATCCAGGGAATTTTCTGGGAGCAGGGGGTTGGGCCAGGGTTTCAGGGATGCTCCTGTTCAGCTCTGGTTTGTAAATTCAGATCCCATCCAGCTGTGCTGTCACAGTCCCACACTACCAGCAGAGATGGTCCCCCCCAAACCCAGTGAGGGACTGTGTGTGCAGCCAGGTAATGCCTGAGAAAAATAGATATTTTTATTATTTTTAATAGATATTTTAATTTTATTTGTTAGTATTTTTTGTAGCTGAAGAGACAGGGGTGGAGGGGAGTGATGGAGAACAAGGGGCCCTGAAGCATCAGGCAGGACCCCGCAGGAGGGATCCCACTGCTCCTCTCCCGTGGCTCTTCCCAACGCCTTTCCAAGGGATGCTGTGCCAGGAGATGCCCTCACAGCAGAGATTCCAAAACACCCTTCCCTGCTCCCAGCATTGCAGCCAGAGGCTGGTGGGGTCCCCTCATTCCCAGCCTGGACCACTGGGAGCCCATCCCGGGGGCTCAGCGCTCCTCCAGATGGGAGCTGTGGTGGTGGGATGCTGGATTAAGCGAAGAGAGGGGGATTAGGAGGGATTAGTGCAGATCAGTGTCCAACCAGGGGCTGGAGCAGGGCTTTGTGTACTCAGTAAATAACCAGTTGCGCTGCCGTGCCCATGGCCGGCCTTGCCAGCGCCGTGCCAGCTGTTCCCCAGGGATTGCAGGGGTCCCTCTCCTTGATCCCCATCCTGTGGCACAGCAGAGGAGGTGCAGCCAGGCAGGAGTGGGGAAGGTGGTGGTTTGGCTGGGCAGTGAAGCTGCCAGGACCTTCCAGGGGCTCCGGGGCGATGCCCGACCGTGCTCTGGATCATCATCCCTGCCAGTGGGACAGGATGGAGCGTGAGCTGGGGGGGTCAGGGGGCTGCTGCCGGACCCAGCCCCCCCTGGAGCCGCCCACCACAGCCCAGGAGGCTTCTCCTGGTGCTGGCAGGGTCCTGGGGAGAGGCTGAGCTCGGGGACACACGCTGCTGGTGGCGTTAGGACAGCGAGGGCTCATCCACCCTGGTGGTGAGTACAGTCTGTGCCGTGTCCTGGGTGATTTTTGGGGGGAGAGAGGCTGCAGAGCCCGGGCTCAGCTGGGCTGAGGAGCTGTGTGCCCTGTGTGTGTCTCAGTGGGGTGTTCAGGGACATCCCCCCTCCTTTCCCTCCCTCTGTCCTTGTTGCAAATAATATTTTGCCAAGGCTGGAAGCCCCCTGAGCACCCACCGTGCTGGGGGGGGTGGGATGTGTGAGGCTCAGGTAGAAACAGCCCTGAAGGGGCTCTTTTCTCCTCAGGTCAAGTCCAATGTGCCTCTTGGAGCAGGAGCAGGAGTGAGGGGCTGGTGGAGGATCCCCTGGGACAGACCCTTCCCCAGGGGTCCCTTGGCAGGGTCAGCCTTGGCCTCCTGTTTAGGAACTGAGTGCAGATATTAATGAGCTCTGTTGGCTTGGAGTGTTGGAGGGGCACAGCTGCTCCATCCCGGGGCAGGATCATTTCCCCACGCATTTTTTTCCATGGTTTTTTTTTTTTGGCCTCCTGTCTCCTTTGAAGTGGCCTGTGGGAGGTCCAGAGCTGCCCCTGGTCCCTCTGCTCCTCTCCTGACCTCTCCCCCGTCTCCATCTGGATCCAGCAGCTCCACTGCTTGTCTGATGACCGTGGTGTCCATCGCTGATGGATCCAGAGGGGTGACCCCAATCCTCATCCAGACTCCTCAAAAACTGCTGGCACCTTGGTTCCCTCCAGCTCTGAGAATTCAGCCCTGGAAGCTGGGGAGGGAAATATTGGAGAGGGGTGTGGAGGAAGGGAAGGAGGACGAGGACAAGGAGAGGGGAGAGGCGGGATGAGGAGAGGAGCATCCTTATCTAGCCAGGCAGATATAATGAAGCTGCTTCTGCACTGACAGTAAAGGGATTGTTGGGGGTTTTAGGAGGTAAAAGAATCACTTAATTGTAGCTTTTTTTAGCTCTGGGGAGATAAAAGACAAAAAAAGCCCCTGAGTCTCCCTCCATTCCCCATCCCACCTCTTTTATATAAGGCTCCCAGGGAGGCAGGGGGGGAGCTGGGGATGCTCCTGTCCCCACCAGAGTGGGGGGGTCTTCCCATTGCCTGGCTCCCCTGCCTTCTCCAGAGGGGCTGAGGGGGGAGATGGGAGCTTTGGCAGAGGGTTTGCACTGGGACAGTCACCACAACAGCACCCGTGGGCACTCCCAGGGTGTAAAGCTTTGCTGCTCCAGCATGATTCCCTCCACTCTGGAATGCTGGAGGCTTCCAGGGGGTTCAGTCCCTGGCAGGAAACGAGCAGGTTTGCTCCCCGGGGTGGGCTGTGGGCACCTGACCTTGGGTGCCCATCGCCCACCCACCCTCTCACCCGCTCTGCCCAGGGAGGGACCTGCTGCACCTTTGTCCCGTGGCCTTGGGTGGCTTTTGTTTTGCTCTGGGTGGCTTTTGTTTTGTTCTGGGTGGCTTTTGTTTTGCTCTGGGTGGCTGCACTCCTTCACCTCCCCTTCCCTGCATTCCCTGCTTCCCACGCTGGTGGGAGCAGCTCCAGGATCCCGG
Organism: Pachyramphus minor; assembly: GCA_013397135.1. NCBI lineage: Eukaryota > Metazoa > Chordata > Aves > Passeriformes > Tyrannidae > Pachyramphus > Pachyramphus minor. The sequence continues at coordinate 17,859 of VYXB01006063.1, forward strand.
GTTTGGGGTCGATGGTGCTGCCGTAGCAGGACTCAGCCTGGGATCACATTAACCCTCTGTAAATGCTGGATCAGCAGGAAATGGGTCATTTCCCAGCGTGGGATCTCTGCAGCACGGGGATAACAAGCAGAGGGGCTGTGTCCCCTCCCCTCCACCCCCTCCCTGCCACCACGGGGAGGGATTTCAGATCCCACAGGGAGCGTTTGGCTCTTCTGAAGCTGCAGAAGCCCCTTCTGGGGGTTGGGGGGGGAAAACTGGGCTTGGGTAAAACTGTCCCTGCAGGGACAAAACTGAGGAATGGGGGGGACAAGGCCTTTGTGCCCAGGCTGGGGGTCCAGGGTGGGTTTTGGCCCTGCACCCACAGAGCCTTCCTCAGCTGGGAGGGGCATGGGGTGGGACCCTGCGTGCCCTGGGTGGGTGCATCTCCCCCTCCTCTGGAGGGACAGGGTGACCCTTGGTGGGGTGACAGCAGGTCCAGGCACCGCCCATCCCAGGGTGGCACCCTCGAGGCAGGATCAGGACCCCCCCAAATCCATCTCCAGCAAAGCAGGGCCTGGGTGTGGAGTCGTTTTAGACTCCACAGGGATGGGTGGAGCTGCCTGAGGGCTCCCTGTCCCAGCACCTTTGGGATGAGCCACGGGTGACTGTGAGCGGGTCCCACGTGCTCAGGGAGGGGCTGTGGGTGCTGTGGGAGGGGCTGTGGGTGCTGTGGGAGGGGCTGGGGGGCAGCAGAGCCCCCCCAGGGGTGCCAGGGGCTGCTGAGCCGCCGGCACAGCCGGTGGCAGGGGCGGGAGGCAGGATGTGTGGGGGCTGAGCTGTCAGTTAATGCATTATCTGAGAGCAGGAGAAATCATTAGCGAGGCAGAGCAATAAAACCTCCAATTCCCTCCGAGGTGGCTCATTAATGGGCTGCTGGAGGCCAAGGTCGGAGCAGCCACTGCTGTCCCCTCCATGGGCATCTCGGCTTCCCAGCCCTGCAGGGCTCTGTGGGCACCTGGGTCCTGCTCCCCCAGGCAAAACATGGCAGAGACCCCCCAGCAGAGGACTTGGAATTGTGTCCCCCCACTGCAGGACCTGCCCTTTCCAGGGGTGCATGAGGGTCCCATGCCTGGCTGTGGAGGGTCCTGTGCCTGCAGGGGTGCCCTGAGTGAGGGACATTGGGGAGGGGGTGTGTGGCTCTACCCTGGTGCCAGCAGCAGTTCTGGGGGGGCTACTGCTCCCTGCTCGGGCTGGGGGAGCACATTGTGTGAGCATCAGGCCAGAACGGTCCCTTCCAGGCTAAAGATCCATTAACTTCCATCCTGGCTGTTTTCTCCTTTTTTTTCCCCTGTTGTGTGACTGATGCCATAATTATCTGCAGCAGATGAGTTTAATTACCTGAGGTCAGCGGCGCCTGCAGGGCAGGGGCTGGCCTTTCCGGTCTTCACCTGGAACGGGGAAGTTGTCCCTGTCACCTGCTCCTGCAGGTGTCCCACGGGCTGGAGGGACCCCAGGGCATCGGGGTGTGGTGTTATAGGGGCTGTAGGGACCCCAGGGCATTGGGGGGTGGTGTTATAGGGGCTGTAGGGACCCCAGGGCATTGGGATTGGGGGGTATTTAGAGGGGGGGAGTGGAAGGAAGGGATAGAGGGCAAAACCAGGCTGAGGTGCAGCCCTGGCGGTGTCTGTCACATCCCAACCACACCCCTGCTCTTCCCTGTGGCCAAGGATCCATCCCAGTCAGGGAGCTGGGTGCCAGCACCCCAAACCCAGAGCAAACACCTGGAGATGGGCACCCACCAACCCTAAAGGGTGTGCAAGGGTGGGGAGCCCCAAAACCCACCTGCTACACCCCAAAGACCTCCACGCCACGAGTATGAGGGAGAGGAGGTGGGTCCATCCATCACCTCCTGCTCCCTGCAGCTCCTTCCCCTGCTGTGGACCCTCGGGGGATGTGCTGGTCCTGCCTGGGTCCATCCCTGCATCCTTTCCTTGAATTCAGACCTGCGCTGCCAGCGCTCTTTGTGCTAAAACAACAACAAGGAAACCAAGCAGTCAATTTTCCAGCAATTAGCTCCAGCGAGAACATTTCAAGTCCTCCAAAACCCCGCCTCGCAGGATTAATTAAATCTTCCAATTAATGTCTAATTTAAATGATGATGATGGCTGTTATCATTTCATATTGATTTTTTTTTTCCCCTTTCCGGTCTTAAAAATAGAGCTGTTGTCCCTTCCAGGGCCGCCTTTTCCACACCCCAGGAGCTGTTTGTTCCCTCTGTTTCATTTGCCAACATTAAACATGTGTCTGGAAAATCAAGTCTGGTATTTTCAGGGGGTAGTGACAGGCACCTGTGCCAAGGGGGCCCAGCCACATATTTGGGGATGTTTGTGCCGAAAATCCCTGTCCAGGGCGTGAACTCCCCCTCAGTGAGCACCCTGTGAAATTGGGCTCCTGGCATTTTACATTTTTCCTGCTGTAAACCCCAATCCATTACTTTCTGCAGGCTCACAGGGCCATAAACCTCTCTGCTGCTTTGCTTCCAGAATAAGCCGGGCATTTATGTTTCCCAGGAGCTGGTTCATTGGTGTAATGGATGTGTAACCTCCTGTAATTGCGAAGGTTATTCCGGAGCTTGCACGCGAGTCCTGGCTCCGGCTCCAGCAGCCATGGCTGGGTTTGTTCCAGTGGTTGCTGGTGCAGGAGCTCAAAGGCCCTGGAATGGCACTGGGAGGTTCTGTGCTGCCATCCTGGAGCGGGAAACGGGAGGGAGGGATGGCAGGAGTGAGGGGATTGGGAATAGGGGTCTGTGCTGAGAGCAGGAGGTGGAGGAGGCTTCGAGCTGGGCCCGTGTCTGGGTCACATCAGGGCCTGAACTCAGTGGGAATCTGGGATGGGGCATCCCTGGATGTGGCTCAGCCTCATCCTCAGGCACGTGGTGGGATTTTTGGGGGTGTTCTGTGCATGGCCAGGAGTTGGAGCTGATGATCTTTGGGGGTCCCTTCCAATCAGGATATTCCATGATTCCCACAAACCTCTCCATCCCAGCGCCGCGTTCCATAGAAAGGTGGGAGCAGCACCCTCCACATCCAGGGGAGCAGACCAGGGCTGGGATACCCATCACCACCCTCCTCTGCCCTCTGCCCTCTCCCTTTCCAGACGAGGAGCTCCCGACACTCCCAGGGCTCCCAGCCTGGCTTGGCCGACCAAGCCAAACTCTCCTTCGCCTCGGCCGAATCCCTGGAAACGATGTCGGAAGCGGAGCTGCCCCTGGGGTTCAACAGGATGAACCGGTTCCGGCAGAGCTTGCCCCTGTCCCGGTCCACCAGCCAGACCAAGCTGCGGTCTCCAGGTACCCTCAGGCCTCTGCCTGGCACCAAACACCCCTCCGTGTGCCAGGACAGGGCTTGGTTCCCTCACCTCACCCCCCTCTCTGCTCCCTCTGCTTCCAGGGGTCCTTTTCCTGCAGTTCGGGGACGAGACGAGGCGCGTGCACATCACGCACGAGATCAGCAGCATGGACACCCTGCACGCCCTCATTGTGCACATGTTCCCCCAGAAGCTCACCATGGGCATGCTGAAGTCTCCCAACACCGCCATCCTCATCAAGGACGAGTCCCGAAACGTCTTCTACGAGCTGGAGGATGTCCGGTGAGAAGGGAGGGAGGGAGGGCTCAGGAATCCTCCACAGGGCTGATTTTCCTTTCTTCGAGGGTGTCATGGGTGAGGAAATCAGTGGGATGAAGCAGGAAATAAATGGGGGGGTGGGTGCAGGGCTGGGACTTTCAGGGGCGCCTGTTGGGGATGCTCAGGCTCTGCTTCTCCCTCCAGCGACATCCAGGACAGAAGCATCATTAAAATCTACCGGAAAGAGCCGCTCTATGCCTCGTTCCCAGCCTCACACATCACCAACGGTGACCTGAGGGTAAGGGGGGACACGGGGTGTCTCAGGGAGAGCCTGGGGCGTGGGTGCACCCAGTGCAGTGGGGCCAGGAAAGAGAGAAAGCAGCAGAGGCTGGTAATTTCATGTGTTTGTGGCAGGAGGGATGATTGGGGTTCGTCTTGCCTGGTATTGAGGTATTTCTAGGCATTGCTTTAAGAGAGTGGATGTCTGGGGCCGGACAGTGGGGTAATAAACACAGTATTTGGGGAATTCATCCGAATAAATCATCCTGCAGCTGGATGGGAACGAGGGAGCTGTTGGCCAAAGCTGTTGGTGCTTAGAGGGGTGGAAGGTCCCAGCGGGGCAGAGCAGGGGGAGGGACTCAACCCACACTGGGACAACGGTGCTGACCCCCTGCCCCTCCCCGCAGAGGGAGATGGTGTACACATCCAGGGAATCATCTCCCACCCGCCGGCTCAACAACATGTCCCCTGCGTCCCACCTGGCCTCGGGGTCGCCGCCGCCCGTGCTGCAATCGTCGTCCCCGTCCCGCTCCCGCATGTCCTACAGCGGGGGCCGCCCGCCCTCCTACGCCGGCAGCCCCGTGCACCACGGCGAGCGCCTGGCCAGCCTGCCCCCCGCCCCGGGCGTGTCCCCCAGCCCCAGCGCCATCCTGGAGCGCCGCGACGTGAAGCCCGACGAGGACCTGGCCGGGAAGAACGTGGTGCTGGTGAAGAACGAGGGGCTCTACGCCGACCCCTACGGCATGGTGCACGAGGGCCGGCTCAGCATCACCTCCACGCAGTCGCTGGCGGGCATGGGGGACCCTTTTGGCTACTCGGGGGGGCTGTACAAGCGGGGCTCCGTGCGGTCCCTCAGCACCTACTCGGCGGCCGCGCTGCAGTCGGAGCTGGAGGACGGTCTGTACAAGCCCAACGCGCCCATCTACAGCGACACGTACGGCCCCGGGCTGGGCTTCCGCATGCCCCCCTCGTCCCCGCAGAAGATGGTGGATGTGCAACCGGGGCAGAGCCCCCACAGCCCCTACTCGGGGCCCCCCAGCCGCTCCTCGCCCGTCCGCCAGTCCTTCCGCAAGGATTCCTGCTCCTCGGTGTTCATGGACAGCCCCGTGGGCAAAACGCGCAACCCCAGCTCCTCCGGCCCCCCGGAGCTCTTCCCTGGCCCCGGCGAGCGACCACTCTCAGGGTTTGGCTCCCCTGGGCCCGCCAAGGACACGGAAACGAGGTGAGATGGGGCGTGGGAGAAGCCCCCCATGGACACGAGCTTTGCTGCTCTGGTGGTTTTCCGTCAGGGCACTTGGGGAGGTAGAGCAGGAGCCAAGGAAAGCTTTGGATCATCCCCACAGGTGCCAGGGTGGGGAATGAGGCACTGAGGGAGGGTGGAAGGAAGCAGCTGTGGGTGCTGGAGGCAGGAGAGAGGGGGAATGGAGGGGGTGGATGTGGCTGGTGGAAGCAGCGCTGCTGCCACCCCGATGTCTCTGCTGGGGCTGCAAGGAACAGCTGGATGTGAGCGAGGCCAGGACAAACCTCAAGGTGTCCTTGGCTTTGGGTGCAGCTCCTCACCCGTCCCCTGTCCCTTTCCCCACGCAGGGAGCGGATGGAGGCCATGGAGAAGCAGATTGCCAGCCTGACAGGGCTGGTGCAGAGCGCTCTGCTCCGCGGCTCCGAGGCTGAGACCCCCAGGTGAGGAGCACGAGGGCACCTGTGGGTCCCTGGGGCAGGGGGAGGCCTCCAGCTGAGCTGTTTGCTGCCAATATTGGGGGTCCTGTCCCCCTCCCAGGGGACATCAGCCCTGGCCGTGCCCCTGCCTCCATCCAGTGAGGGTGGAGGTGCCTGGTCCACGCTCACTCCCCTTTTTCTCTCTCGTTGCAGTGAGAAGACAGAAGCCACCAATGGTGGGACCCCCCCATCGGCCTGTAAGTGGCTGGAGAGAAGCCCCTCGCCCTGCAGCACCCCCTCCTCTCTCCACGGGTGCTGGGTGTCCCAGGGAGGGTGCAGGACTGGGTGTCTGCACCCCCCATGTGCTGGCAACCAGCAGGACCCCCCCCCCCATCCCCCCCTTAGAGCAAGCAGGGGCGGGGGGGTAGTTTTGGAGTTCACCAGGACTGAAGGACTGGGTGGGGAAATACGAGAAACGGGGGCTGAAACCTGTCCAGGGGTGGGACATCAGCCTTCAACAACCTCTGCTTGCCCCCCTCCCTCTCCCCCTGCAGCCACCAGCCGCAGTGGGGGGACCCCGGTGCCCGCGCCGCCGCCGCCCTCGGCCACCAGCACCCCCGCGGGGCAGCCCACGGCCATCACCCGCCTGCACATGCAGCTGCACCTGCACGACCTGCAGCAGAACGCCAGCGACCTCCGCAACCAGCTGCAGCAGCTCAAGAAGCTGCAGGTGGGTACCCTGAGGGACAGAGAGGGGGGGTCCCCAGCCTGGCCCAGCTCGTACCGGGGTGCGACAGGAAAATCCCCTTCTCCTCGCTGCTGCTGCCTGGGGAGCTGCCACCCCCGGGGTTCTCTGGTGTCGTGGCACAACTGTGACACCCCCGGGGTTCTCTGGTGTCGTGGCACAACGGTGACACCCTCAGGGTTCTCTGGTGTTGTGGCACAATGGTGACACCCCCGGGGTTCTCTGGTGTTGTGGCACAACAGTGACACCCCCGGGGTTCTCTGGTGTCGTGGAACAAGGGTGACACCCCTAGGGTTCTCTGGTGTCATGGCACAATGGTGACACCCTCAGGGTTCTCTGGTGTCGTGGCACAAGGGTGACACCCCTGGGGTTCTCTGGTGTCGTGGCACAAGGATGACACCCCGTGCCCTCCTCCTGTGCTCACAGTGGCCTGGGGAAGGTGGCTTTGCGTGGGGCTGGTAGGATGTTGGCACCGTTGGCGGGGGCACAGTGCTGATGACACCGGGGTTGTGGGTTTGATCCCCGTGTGGGCCATGATGGACTCTGATCCTCGTGGGTCCCTTCCTGCTCAGAATATCCTGCGGTGTGGGAGAGAAAGGGGGTCCCTCCCCACACTCAACCAGTTGCTTTTGGGGACCCAGTACCCACTGGGGAGGGTCTTGCCCGTCCTGAATGCACTTTTTATCCCCACAGCTGCAGAACCAGGAGACGGTGAAGACGATGCTGCGGCGCACGGAGACGGAGATCAGCGTGCGGGTGACGGACACGATGCGCAAGCACGAGGACCCTCTGCAGCGCCAGCGCAGCTTGGTGGAGGAGGAGCGGCTCCGCTACCTCAACGAGGAGGAGCTCATCACCCAGCAGCTCAAGTGAGCCCGGGGAGGGGGTCCTTGCACCCCCCTCGAGGGGCCAGATCCTCCCTGGGTGTGGATGGGCGGCTGTGCCCACTGCCAGGACGTGTCCCTGCATGAGGAGGGGTCCCCAACCCAGTGGTCCTCTCCGTTCTGCCACCCCTGGGGTTCTCCGGCGTTGTGGCACATCAGTGACACCCCTGCCCTGCTTCTGTGCTCACAGTGACCTGGAGAAGTCTGTGGAGAAGATCCAGAAGGATCTGGCCCACAATCACCGGCTGATCCCTGTGCAGGAGCTGGAGGAGAAGGCGGTGGTGCTCAAGCAGCTGGGGGAGACACTCACAGACCTGAAGGGTGAGGGTGGGCTGGGGGGGCAAAAGGAGCCTTCCCATGTTTCCCTGCTCCATCCCTGCCTGTGGGGTGCTCCAGGATGCCCCTGGGTTTGCTCCTGCCAGGGTGTCCCTCTGCATTCCTGGAGCAGGCATCCCGGTGCCCACAAGCACTGTGCATGTCCTGGTGCCCGTGGATGTGGAGGGGCTGAAATTAGTGCCAGTGGGTGGACGGAGAAGGGATGAGGGGCCTGGGGAGCCCAGGCTTCCCAGGATCCACCTCTCCTGCTCCAAGGGTGCCCTTGCCCTGGGTATGATGGATGTGATGCTTTTGGTGGGTGTGGGATGGGCACTGGGAGGGTCTCCCTGGCACAAGGCGGCCTTGGTGACCCCCGGTCTCCTCCCCCCAGCCCAGTTCCCCAGCCTGCAGAGCAAGATGCGGGTGGTGCTGCGGGTGGAGGTGGAAGCTGTGAAGTTCCTCAAGGAGGAGCCGAACCGCCTCGATGGGCTCCTCAAACGCTGCAAGACAGTGACAGACACCCTCGCTCAGATCCGCAGGTGAGCCCCAAACCCCAACCCCTTGGACCCCTCGACTGTCCCTGTGTCCCCACGTGTGTCAGTGTCCTCTGCGTTAATCCCAAATCCCAAAGCCATCTGTCAGGGCAGGAGGGGCATCCAAGGGACGCTGATAAATGGCTCATTTTTCTGCTAAGGAACTCAAAACCACCCTCAGCCCTCTCCAGGTCTGTGTGGGAACCCCTCTTTTCCTTATCACTTCGAGAAAGGAGGGATTGTACATCAGGAAGCAAAGGCAACCCTTGTTGCGATCAGAAATCGCTTTCCTGAGGAGCAGGGAATTGCTCTGCTGGAATAAAAAAAACCATCTCCCTGATCTAATGCTCGTGACAGGCTGGGCCCTGCACCCTGGTGGAGCCCACCTGCCTCTTCCCATTAGGAGACCTCTGGGGATGGCTCAGGGCTCGGCCACGCGCCGGCTCCGGGATCGCCTCGGGCTCATCACTAGCCTGGTTTTCCATGGAAATTAGCCCGTAGGATCATGCAGTGTCTGAACTGCCTGGCTTGTCATCCTCGCCCCTAATAACTCCTGGATCCAAAGGGCAGTTTCAGCCAGATCTGATGGAGTGGAAGGATTTGGAGACATCCAATTTCCCATGGGGCTCATGGAAACAGGCAGCCAGGTAGAGGGGCTCATTTATGGGCTCCCCCCAAACAGGCTGCAGCATCAGCCCCAACCCCTTCCCAGCCATCAGAGCACTGTGTAATGCAGGAGAGAAGGTTTTCTGTGGCATGGGGAGGGTGCAGTGCCCCCCCTCCTGCCCCTGGTGCCATGCAACCCCCCAAAAACCATCACTCTGCCCCTGGCAGGCAAGTGGACGAGGGCGTGTGGACCTCCCCCAGCAACCTCAGCCAGTCCCCCAAGAAGGTGGCTCCCGAGACAGACTTCAGCAAAGGGCTGGATTTGGAGATGCCCACCAGCCCCCCAGTGAGCCTCCACCACCTGACAGCTGGCACCGAGAGCCTGGGAATGCCCAGCTTCGGGCACAGCCCCCCCCAGACCCAGAGCCACCCCTCCAAGAGCAATAACCCTGCCCGAGCCCCCGAGATGGTGCCCGCCAAGACCCAGACGGGGCCGGAGACCCCCAGCAAGAAGAGCGCGGACAAAGCCGTGTCTGTGGAGGTGAGAGCCTGGGGGAAGGGGGTTCCTCAGCTCAGGGGGGTCTGGAACTGGGAACAGGAGCTCCTTCTCCTCGCTGGGGTGGCTGTTGGGTGGGGGGAGCCCTGGGTGGTGCAGCACTGGGAGCACCCCCGTTGCGTGGGGCGGGGGGGGTTGCAGCTTGGGATTGGGGGCAACTTGGACTCCCCAGCTCCTGCCAGGCTTGGCAGCAGGATGGGGGGGTGGCAGCAGGGCTGGGGGTCACATCCTGCCTGTGAGGGCAGGAGGAGCTGCAGAGTGGAGGGGACTGGAGCGGGCTCTGCCTGCTGTCCACAGGCGGCGGAGCGGGACTGGGAGGAGAAACGGGCAGCGCTGACCCAGTACAGTGCCAAGGACATCAACCGGCTCCTGGAGGAGACGCAGGCCGAGCTCATGAAGGCCATCCCTGACCTGGAATTTGCTGCCAAGCACAAACAAGCCCCGGGCAGCAGCAGCGCCGCCTCCACCCCCGAGCACAAACCCTCCAAGCCACAGCACGCGCCGAAATCGGGGGGCAAAGGGGACCCCAACGGCCGCAGGGGCTCAGGTACAGTCTGGGGTCAGCTCTGCACGTGGGGCTGGGGGGTTGTGGTGCTGCAGGGGGGTCTGTGCTGGTCTGTGCTGCCCCAGGGGGAGGTTTGTGCCCGGGCAGAGCCAGGGGTGTTGTATGAGAGGGGCAGGGAAAGGTCTCGTGCCCTCACAGCACCATTTGTGCCCAGACGAGCTGACGGTGCCGCGGTACCGGACCGAGAAACCCTCCAAATCCCCACCACCTCCCCCTCCACGCCGGAGCTTCCCCTCGTCCCACGGGCTGACCACCACCCGCAGCGGCGAGGTCATCGTCACCAGCAAGAAGGAGCCCGGGTTTATGAAGGTAGGGACCACGGGGTGTGGGGTGGCTGCTGGGCTGGGACCGAGCTGGTCACCACCAGCAGGACCAGCCCCGGCTCCTGGTGCCCCTCGCCCCTCACCACCCTGCTCCCCGCTGGCAGAAGGCCGAGTCGGAGGAACTGGAGACGCAGAAGCCGCAGGTGAAGCTGAGGAGGACGGTGTCCGAGGTGGTCAGACCAGCCTCCACCCCCCCCATCATCGCCTCGGCCATCAAGGACGACGACGACGAGGATCGGATCATCGCTGAGCTGGAGGTGGGCGCGGGAGGGGTGCGGGACCCCCGGCTCACCCGCACAACAGGGGATGCCCACCCTGCCCTGCCCGCTCATGGGGGGCTGTGCCTGGCCCAGGGAGCGCCTCGGGATGGGCTGTGGGGTGTGACATCCCACACGTGGGCACCGCAGTGGGATTCCCTCTCCTCGCCTGTCTCCCGTCAGGAACGTGGTGCCGCGGGGACGGAGCACTGACCGGACCCCTCGCTGGGTCCAGGTGCTGCACACCAGGGTCACTATCTCGCCTCTGCACTTCCAGCCCATCTCAGGCTTTAAGCCAAGCTCATGTGGTTTGTAAACACTCCAGGGCTGCAGCTGGAGGCTCGTGGGGCACTGCAGAGGTACCACCTGAAATACCACCCTCAGGCTCTGCACCCCCCCGGCTGCCTGTGCCCCACCTCCTGCCCCTCTTTACTACCATGGAGGTGCCCAAGTGGGCCATGGATGGCTTCTCCTTGGCAGGTTCTGCCCCAGGGGGCAGGAGAGCTGGTGATGGTGCAGGCAGGGGATGGGTGATGGTGCAGGGGACGGGTGAAGGTACAGGCAGGGGGATGGTGATGCTGCCAGCAGCAGAGGGGACGAAGCTGCCTCTGCATCTGATAACAGCCAGAGTTTCTTTCCCTTGCTGCCAAGCCCCAGTCGTGGTGTGACCATCCCTGCAGGCACGGGCTGTGTCCTCCTTACCCCAAGCCTCCCTCCTCCAACTGCCCGTGTTTGACTCCCCAGGTGTTTCAGAGAAGCTCTGCCTCCCCTTTCCTCCCCAAGCTCCATCATGCCCCGCTCGTGGCCGTCTCCCCTGGGCTGGCAGAGCTGTGGCCCAACGGAGCCTCCGTTGCAGCCGAAGGATGGAAGGTAACAGCTCGCTCTGAGCGACCACGGGGCTGCACTTTCACCACCTCCTCTCCTGCCTCTCTTTAACTCACTGCTGCTTCTTCCTCCGGTTTAACAAACTAATGGCTTCTCTCCACTCCCTCGCTCACCGGCTCTGCGTGACCGGCACTGACACAGCACAGGACCCAGCATTAACCCCCCTGTGATGGCCTTGGGGGCTCCTGTGGGGGCCAGGGAGGAAGGAAGGGGCCACCCCAGCACCACTCTGGGCATGGCACAGCGAGGGCTGGGTGCTCTCACCCTGCACTGGGTGCCCAGGGGGTGTCCCTGGTGGGCGAAGCGTGGGAGACCCCTCTCCCTGTGCATGGTGAGGGCGGGAGGTGAAGGGCCAGGGTCTCTGCTTGGGCCTGGCCCTGGCTCCCTCCCAACCTTCCTGCCCTCTGTCCTGGGCTCCAGGGTGGAGAGAGCAGGAGGAAAGTGCCTGGAGAGTGGATGGGATGCAGTAGGGGATGCCCTGAGTGGGGGAACAAGGGGGCAAAGAGCAGGGCAGAGGGCCCTGCTGATGCCAGAAGGCACTGAGTGAGGGGAGCTCTGCCTCCTCTGCTGGTGAGGGATCTGGGCACCTTGCAGGGGTCCTACTGGGTCCCTCTGCTCTCCTGGGACACCAGGGCTGAGTTGTCCATCTGTCCCTGTGTGCAAGGACCCCTCTCCATAGGTCAGATGTGTCCAGTCCAGACCCAGAGCTCTGTGGCCGTCCCAGCACAGGCGTTTCCTTCCCTCTCTGCCCCAGGCTCGGGGGCAGCTGCAGGGGCACCTCTTCTGCCAGGGCATCTCTCCAGCTCACCTGCCCTCAGCTCTGTGGAGGGCACAGCTGGCTCTGGCTCCTCAGGCACTGCACAGCTCATTGGATCTCCCTTGGGATGAGAACAGGGAGGTGGGGGAGGAAAAGCAGCATTTTCCAGCTGAATTCTTGCTACTCAGGGTTTTAAAGGCCGGTTGCCCCTCAGCAGCTCGTTTGTGATGGCTGAGGCTGGGCTCTGCTCTTGGCACCAGTGCTGTGCCAGTTTACACCAGCATGGAGAAATCCAAGCTGGACGGTGGCGTTCGGATTTCCAAAAGCATTCAGGAGGTTCAGCAACACCAACTCATTTTTGCTGGTCAAACTCCAGGCAGTTCATTGCCAAAATCTCCCAGGCCCAGCTTGCTTTAAACACAATAAAACCAGCCCCAGTCTGTGCTCTGGGTGCTGATGGGACATCCGTGCTGGGCAGGAGGGAGATGAACATCCCCTCCCTACCCAAACACCTCCCTGCAGCGATGCCCAGAGGCATCGGCACCAGAGGAGCCCAGTGGTGTGTGGGGACACGTGGTGCCTCCCCAGCAGCTCCTGCTCCCCCCTCTGGCTCTTAATCTGTCTGAATTCTCTACCTAGGAGCCGCTGGCCCTGGCAGTCCCGGGGAGCCGGGCTTTCTCCCTCCCACAGATTGTGCTCACCGAGTGGGTGTCGGAGCCGCCGTCCCCCGAAGCCGAGCCGGAGGTGTGGGTGGAAACGGGCAGCAGAGGAGCAGGAGGGGAGTTTGCACCCAAGGGGGCAAGGAAAGGCCCTGTGGCTCCTGCCAGCCCTGAAAAGTCTCCGTTGGCACATGGGCACCCTCCAGCTGCAGCCCCCCAGCAGCCCCCCAGCAGCTCATCTCGGGGTCGTGCTCGTGCAGCGGGAGAGATTTGGGGGTTCTCTGTCCCAAGGGATAAAATGAGCCACCCCACGGGGGGACAAGGAGGGGACATGGCTCTGAATGCTGCCAGCAGGAGAGAAGGCAGCAGCAAGACTGGTCAGCAAGTGGCTGCACAACCTCCTCAGCCCCAGGGGGAAGCTGCAGGTGCTGGAGTTGGAGGGGCCGCACTTCCCTCCACCGGTGGCATCATCCCCCAAATTCCCAGTGTTGGGGACCCCCAAGGAGGAGCCAGGCAGAGCATGCAGGAGGCACCACTCCCTGCTGGAGACTCTGCTGGGGCTTCCAAACCAGCCCCACCCTGCCCAGTGCCAAATCCCGGAGCTTTCCCGGGCAGGGATCCAGCCCTGCAGGGAAAGGGACCATCCCTGGCTGAGCAGCCCCTGGAGCAGGTCACTGTGTGCCCACGGCTCAGCCATGGCACAGCGGCTCCAGGGTGGGATGGAGGGGCTCCAGATGCCAGGGGGGACACTGGAACGGGGAGGAAGGTGCCAGAGGGGCTCTGCCAAGGGTCGCTGTCCCCTCGCTGCCCCACCACTCCGGGCAGCAAGGAGATTTATGAAGACACGTACCAGAGACTGGACAGCCTGGAAGAGACCATCCGTGAGCTGGAAATGACCATCAGTGAGATCAGCAGCCACCCCTCGGTGGAGTCGGTGTTCCCTAAAGACCTGCTGGGACAAGCGGGACCCAAGGACACCAGGAAGGGTCTGGGGGACCTCAACCAGAGGAGCTGTGATGATGGGACTGTGCTGGACCTCAGCCAGGCCAGAGATGATGCTCCCAGGAGCCCATCCCCAAGCAAGACCAAGCCACCGCTGCTCCCCAAGCCGCAGCTGCCCCCCGGCATTCCGCAGGTTTATTTTCTATTATCCCTCTTGCCGTGCTCTGCCCTGGACTCACTCTGATGTCTCTTCCTCCACCTCTACCTGCTCCCTCTCTGTGACTCTACCTCCAGGCAGAGCCAAGGTGGAAAACCGACCTCCTTTTCTCCCTGTCACCTGGAGGGGTTTGGGAATTGCAGGCAAGCAGGAATGAGCTGAGGGAGGAGTCAGCAGCAGGAAGGGAGATGATCCCAGGCGGTGCTGCCTGGTCCCATCCTGAATTAGACCCTGGATAAGGTGGAGTCCTCTGCCCTGGCAGGTTTTGGGGCTGAGCACAGTGCTGGTGATGAGCACGGGGTCCATGATGAGTGTCCCGTTTGATCCATGATTAGAATCCCACAGGGTCCACGATGAGCATCCCGTGGGATGCAGCGAGGGCCGGGTGCTCTGGGTGACGAAGCGTCGTCCTTCGTTTCACCATTTTGCATGAACACTTCCCTAATGAACTGCACTTGGAGCCTGGCAGATGTTTCTCCTAATTAAATCACAGAGCGGGCTCCCTGAAGCCATCCAAATTGCTTTCTGCTGGAATCCAGCTGAATGTCTGGGAAAAGAGGGAGGGGGGAGATGCCCCAAGCTGCTCTGACATCAACCTGCTCCTTTATTAACAGTCAGCACTGGGGAATAAATCTCCTTTCCCATTTGGAGCTGTTGGTTCCCAGCAGTGCTGGGCCCCGCTGGGGTGTTCTCGCTGGGTGAACGGGCTGGCAAGTGTGTGTAGCTGCAATTTTTCCTGTTGTTGGCTCCTGCTGCACCTCTGGAGCCTGGGAGAGTAGGAATGGAGCTGCAGGATGGATTTATGGCTGTGGCTGACACGTGCGGGTGCACACAGAGCAAAGCTCAGGGTTAGGCTGGAGAGGCTGCCCTGAGTCTGTCCTAAAGCAGGGAGGGAGAGGGCAGGTGTTGTGCCACATTCCCAGGATGCTGTGTTGGTTGGGAAGGATCCCAGTGCCTGCTGTGTCAGGAATGCTGGAGCTCTGGGGGTGCTGTGGGATTGTTGGAGTGTGCTGTGCACATGGGAGCTGGACCTCAGTGATCCTTGAGGGTCCCTTCCAGCTCAGGATATTCCATGGTTCTGTGATTTCCTTGTGCTGTGGGGTACAGGAACCCCTGTGGCCCCTCCCTGAGGATCACAGAGGGTGGGCAAGGCAGACACCTGTCCCTACATGGAGTCACCAACCTGGCCTCACTGTGGTGACCCGTTGGCTCTCCCCGTTGGCACGGGGCAGGCAGGACCTCGCTGATGGCAGGGAGAGGATCTGGGGTGCCCCAGGCTTGGGGGGACACGTGAGGCACTGCTCTGGGGGGTTGTGTCCAGGTACCACATCCCTCACTGCTGCTCTTGCAAGACTTTGTGTGTCCACCTGTGCACAGCCAGTAAATAAACACCTCTGTATTCCCACTGCCGCCGTTCCCACCTGGAATCTGCTTCTGCCTGCCGTCGCCTCTTTCCCCTCTCTTGGCCGTGCACCCCTGCCCCGGCGGGGTGTCCTCCTCCTGCCCTCGGTCTCCCGGTGTTTGCCGTGTCTGTCCCTCTTTGGTAGCTCCTGGTAAGTGGTTTGGGAGCTCTCCCACGGGAGCTCCTTTGGCACGAGGAGCCGGTGACCTCGTCCTTGCCTGGCTTTGCCACCCTGGGCACCCCGGGCAGGAACATCCCGGTGGTGCCGTGGGGGGCTCGGCACAGCTCCGGGCATCCCGTGCCAAGCTGCCAATGGTGCTGGTGGGGCCTTCACCTGCGGGTTTTGACCCCTTCCCCCCAATTCTCTGTCCCGGCAGAGCGGCGGCGTGTCCATCCCGGCCATGAAGGTGGTGAATCCGGCGTCGCGGCTGAAGCAGAGCCAGCAGGGCAGCCCCGACAAGAGCAAGCACATAAAGCAGCGGATGGAGTACATGCGGATCCAGGGCCAGCAGCAGGTAGTCCATCCCTACTGCCCACGGCCCTGGCATCGCCTGGGGCAGGGCCTGAGTCAGGCTGAGGGGCACGGGAGGCCCTGAGGGTGGTGCTTTTGGAGACGGGGCTCTCTCGGTGCCTCCTTCACCTTGGCTGAACCTGGTGGGGCTGGGGGGGCACAGGGACGTGGTGTTGGGGTGCAGGAGGGGCTCTTGCCACGGTCTGTGCCCACCGTGGCTGTTGGGGACAGAGTGACAAACCCATCCCCAGTGTGGTGTGAGGGTGCAGCCGGAGTCGTTTGTCCCCCAGCCCCGCGTGTCCCACTGGAAGGGCTGAGCCCCAGCCTTGGTCCCCTCACCCTGGGGCACCCCAAGAGCTCCTTGGCCACAGAGATGAACGTGGCAGAGCCGTGTGCTTGGCACAGGGGCTCCAAGGGGATTCACTTACCAGGGCTGGGGCTGCCCAGGTTTTGGGGAGCTGGGACCCTCCGAGCACCGCGACGCCGCATCCACAGAAGCAGCTTATCCTGGGAGGGGGGGTCACAGGTAGGGTGATGGTATTTGGGGTGCCTGGCAGTGTGGGGTGAGGGTGAGTGGGCCACAGCAGCTGGAAGAGAAGCATTTTGGGATGGGATAGAGCGTCCCCCCCACCCAGCACCCAGCTCCCACCCCTCTCCTGTCCCTGGGGGCAGCTCCTGCTCTGTCCTCACTGACACCCCAGGGCTGGCCACAGATTCCCAGCTTGCTCAGGCCACGGGCAAGGGGACCATGGCCAGTTCAGTGCCCTCCCTCTCTCCTCACCTCTTCTCCCCCTCTCCCAACACTCCCTTCCTTCTCAGTGGGCAGCACGAGTGGGCTCACCCCCTCCTCTCCCCCCCAAATCCCTGCTCTGTGTCTTGATCCCCTTCTAGGGGCCTGGCATCAAAGAAACCCCATCCAATAAACCCAATTCTGCTCATTCTGTTGGATCCATAAACCCTGTTGGATAAACCAAAGGTTTTTTACCAGCTACGTGGAGCAGGACTGGGAGGGATTTCATGCAGTTTGGGCAAATGCTGCATGAGCAAAACGGGCATTTTGCACCTCCTTCGGCTCTGGCAAGAGGGCTCAATGCCACCCTTGGCTGTTCCATCACCTGGGTCCTTCACAGTGGCAAGACATCCCCAGGGAGGGTCCATCCTCGAGCTCGGGGTCTCCCTGCCAGTCCCCCCCTGGTATATGGGGGTGCACATGGGTTTCCACACCCTGCAGAATCAGAGAGAGGCAGGGGCTTCCCTCTGCCCCCTGTCCAGGGCTGGGCCGTGGAGAAACACCGGCCAAAAGGGCTGTGCTGGGAGCTCCAAGGGACTGGGAAGCATCTCCTGGCCCTGGACACCTCAGGGAGGCCACCAAGTCCCCTTCCCTGGAGGCCACACCCCAGCCAGTCCTGGCTGTTCAGTGTCACCCTGGTCCTCCTTGTCCCCACCCTGGGGCACTGTCAGTCACCTGGCACCTCCCAGTGCCCTCACTGGAGTTCTCCAGGTCCCTTTTGTCCTCACTGCCTTCCCTGTGCAGGAATTTTCCACGTTCCCCCACCCAGCAGCCCAGGGCCGGAGGCTCCCTCTCCCCATTCCTTGAGTGTTTATGAGCCTCATTCTCTCCCGGAGCCCTGGAGCAGCTTTTGGATGAGTCAGGGTGGGTCCTGGCCGTACCAGTGGTGCCCCCCTGGCACGGGGACCCACCAGGGACAGGGTGGGCACCGTCACCCCAGGGCTGCCAAGGCTCTGCCAGGTGCTGTGCCCGGTCTAACACTGCCCTTCTTGTCCCCCCCTGCCTTTCTCCCCTCTCCCCTCCACCTGTGTGTGTGTGTGTGTGTGTGTTTGTGCCTGTCTGTCCTCGTGGCCGTCTGTCCGTCCGTCTCTGCTCTCGGGGTTGTCCCCTTCCCGTCCAGTAACGTGTGGGACCAGCTCATCTCGTGCTGTTTGTGGTGGCCCTTTTCCAGCTGCTTGACCTCAGGCCTGACTCAATGCTGCTTCTGAAAAGACTCCCTTTGGTTCTTGGTTGTTTTGGGTTTTTTCTGTCCTGTTTTTTTTTTTCCTTCTTCTTCTTCTTGTTTCCTTTCTTTGTCTTTTTTTTTTTTAAGACTTGTTTTTTTGACTTTCCTCCCCTTTCTCCTCCTCCTCCTCCTCCTCCTTGAATCTTGCTTTTCTTTCTAGGCCACTAGACCATCTAAAGAGGCCAGTGAGACTTCCCCCACAGTCTCAGAAAAACCCGCATCTGGCAGAACATCCATCCCCGTATTGACTTCCTTTGGGGCAAGGAACTCCTCCATCTCATTCTGAGCATCCTTGCCAGCTCCACCCAACTGCTCCCGGGGGGCCGGGCCTCTCTCTTCCTTGGGCTCCTCTTCCTCCCTGGGACTTGTCTTCTTGAGGCACCTGGAGGGATCGTCACCTGTCCCTCTCTTTCTGTTTTATCAATGTCTTGCTCCACTGTGGCCGACCTCGTGTCTCGCCTCCGCTCCGCCACGGCCCGACTTGTGTCTCGCCTCCGCTCGCCACGGCCCGACTTCTGTCTCCCATCCCGCTCCGCAATGGCCAACCAGCCACTTTCTGTTTCTCTCTCTCTCTCTTTTTCTTTGCTTTCTCCCTTTTCCTTTCCTTTGGATCGCTGTTGGTTTGGTTTCTCTCCCTCCCCCCTGCCCTCCCTCCCCGCCGTTTTTTCTGTTCATTTAAGAGCTCTCAGAGCTTCACCCCGGCAGTTCCGCCAGCTTCGAGCAAAGAGGAGCTCCAGGCTTCCCCCGCGCGGGCAGCGCCGGGCCCTCCGCGCAAAGGTGGGAAACAGCGGCTGCCGAAGACTCTCCCGGCACCCCCCGAGCCGACCGGGCACCCCCCGAGCATCCCGGGAGCCCCCCGGCAGCAGGAGAGGACCCGGCGGTGGGTGGTCGGTGACGCCAGGGCCGCGCCGCGGCCTTCGCTGGCTGAGGGCTCGGCGACGTCCCGGGGGGGTGTCACCGCTGCCACCACCACCCCTGAGGGGCCGGGGGGGAGGCAGGAGGGGCCGAGGGGTGCCCGGGTGTGCCAGAGGGGCCGGAGGGTGAGGGTGTGAAATGGCCGCCAGACCCCTGTGGGGCGGAACCAAGCACTTTAACCGGGCGCCGGGTGGGGG
>VYXB01006063.1:73649-95448 GCA_013397135.1 Pachyramphus minor
CACCCCTCACCCTCCATCCCAACCCTCCCTCCTCCTTGCCCCCCACCCTCCATCCATCCCCTCACCCATCGCCCTTCTCCGGGAGGCTCCTGCAGAGCTCCCAGGGGCTCCAGGGGCAGTGGCTGTGCCCAGGGTTGGGGTGGCACAGGGGGGGTGGCACTGGCTGCCCCCCTGCAGCCAGCGGGGTTGTGGCCTCTGGCCCAGCCACAGCCTTTCCCGTGGCAGCAGCCAAGCCCTCCAGCCTGGATAAATATTAGCTTGGAGCAGTGCTGGTGCCAGCCCAGCGTGGCCTGGTGACCCCTGGGGCACTGCCAGCGCCTGGAGAGCCTTGGCCAGGGGCACCCGGCCCTGGGCCTGCCCTTGGATCCCCGGGAATGGCCCCACACTCAGCCTCAGCTTCCTTGGATCCAGTTTCCCTTGGATAGGCCCAGCCTGTTTCTCAGTTTCCCAGCACAGTTCCAGGCTCTGCCTCAGTTTCCCTTGGAAGGCTCCAGCTTGTTCCTCAGTTTCCCTTGGAATGGCCCCGTGCTGTGCCTCAGTTTCCCTGCACACTTCCAGCCCCTGCCATTCCCACATTTGCTGCAGCACACCGGGATGAGCGGGGATGAGGATGAGCCAAACACCCACCCCAACCCCTCAGCAAGATGCAGCCCCAAACTGGGGGGGCTCGGGCACCCCATACCCCACCCCTGGATCAGCCCAAGGATGGGATTTGGGGATGGGCAGCAGCACTGGGACACCCCAAAGGCTGTTTTGGGCTGGGATCCCTTCCAGGCTCGGAGCTGGCACAGGGTGGGCATCACCAGGAGACACCCCCATATCCCCCCACCTCCCTGCACCCCACTGACTGGGGGACCCACCGGGGCTGGGGGTGCAGCTGGGGGGTCCCGGGGGCCCCACGGTGCAGCAGCACCCCGGGGGTTGGGGGGGTCGGAGCTGGAAGAAAGCAGCTTTTGTCCGGGGGCTCTGAACCTCGCGGGGGCCGGGGGGAAATTTGCTGCTTTTCTGATGCTAATGAGATGTTAAAAATAAGCTCCAGCGCGGCGCAGCCATGTTGGGGCTCTTCCAGGGCCGCTCGGAGGCGGGTGGACAAAGCGGCTTTATGGGGTGGCGGGGGGCAGCGAGGGGGTGCCCAGGCCCTGCCCCCGGGGCACAAGGCTCCCCAGGGCACCCTCGTCCTTGTGCAGGGCACACCCCGGGGTGCAGCACCCCTCTGCCCGCAGCTCCTCCCGCGCGGGGCTGGGAGAACCCCCAAACCCTCCCCTCTCCCACCCGTGAGGTGCTGGTGGGGTGGGGGCGGGACCCGCATCATTTCGGCTCCCACCAGCCAAGAAAAAATTCCGAGGAGGAGGCTCCAGATGTCGGATCCCGCCTGGAGTGTCCGTCTGGCCCTGTGAAAGGGGCCTTTGTCCCCACACAGAGCCCTGACCCGGGGACTGTCCCCATGAGGGGGAGGGAGGGAACACAGGGGCAGCCCCCACCTCGTGCCAACCCCAAAACCTCCCGGCTGCCCCAGGGATGGAGAAGGAAGAGGAGGAGGAGGGATGAAGGCTCCCCAGGGCTGGGAGCCCCTCCCCAGCCCCATTCTGTCGCTCTGCTGCCTTTGATCTGCCAAACTCGGGGGCGTTCAAAGCGCCTCGCTGGAGGATTTTGGGGGCGGTGGGTGGGGGGGAAACACCGCACGTGGCTCCCGCAGCCGGGAAGGGGCTGGCGAGGGGCACTGGGGGGATGGTGGGGGGCACTGGACCTCTCCAGCCCTTGGGTCCTCATCCCACCCCTCAGGGATCCTGGGAACACACCAGGGGGGCACCCCGAGCTCCCCACAGCGTCTTTTTGGGCACTGGGACACCCTGGGGGAGTCCAGTGGGAGCATCCTGACATCCTTCTGGGCACTGGGAGTGCTCTGGGAGGGGGCACCCAGAGCTCCCTGATGCGTTTTGGGGCACTTGGAGCATCCCGAGTGGGCACTCAGGGCTCCCCCTGATTTTCTGGGGGGCACTGGGAGCACCCAGAGCTTCCCCCAAAACATGTTTGTGGGCACCAGGAGCAGCCCAGGAAGGGCCCCCAGAGCTCCCTGACCTGGTTCTGGGCACTGGGATGTCCCCCAAGGGGACCCTGGGGGTGGGGAGGGGTCACTGGCTCAGGATCCACCACACATCAAACACCCAACGATCTCCAATTCTTTTATTTCAAACCCCTCTCTCTTCCCTTCCCACCACCCCCAGACCAAAAAAAAAAAAAACCAAAAACCAACCAACCAAAAAAAACCACAAAAAAACCCAAAACAAAACCAAAAACCCCCAAACAAACCCCCCACCAAAAAAAAAAAAACCCAAACCCATCAGTCCAAACAATGCTAGAAATGAGTTACAAACACTGAGTCAGCTCTCACTGACCACTTGGGGGGGGAAAAAAACCCAAAACACCCCAAAAATCCTCCAAATCCAGGAATTCCACACCAGCTTCCCCCCGCCCCAGGACCTGCAGCAGTTACTACCATCCCCCACGAGAGGCCAAACATGCCTATTAATACAATATATACAGACAAACCCACAGGTACAGCCAGGCTCCCCCTCCCCACCCCCAAAAATAACCAAACACACCCAAAAGTGCATTTGTGGTTTATATCAAAAAACGTTCTTTTTCTTTTTTATCTTTTTTTTTCTTTCTTTCTTTTTTTTTCCTTTTTTTCTTTTTTTTTATCTGAAAGATTGGCCTGCAAGTCTGTTTGGGTTTTTTTTCTTCTTTTTTTTTTTTTTAAACCATTTAGTAATTTTTTAATATAAGTTTATGAAAATAAATTATACAGCAACTATTTTAATAAATTAAGCACGCACCAAAAACAAGGAAAAAAAATAAAATTAAAAAAGGGGGGCAGGAGGGGAAATCAAGATAAAATTAAGCAAAGCTGCATTTTTGTTGTTGTTGTTCTACCCAAGGGTGGTTCCACAGTCCTGGCGAGGTCCTGCCCCTTGGAGCTGCCAAAATCTGCTCATTCCTTCTCTAAAGGCAAGGCTGGATCCAGTGTAACTCGTATTTTTTTTTGGGAATGAAGCCCTGGATGGGGTGGGGGGAGCACTGGGAGCTCCCCAGTGTGTTACTGGGCACCAGTTGTGCTTGTTCAGCTGGAGGCACAGTCGGGGGCAGCGCTGCCAGGACCCCCCTGATCCCAAGGGATGTTTTGGGAAGGGGGTTCCCACCTGCCCCATCTCTCCTGGAAGACTCTGGATGAGGAGTGAGGGGCTGCTCGGAGCATATGGATAAATCCCTCCATTCCAGAAGCCAAAGGGGTTGGTTGGAAAAGAGGATAAATCCCTCTGTCCCCAAAAACCAAGGAGGGCTTGGGAAGGTGGATTAATCCTTCCCTTCCCAAAAGCCACGGAGGTTGAGTTTGGAAAAGTGCATAAATCCCTCCATTCCCAAAGCTAAAGGGGTTTGGGAGGTGGATAAATCCCTCCATCCCCAAATGCCAAGGGGAGTGGGAAGGTATCCAGGTTCCCCCCCAAGCCCTCAGCCCTGATGGTCAATTTGAAGGGTAAAAATCATCCCAAGGACATGGGAACTGCAAGGAATGAAGGAAAACAGCCAATTCCCTTCCCCCTGGAAGCAGGAAGGCCCTTCCTTCAGCAAATCCCACTTTTCAGAGGTTCTCTCCCCAAAACACTTCCCGGGACTTGAGCCCCAACCATCACCTGCAGCACAACCCCACAGGTCACTCTTAAAACCACTTGCAGGGTTTAAAAAAAAACACTTCTAGGGATTAAAATCTGGCAACACCACACCTGGAGCTTCCACATCCATCCATTCCCAACCACAGGAGCAGCCCAGATGGTTCCCATATGGGACCACCCTGCAAATCCAGCTGCAAAGTTCAACCCAACTCAAGGTAAGGAATGAATTATTCCACCCTTTTTTTTTTACCTTCAGCCCCAAGGAGGTGGATGCTGAGCTGGAAACTTCCACCTGAGAGAACTTTTCCCTGGTTTATCCCAATTTCTCGCTGCTGGAAGGAGGAAGGTCGTTCCCTCCCTTGAAAACAGGGTGTTGGGAGAGGAGGGGGAACCTGGCACCGTGAGCAGGAGCAGCACAGGGCTCAGGGCTGCCCCCTTCCAGCTGGGAAAGCACAGAAAGGAGCTTTTCCAGGGACACTTTCCCTGCTCCAGTGGTTTTTATGGTCCATTTCCCAGTTCACTCCTGGATGGAGGGAGCAGGACAAGCACCAGCTCTGCACAATTCAAGGTTGGACAAAGGTGGTGATAAAAAAAAAACCCTTTTTTTTTCCCCTCAGATCAGCAGGATGGGAGCAGCCTCCGGAACCAGCCTGCAAAACATTCCAGGCAGGATGATACAGCACCAGGGGTGCATTCCCCAAACTGGGATTGACTGGGAAAGCAGGGCTGAGGCAGCCCTTGGAGACGTTCCCCATGTCCACAGAGCCCAATTCCAGCCCCGGATCAAAACCTCTGGCTCGTTCCCAGCCCCACAGGGATCAAACCCCTTGCTCCCCTCACACCCCCACGTGCAGGAACAGCTTTATTTTCCATGGATTTCAGGAGAAGGCTGTTAACTACAGTTAACCTTGGGATCTCAGCCAGCACCACCAGCCATAGGCTGGGGCTGGCACTGACCTGCTCCAGCTTTCCCGCCTGGCCCGGAGCAAGGAGAGGTGGAGCAGAGCCCTGGGAATGCTGAGGAGCATCTGCCACCTCCATGGATCCTTGGGAGGAGTCTCATCCCTATCCCACACCCCCCTGTCCCCTATCCAACACTTCCTCCATCAATTCAGACCCAAAACCTTCCTGCTGGCCCAAATTTGGGAAGAGCTGCCCCTCCCTGCCACGCTCAGGGTTCAAGTAACAGCAGGAGCACCATCCGGCTGTTGGGATAAATCCCACAGGGACACCAACAGCCGACCAGAAACATGGAATTCAAGTATTGTCCCTGACTTCCGACTGCTTCAACGGCTCTGAAAGGTGTGGAACCACCTCATCCTGCCCCTGGAGGAGCTCTGGGGTGGGACACAGGGATGGGAGGGGGACACAGGGATGGGGTGCTGCAGGAAATCTCTCCTGACCCACCAGGGTTGTGCGTTTTCACCCCAAAACAAGCCCAGCACCCACTCCCAGCGCCCACCCAGCACCACCATTCCCTGCTCCGCCCTCCAGGTCGGCTCCTTCCCCCTTCCCAAACCCAGCCCTGCCCCTCTCCATCCCAGAACGGGGAAGGAAGGAGCGGGAATGCTGTCACTGCCACACCACGGGGAGGATGAGGCAGGGAGGCTCCCAGCTTCCCACCATCCCTCCCTGACCCACACACCCCAGCCAGGCCACGGATCCTGCTCCCAGGGTCTGTTTTTGGGGAAAACCTGGCAGGACACTGGGCAGGCAGCCAGACCCTCCAGGCCTGGCCCTTGGGAAGCTCTTCCCCCCTCACACAGTCAGGATGGAGCAGTGTCCCATGAGGTATTTCTGCGGATCTGGAAGCCAAATCCTTTCTTTACAGAGCACGTTTGTGCTCCCAGGCCGGAGGGGGAGGGCAGGACGGGGAGGGGAGGGTTTGTAGCACCTTCGGGGCCGCCGGAATTTTTCCAGGCTGCCTTAAAAATCCACACGAATCCTGTTGAATTCAAGGACATGGGTCAATCCTGCAGGGAGAGCCCAAGGTCCTGGCAGCTCCCAGGGCACCCACCTCGGTCCTGGCAGGACGGAGAGACTCCCTGGATGGAGAGCACGGGAATTTGCTCCTTTAAATACAGGGATAAAGAGGCTTCTCCGGAATTCCCAGCATCACTTGGAACTCCACCACGAAGTTCCTGCTCAGTGGCTGCAGTGGATGAAGCAGCAGACCAGGATTTGAAGGGGGAAGGGGGTTATTTGTGCCCAAAACCACGGCAAGAGCCACCACCTCTCCTGGCTTTGCTGTGGATCCATGGATGTCCCAGGGAGAGAAGGGAAATCCCAGAGATCAGATGCTGCTCCAGAGAACCCTCAGGCATCTGCTCCTTCCTCTGAGTCACCCCAGAGCTGCTCCTCCTCAGGATCCTTCGCAGCTCCAGAGGAAGCCACTTCATTCCCAGCCTCTGGAATCAGCCAGAGAGGGGCTGGCAGTGCACATCCCATGGCTCTGCAGGAAGTACCTTTGCTCCACAGACAGCTCCAACAGTTCCAGCTTCTCCACCTTCCCTTCCACTTCCCGGGGGTCCAGGGGGGATCTTCCAGTGTTTGCTCAGGGAATGGAGCTTCCTCAGAGGAGCAGCACCAACCATTCCCTCTGGATCCACGACATTCCAGCGGCTCACACACCACTCCTTCCTCGGGTCCAACCTCCTGCGGGACCATCCCTCAAATCCAGCTGCAAAGCTCAGCTTCCCAAGGCTGGGTTTGGCTCCCAAATCCTGGGAGGTGGGGGAGCTGCGCTGCCGAGCTGCCCAGGGCTCCAAGCTTCCCACAGGTTATTCCTGGAGCTGTGGATCCTTCTGGCTCAGTTTGCCTCCAGCTGCTCATCCCCCTCTCCGTGGGGACCAAAGGACAGTCTTGCCACGATGCCTTGGAGCAGAGGGATCTTCCCAGAGAGTCCCCATCTCCCTCCACCTCTGCCCACCCCGAGGTTTTCCGAGGCGGAGTCACAGAGTTATTCCTCATGCTGAAAATTAAAACCGAAAGACATCAAAAAATAAAAACTTTCCCAAACTTGTAAGTAGTGCCATGACATTCCTTGTCCTGCCAGGAGGCCGGGGCCGGGCTCGGCTGCCTCCGAGACGCCTTTTTTGTTTTTCCCAGGAGTCAAGGCTCTGGATCCTGCTCTGCTGGGCTTCTTGGGAATCTCGGCCCCTCTTCTCTGTACAAAAGAGCTGGAGAGCAGGAGTGGCCCCCAGCAGCAGGTGAGTGGGGGGCTCCTTCCCACCACGGCCTGGCTCGGGCTGCGGGATGGCAACAACCAAATTCCTGCGGGGAAAGAGAGGGGAGAGGGATCAGTGGGATGGATCTGGGCCCGGGAGGGAGCACAGGCTGCGGTGGGAACAACCTGGAGGTTTGTGTCCCTTCCCAGGGAAAGCTGGGAATGGTGGAACAACAGGAAGCCTTGTTGCCCTTTCCAAGGAAAGCTGGGAATGGTAAAAAACCCATTGCTCCCCTCCCCAAGGGTAAAACACCTTGAAAGTTTGATCCCCTTCCCAAGGAAAGCTGGGAATTGTAAGAGACTGTGAAGCCTTGTTCCCTTCCCAAGGGTAAAAACCCAGGAAGCCTTGTTGCCCTTCCCAAGGAAAGCCTGGAATGGTAAAAGACTATGAAACCTTGTTCCCCTTTCCAGGGAAAGCTGGGAATTGTAGCAGTCTACAAAGCCTTGCTCTCTTTCCCAAGGGTAAAAGGCCAGGAAGCCTTGTTCCCCTCTCCAAGAAAAACTGGGAATGGCAAGAGACCACCAAGTCTTGCTTCCCTCACCAGGGAAAGCCTGGGAATGGTGACAAATCCCAGAGTGAAGAGCCAGGACTGCCCCAGGAGGGTTCTGTGGGTTTGCAGTCCCGGGGCACAGCGGGATTTGGGGTCTGATCCCAGGGGAGGATGCTGGCAGCATTCCCGTACCATCAGTGCCGGGAGCACGGGTGAGGCAGCTCCGCTACGTGGAGGATTCCGGCTCCTGGGTCTGTTTGGAGATGAGCTGGGCCTCCTTGAGGGACAGGTAAACCTCCTCCTGCGGGTCGTAGTAGTAGAACTTGCGGATGTAGGAGATCAGGGGCCTGGAAAAGCAGCGGGAAGAGCTTCATCCCCGAGCCCTGACCCCTCCAACCTCCCCACAGCCCACCCAGCTCCACCACCCCTCAGGAACAGGGATCTGCACCCCAAAGCCACGGCAGGGAACACCTCACTGAGGTCAGGACTCCCACAGACATCCCCACATCCCACGGGACGCTCATCCTGCAGTTATTCCCTCCCCGGGCCCCCTCTGGAGATGCAGACCCTTCACACTGCCTGGGAGGGAGGGGATCAAAGGGACCCATCCCTGGGACTCACTTGGGCAGCGGGAGCTCGGGAATGTGGTCAATCCGGACCAGCTGCCGGATCCGGAAGCGGCAAAGGTGCTGAAGGGATTTGACGTTGCTGAACCTGGAGACGGGATACAGGAGCTGGACGGGCGTTGGAGGGAGACCTTTGGGGGAAAAAAGGCAACACTGGAGATGAGGAAGTGCTCCTGAGCCCAGAGGGAAAAGCTGAGCTCTCCTCGAGTCCGGGTTCCACACGGTATCGTGGGATCATGGAATGGTTTGGGCGGGAAGGGACCTTAAAGCTCATCCAGTGCCACCCCCTGCCATGGGCAGGGACACCTTCCACTGGCCCAGGTTGCTCCAACCTGGCCTTGGACACTTCCAAGGATCCAGGGGCAGCCACAGCTTCTCTGGGCAACCTGTGCCAGGGCCTCCCCACCTTCCCAGGGAAGGATTTCTTCCCAATATCCCAACTAAACCTACTTTCTTTCAATTTAAAGACCATTCCTCCTTGTCCTGTCACTCTCTGCCCTCATAAAAAGTCCGTCCAGGATTTTCCCAGGATCCCAGTGCTTCGGAATCCCCGGGCAGCCAAACCTGAAACACCTCCCTCACAAGGCAACAACAGCCCTGATGCCACAGGGAGACTGGAAAAGCAGATCCTGGGAAAAGCAAGCTCCAAACCCCCAGGACTAGCAGATGAATCATCCCTTCAAGCAGCAACAGGGAGTTTTCCAGGGATACAGAGGGGAGGCAGCACAGGCAAGACACAGGCTTTGCTCTGCACATCCCTCAGGATCAGAGTGGCTGAGTGAACCCCAGGTGTCAAAAATCTGGGGGATTTGGTCAGACCAGGCTGTGCCAGAGCTGCTCATTCCTGGGCTGGGAACAAAGGCAGAGGCAGCTCCAGCCTCCCCACGCAGGGAACAACCTCCCAGGGCCAGGAGGGATCACATCCCACCATCCCCCTGCCCCAAAACCTCTCCTTCCCCCAAAATTTGGGGCAATGAAGCCCTGTGAGGTCGGCAGGAGCACCGGGAAGGATCTCTGGGAGTTGGGCTCACTCCCAGCACAGGGTTTATCTGTCTTTACAGAAGGATTCCGAGGCAGTTCCACTCTCACCCCCTCCTGCTGGCTTCTCTCCCAGGGCACTGGAGTGAGAGGAGAAAAGGGAAAAGCTCTTCACACTGAGACGGGCTCCAAACTGCTCCAGGCAGCTCAGGAAGCTGGGAGCCAGCTTTGGAAGGAGCAGGGAACAGAGGGAACAGCGAGTCATTGAAGGTTGGACTCTGCCCCCTCTTATTCTCCCACCAGCAAAAAGCAAAAAAAACCCCAAAGGACTGAGTCTCTGGGAGCTCAGCCAACAGCCACAGGGACACAGCCCCAGCTCCACATGGCCCCTGACAGCTGGAAGAGCCCCCTCCTCCAAAATTCCTCCTCCAAAATCCCTCCCTCCAAAATCCTTCCCTTCCAGCAGCAGGTCACTGTTTCAGCAGGAAAACAGCCCTAAGGAGTCCACTGGGGAAATCCCAAATATGCTCCCACTGCGGGTCAGGCATCACCCTGAGACTTGTTTTACATCAAGGGTCTCCAGACCCAGCACTGGATGCAGGGAAGTGCAGGATCCAGCAGCAAAGGGCACCTCAGCAGGTGCCCAGCACTGTTTGAGGGGGATATTTTCTTTTTTTCATTGGTATTTTTCTAAATCAAGTCCTTCCCTAAGCTATTCTTGCCTGGCTCCTAAGCCCCCTAAAAGCCTCGGGGGGAAGAGATCCCAGGATCAGGAAGGTAAAGTATCTTGAATTTCAGGATTTTTGGAATGGAGGGTCACTGCAAAAGCAGCTTCACAACCCACCCCTCCCCAGAGCACGTTCTAAATCAGCCTCCAGTGACTGCTGGTGTCTGCAGAGGGCAACACTGAACAGATCCAGGCTGTGCTTCCAGCCTGCAGGAATGCTGGACAGGGAAACTCTTTGGGCTGGATCCTCCTGGTGCTGCAGTGCCATGGGAAGGTCCCTGTCCCCACCAGAGCCTGCAGGAGCAGTGGCAGTGTGGACAGGGAGCAGATTTACTGTCATTTTATTCCAAATGCTCCTCAACAACCCTCACCCTGCTCTCCATCATTCCCATTCCTGCTCTTTGCTTGAGGCCTCACCACTCACCCCATTTTCCAAGCCCTGTCCCCCCTGTTGCTCTCTCCATTTACCCACCTGCCTCTTCCCTTCCTCTCACCCTGGGATTTTCTGGCTGGCAGGACAGAGAGCAGCAAAACCCCAGGGAAACCATAAATCCAGCTCCAGTTGCCCGCCCAGGTTTCCCAGGAGGGGGATGTGAGCCCTCTGGAGTTTGATGGATGGGGAACCAAGCTCTGCAGCCAAAACGTGCTCCAACAAAGCTGCAACATTCCCTCCTGGATTGCAAGTCCCTGCCTGTGGATGGGCCCAGGCACCACGGCCCTGCAGGGACTCCAAACCCACAGAACCACCACCTGAGGCTCACTCTGAGCTCACACCTGGAATCCCTCCCACATCCCTCCCCTCCACAGCCCCACGTGGGTCTCAGCCAAGGGAAAACTGGGAAGCCACAAAGCACGGAGTGGTTTGGGACTGGGGGAGGGAAGGAAGGGGGGTTTTAGCAGCCAAATAATTGCCTGTTGAGGGAGGAAGCTTCCAGGTTCGGGCAGGTGGTATCATGATCCCAAACTCCTGGAAAGGAAGGTCTGGGAAGTCTCCTCACCCTCCCGAGTAGAGATCTGCTCCTCGGGGTGTGCAAGGACAGGGACCAAGGTCACACAAAACCGACCCTCTGGGCCAGAGGAGCAGCTGATCCTGGAGCAGAGCACCCCCCGGGCTCACCTGGGACCCTGGAGCGCAGGAAGTAGAGAAACTTCCCGTTTTTGGAGTGCATGATGGCCCTCTTGATGAACTCCACCACCGACTGGCAGCGGTCCTCGAACTTGGGGTGGCACCACAGGCTGAAGGTCCCTGCCAAGAGAGCAGAGGAGGTGGCACCTCAGGGGAGCACTGGTGGCAAGAGGGGGCACTGAGGGAGGGGTCTGGTACTCCCAAAATCCAGGTTGAACACCCCAGCCCAACTTCTCAGAGCTGGGGAGGGGCACTGAGAGGGAACACCAGTGGCAGCAGCACGTTGTTCCCCCAGGGATCAGAGCTCTCCAGGAGCTGGGGATGCACAGAGAGGTGTGACAGTGGAAGCCACAGGCCACCTCTGCCTGAACTTGTGAACAGCTGCAACTGCTGGGTCTGAAACCTCACCAGAATACACCTTTATTTGCAGAAGTCCCTGCTCCTCTGCAGTGTCCCACCCCCAGCATTCCCAGAGGAAGTGCCTGGAGGCATTTAAACCAGACACCCAGGTGCTGATGGCCCCTTTTCCCAGCCCTGTGGCTGCCAGGGATCACGTTCCACAGCTTTGTGTCCCTTCCAGCTGCTCCAAACACCTTAATTAAAGGGACTGTTAAGTAGGAGCAGGGTCACAACACAGGCCATGGGTGTCCCTGTCCCTGTCACCCGACACACCCCGAGCTCCAGCGGCCCAGGGTGAAACTGGAGATGGGGACACAGGGCCAGCAGCCCCCACGCAGGTCACAGAGCTCCAAGTGGGTCAAACCTCCAGCCAGACCAGCCCCACGACCCCTGTGCTGCAACCAGACACCCCCTCCTTGCACCAAAACCCTGGAGTCGTGGAACAGTTCAGGTTAAAAGAGGTCTCCAAGCTCCAGTCCAAACATTATCCCATGTCACCACTAAACCCTGTCCCCAAGTGCCACATCCACGTGTGTTTTTTGAACACTTCCGGGGCTGGTGACTCCACCACTGCCCTGGGCAGCCTGTGCCAGGGTCTGACCACACTTTCCATGAATAAATTTTCCCTGATTTAGGGAAAAGGAGCTCCCTCAGGTCCCAGCCCCGAGCTAAGATGTCAGAGAGGCAACAAGAGGAGTTCGCTCCGAGGTTCAGTTATGGAAAAGCCCCAAACTCCTCCAGCTGTGGGAGCCTCTCCCACTTTCTGTAAGGATAAGGTGAAAACTCTTCCTTCTTGGCAGCAGCCAGGGACAGGGAGCTGGCTCTAGACAGGCTGGAATCAGTGCTGGGACATCTTCCCATCAAGAGGGGCTCAACACCCACCGTGCTGACAGCTCTGAACGATGGTTCTTGCTGTGCATCACCCCCCCAGTGCCACAGGATCCCAAAAACCCTGCAGGCAGCAATTCCTTGGGTCCACTTTTCCAGAGCAAGGCCTGAGGAACTCTTGATCCCCCATTTTTCACCACAAGAAACAAGCTCAAACACCTTTTACTCTAAAGGTCAGAAAAATGCTCTTAAAAATCCTCTTAAAATTAACAAGAAGGAGCTGGCCAGGTTTTTACATCAAATAATTGGGATTTGCTGAAGCCTAAAGGCTTTGGGTCCTGGATGCTGCTTGGGGAAAGCAATGACACAAAATCAGAAAACCTTAAAATTAGGATTAAAAAAAACCAACAGTCTAACTTAAAACCAGAAGCTCAACACAGGAGTGAGGACATGCTGCTGCTGCTGCTCCCCCTTCTCCTGCCAGCTCTGCTTTGGGACCCCGAGGTCAGGGGGGTCCCTGCACCCCAATCTCACCTCTGTAGTGCTCCATCCTGGTGTGGTGGGTGATGCCCTGGGACCTAAAGCTCAGGCTCAGGATGTACCGGGGGTCGGAGCTGTCCCGCACCAGGAAGGACCCGTCAGGTTTCCCCTTCAGCTTCATCTCAGCGTCCTCCCAGTTCATGGGGCCCCAGTACCACCCACACTGGGGAGAGAGGACGGTCAGAGGGTGATTTGTCAGCAAGCAAACACAGCACAGCTTTCTCCTGCTGCTGCATTCCCAAATGGAAGTGCCTTGTGTTCCCCGGGAGTGCGGATGGTTGGGATGGGGAGGGCACCGTCCCATCCCTCGTCACCCCAAAGGTGGGGAGGGGACAGATGAGACCACAACACCCCCTCCATGCACTACAAAATGCTGTGCTGGACTCCAANCCGGGAGTGCAGATGGTTGGGATGGGATGGGGAGGCCACCCCAAAGGTAGGGAGGGGAACAAAATGCTGTGCTGGACTCCAAGAACCATGGGTAATTTAGGCTGGAAAAGACCTCTGGGATCACAGAGCCCAGCACTGCCCAGGCCACCCCCAACCCACGTCCCCAGGGGCCACATCCACAGGGCTCCCTGCAGGGATGGCAATTCCACCACTGCCCTGAGCAGCCTGTTCCACCACATCCCACCTAAACCTCTCCTGCTGCAACTCCAGGATGTTCCCTCTCATCCCGTTGCTTGGTTCCCTGGAGAATGGACCAACCCCCTCGCTGGGGGAAAAGCTTCTCCTAATCCTGTGCTCCCAAACCCACAGAGGGGATGATCAACCCCCAAAAATCAAACCCTGAACGTGCCATTTTCCCCTCCTGGCTGCTCCCCTCCACCCCCACCATCCCAGGAGCCCCTTTACCTTCTCCAGCTCCCTCAGGCTGGCGGCGAAGCTGCTGGAATCGGGTCGGGAGAGGGGGCACTGCAGGTGTGGGATGGGCTGGGCCACCCCCTCCGGAGGCCGCACCGGGACAATCCTGGGAAAGGCGTCTGCACAGGGAAAAACAACCCAGGGTCATCATCACCCACGGGGAGATCCCCCCCATGGATGGTGATCCCAGCCCCTGGCACAGCTCTGGAGGTCAGGGAAGGAGGAGGATCCACAGAAAGACAATATCCTTGGGGAGGACACGGCGGGAATTGTTCCCTGTGCCTTCACCTGCTCTTCCTTACTTTGGCTGGGAGGGAAGGTGTGGGAGGAGTGGGAGGAATGGACACACACATCCTGGAAAAGGGGCAGGTAAAGCCCTCTGGGTGCCAAGGAAAGAGAAAGCAAAAGGGGGAATTCCCCAGGAAAACTCTCTGTGTGTGTGTGTGTGGCTGTCACAGGCTGGGGTTCAAGCCTGGAATTCTGCTCCCATGGCATTGCTGACCCTCATTGTCAGGGTGGGCTGAACCCCAGAGGGACCAGAGGCTGAAGTGAGGATAAAGCTCCATCCTGAGCTCCAGCAGAACCACAGAGGACAAGGAGAGCCACGGGAACAGAGCTGGACACAGCAGTGCCTGCAGGACCACGTGTCCCTGAGCAGCCAAGGCAGCCCCCTTGATGTAAAAAGCCTCAAAGCTGAGCAAGAAACCCCCCAAAGTGCAGATTCCTGAGGGGAAAAGCCAGAGCCTGGGTAAAGCTCCGCTGACCTGGGGCGTGGGGTGGAGGAGGCGGAGGCAGAGGGAAAGACTGCAGGGAAGAGCCCATTGGACCCACTAGGACAGATGGAGGCAGCGTCCCACTGATATCATCTAGGAGAGAACAGAGGCAAGAGAGGTTCAGAGAACAGGAGAGACAGCAAGTGTCTGACAGGACCGAGCCAGGAATCCAGCACTGCCCAGAGAAGGGAAGATGGAACATCCCCCTGGCAGCTCTCCATCCTCCTCTGGCTTCTGAGCGTGGCTTCACACCAGCTCAGGGCCCTGCACACACACACACATTCCCAGGGGAGAGGAATCCCTTTTCCAGCAAGAGAAAAAGAGGCAATTCCAGGAGATCTCAGCCCCAGCACACAGGACAGCTGCTGACTTCACCCATCCCGAGCTGCTCCTGCTCAGAGGAAGCTCCTCCAGAGGAGGATGAGGAGCATCCCAGCCCAGCTCCCGCTGCAGGAGCCTCCACTTCCACCACCTGGATACCACAGAAGGGATCAAGCCTCCCTGGGTGATGGGCAGGGAGGGGAAACATTCCCAAAGGCAGCAGAAATGCTACAAAACCAGCACGTTGTCCCCTTACCTCACCACCCCACCCTCCCCTTCCCCCTCCTGCCCGATCCAAGGGAAATCTGAAGATTCCAAGGAATCCTCCGCCAAGGGAAAGGGTGAGCAGGTGTGGTACAGGGGTCAGGGGGCCCTGAGGATGCCCCCCCATGGATCCCACATTCCCAAGGGTGCTCCCCAGGACGGTACCGAGCAGGCTGAGGCTCCTCCGGGGTGGAGGGGGAGGAGTTGGAGGGTGAGGGGAGCTCAGTCCTCGCTGGGAAATGTCCACGTCCACCAGTGACACCGTTTCACCTGCAGGGGTGTGGAGAACACAGTCAGAGCTGGGCAGAAGGGGCAGGAGCCTCCACAGGGGTTGTTAAAATCACCCTGTTGGTTGTCTCCAAACAGGATGTCCCTGCTGTGATGCTCTGGAGGCACCAACCACCCCTTCCCAAAGGTCAGGCTGAGCCACTGACACTGTACCTGTGCCTGAACCACACCAGAGCCCAGCACCAGGAGGCTCCAAGAGGCCTTTCCAGCACAGAATCCCCATAAAAGCAGAGCCCATCAGTGTGTGACACGATCCCACAGCCAGGGTGGCACCTGCTGCCACAGGACTCTGGTCACACCCCTCTGAGTTTGCCCCAAATGGCCAAACAAAAACACCTTTTGCCCCAAAGGCCACAAAAACACTCTTAAAATTAATGAGAAGGAGCTGGGCAGGCTTTTAAATTAAATGCATTAAATAAGTGGGATTCCCCAAAGCCTGAAGGCTCCGGATCCAGGATGTTGCCCAGGGACAATAATGACACAAAGGCTCTTAAAACCAGAAGAGCTCTTAAAACCAACCTAACTCAAAACAGGGAAAGCTGAAAATTAGGCTAAAATCACGGAAAGGAAGGAAAACACCAAATCAAATCAAGGTCAAAGCATCAGCTTCAACACCAGGACCTAAATCCCAAAGGGAAAAAAAAACAACAAACCAGCCATGGTGGGTTTTATCCCAAAAAAAAACCCCTCAGTCCAGCCAGGCTCTGGTGAACCACCAACACTAAAGCAGAGGATCCTGAAGAGCTGAACCACAGTCTCAAGGACGAGGAGCTGTGGCTGGAATTCCTGTGGGCAGGAGCTGCTCTCCTGCTCCTGCATCTCCCACCCCTTGGCAGGTGGATCCACCTGCACCACACACAGGCCTGCATTGCCTCAGCTTCCTTCTGCCTTCTGCAAGCCCTGGCTGCTAATGAGGCACGTTAAGAGCAGGGCTTAGGGTGGTTATTATACCTTGCCCCTGGGGGATTTCTGGGTGTGGGGCACACGCAGCCACACGGCCGCTCTTGCAGTCCCACACCCTAAAAATAAAGTGGTTGGGCCACATTCAGCCCGTGCAAACAACACCAAAGACACCCAGGCTGAGAGGAGCTGCAGTAATTCAGCTTTTAAGCCCTCCCCTAGGCAGTGGAGGACTCATGGAGGCAGATTTCCCAAGGAGAAGGTTGGGAAAGGCAAGGAGGGCCTTCCCAAAGGCTTCACACTCACCTAAAAGCAAATGATCGAGCAACTCACACAAGCTGGGACAGACATTTGAATTCCGCCCCACTTTGGTGGTGCCAGGCTCAGAAAATCCCCTAAAACCAGCCCTTAAGCAAAGCAGGAGCTCAGTGGTGTGAGGCTGGAGGAACCACCACAAACCAAAGCGATTAAAATCCAGATATTCGCTCTGGAGAGGCTCCTGTACTCTCAGGGAAGGCACTGCCACTATTCCACTGACA
The DNA here is from genome assembly GCA_013397135.1 of Pachyramphus minor. Taxonomy (NCBI): domain Eukaryota; kingdom Metazoa; phylum Chordata; class Aves; order Passeriformes; family Tyrannidae; genus Pachyramphus; species Pachyramphus minor. Next base: position 90,211 of record VYXB01006063.1, read on the forward strand.
GGGAAAAACTGACACAGGTCACTTCAAAAAACAGTTGACAGGATGAACTAATAACTAATGAAACCAACCTCCCAAATTTAAAGCAAAAGCTTGTCACCTCCAGGTCCTCCTCCGCAGGTTCTTGCGAGGAGAAGCAGCTCCACACACACACACACACATCACCAGCACACAGAATTATGGGGTGGTTTTTTTCCCCTCAGAACTTCCCCAGCAGCAGCTGACAGAGCAGCACAGGCAGCTTTTTGCTTTCACCAGCCTTAATTTGCTTAATAAATTTGCACATGACACAGAGGAACCCGCTCCAGTCACGCGAGAGGCAGCGGATGAAGGGACGTGGGAGCGGGGAAGGGACCAGGCACCACCACAGCTGAATCACCCCTGGGTGACTCTGCTCCTGCAGGAGCTCAGCGAGCTCCAAGGAGCCCCAGGAGCAGCTCAGAACCTTCCAGGTGCTGCTTCCAGGGAAACCAGACCTGAAGGTCACCTCTCTGGAGTTTCAACCAGTTTTCACTGGGATTCATCAGAACTCTCCAAAAAATAAAAAAAAAAAGGTCTTCTCCCTCTTCAGGGATCCAATCCTGCTGTCCCAACACCTTTCCCAGCAGGAAAAGAGGCTTCCAGACCAACCCTCCAGCTCCTCTCACTGCACAGACACATCCTGGTTCCTCTGCTCTGCAACGAGACCCTCACCAGGAATTTATTTTGATCTGACCTTCCTCCCTCCACACAACCAGCAAACACTCCCTTGTGACCTGCACCTCCGAGCCCTGGGGTGGGATTCTCCCAAGTTCCTCGGGGATTTTCCCCAAGCCCTGTGGCCAGGACTGTTTTGACTGAGAGGTTTCTCAGCTCCAGAGCTCCCAGCCACCAGCGGAGCAGGATTTCCCCCTCACGCCGTTCACAAACCAGCCAACTTCCCCCAGCAGCAGAAAGGGGAAGGTCCCAAACCAGCAGGACACGCAGAAGGAGGTGGTAGAGACCCCCAGAAAGGTTTTGATTCCCTAAACTGTCACGGAGAAGAGGTGCTGACCTCGGTGTGGGGTCCAGGTGGGAAGCAGGGCTTGGTCTTAGACCCCTCTCCTTGGCCTTAGATACTTTTGGGTCTAAGGCCAAGCAGGACAGATGGACACCACAGAGATCCTGGTTTGGGATCTCATGGAATCAATACTCCTCATTCAGCACATTTCACAGCAAAAATGAAACCCCAAACTGGAATGAACCTTCCACAACTCCTCACCTGTGAAGAGGGGGCTGAACACAACCGGGGAAAAGGCACTTTGAGTTCTTGTCAGTCTGTGTTTCCTATTGGGAACAAGAAAAACGGGGTGAGCAGAGATGAGGGGACCCATCAGCAGAGGAAAACGCCCTTTTTGTCCTTCTCAGCCCAGGAGGACCTCGTCCCTTCTTCCCAGCAGCTCCATGCAGCCCAAGCCCAGGTGCTCACCCCACTCCCAGGGCAGTGCTTTGGCCTAAGTAGGGCAGGCCCAGGAAAGCTGGAGCTCAGTCCTGCCATGAAGCAAATCCCTAAGCAGGTAATTAATGAAGCCTTTGGAAAGAAAACCCCAAGCAAGTCCAGCAGCCAGAGCCAAGGAGCTGTTTCACAACAGCCCTCACGCTGCTCCCCTGGCTTGGGCATTGCCAAATTCCTTGGACAAACAGGTTGGGTCCCTGAGCAATGCGGGGTTGAGCCTTTGGAGGACACCAGCTCCCCAAAGTGCAGGTGCAGGGGAGGGGAGCTAAACCCAGAGATCCCAAAAGAGATGGAAACAGCTAAAAACACCCTTCTGGTGAGACCCAGGGATACCAGCAAATCCCAGGAAGTTGCTTCCCAACCGGTTTTATAGCGATGCTGTGCTCTCCCCACTCCTTCCAGCACCTTTCCTACTGAATGTTAAAGGGATTTATCCACATCCAGGCAGAGAAAACACTGGAAAACTGAGCATGGAACTTCCACAGCGTGAATCCAGAGCTGGGGTGAGTAAACTTCTCCTCTTTGTGTCCAGACACATCACTTTTATCCACACTTTTAATGTTATCTGTGCACAAATAAAATTTCTGAGAGCTCTCATCATCATCCTGGCAGAGCTGAGTTAATGGTCGGACTCAATGAACCAAAAAGTCTTTTCCAACCTAAATGATTCCAGGATTCTCTATAAAACCCCATTAAAACGTGTGGAAGTGTTTTGATTTCAAGCCTCTCACACCTATTTGAGGTTGAGGGGTTTCCCCTCCTCCCTCAACTCACCAATTATCATCCACACACAAAATTACACTTCTGGGCTAATATCAACCAACCTTAAAATACAGAACAGCTCTGCTCCCACCCACCAAGGCAGCCAGAAAGGAGCATTTTCCTGTCACCAAAACAGCTCCATTTCATGCCAAGATTTCACAGCATTGAGTTCTGAGATTTCCCATTTCGTCAGCAACAGGGAGAGAGCAAGAAATGATTCCCATGGACCAAATCTTCCACTTCCCAAAAACCAGTCTCCCCCAAAACAACCTATTCCACATTCCTCCTTCTCTCCTCATGTTCTGCAGGATCCCAGTTCCACGCACACAAATCTGGGACGTGCCTGGAGCTCCAGAAAAATCAGGATTTTAGGGTAAATTTAGGGTACATGATAAATTTGGGTACCAGCCTGGCAAGTGACTGGTGGCAGCTGCCTGAGCTCATGCCCAACCCTGCCCCCTTCCCTCCAACCTCCTCTGCTGTGCAAATTCAAGCCCAAAATAGGCAGTTTCACTCCTATAACCTTTAAATCCCAACTCCCAGGCCCTGGGTGAGGAGCCACATGTTGGTATCTCCATCCCTATTTAGTTTCCTGCAGGTCAGCAGAGCCCAGTTATTGATTCTGGACAACAGGGCTGCTTTTCTTCCAAACTGCACAGGCAGGGGTTGACCCAAGAGTTGCTCTGAGCCACCTCATCAACCACCAGTGGCTGCAGCAGTGACCCATGGTGACCACCAGCTCCATCCTGTATCCATGGGGGCCTCAGGACAGGAGGCAACAACCTCCAGCTCTCAGCAGAACCCAGGAAAGGTCCTGGTTCATTGTTAGTAACCCACCCTCATCATCAGGATGGGGCTCCTGGAACTGGGAGGAGCAAAGTCCTCTCCGAACCACAAGAGTTGCTGCATCAGGCACCTTGAAGTAACCTCTGCTAAAAAATGTCTAATTAGTGCAAGGAGCTGCATGAGAAGTGACCAGTAAAGGGACCAGTAAAGTGACCACGCAGCTCCCAGACTGAGAGAAGATCCAGGCAGCCATTCCCAGGACTTTCTCTGCTCCCAGCCCTCCCTCCCAGCTCTCCACCACCTGATCCCAGCACTGGGAGGTCCCAGCACTCCTCCAATTAACCACAAGCCCATTAGCAAACATTATGTCATTACAGACACCTTGTTTGAGGTCCATTTAGTCATTTGTGGGGAACTGTCTAAAGCTGCTCCAACACCCCACGTGCCAAGGGAGGCTCCTCGGGGGCACAGGAGCTCCAGAAGGGACTCAACCCCTGCCCAGCTGCAGGGCTGGGAGCTGCCACCTCCCAACCCACCCTCTGCTTCAAAGGGGAGCTCATTCTGAGCTAATTTGGGCCTCCCCTGGCTGCCTTCGGGGCCGCCCTGTCACCACACGCCAGGGCTGCGGGTCACACCTGACCCCAGGTCAGCACCTCCAGCCTGGAGAAAAGCTTCCTGCTCATGCCCCAGCAGGTCCTTGGCTGCAGGAGGAGGGAACACACCCCAGAATCCCCACGGGAGGATAATGAACCCTGCAGGGAAAGGGCTGTGCTGCAAAACTGAGCCCATCCAATTATCCCGTGCTGCTGCTCCCAGGCTGCTGCCCAGAGCTGGGCAGGCTCTCCCGGCCTCCTCCATGAGGGATTTCAGTTCTGCTGCTGGGAATGTTATGGAAAGTGGTTTCTGGAGCAGAGCAGCCTGGGCAATGGGTACAGAGCAGCTGGAACACGAGGCTGATGGAACAGGGGCAAAATGTGGGGGTCCCACAATAGGTCCCAGGATTTGTCTCTCCATCCCAGCCAACCTCTGGCTGCCCTTTACTCCTCCTGCCATGTCCTGCATGGAGCACCAGGAGGGAGAGCAGAGGCCCCAGGGCAGCACCCATCACCCCCCTGAGGCTGGAGCCACCAGAGCCTCAGGGACTCACCCTGCAGGATGTGGGAAGTGAGAGGCAACTCCAGCCCCTTGGATCCAGCATAGTCTCACCAAAGGGGACAGCGCTTCCCTGGCATCTGCAGCATCCCAGGGCTCCCACAAGCCACCCATCACATCATCAGTCACAGAATAATAAAGGTTGGAAAAGCCCTCCAAGATCAGCAAGTGCAACCTCTGACCAAATCCCAGGGCAGCCTCTAAACCCTGTCCCCAAGTGCCACATCCACACGTTTTTTGAACACTTCCATGGATGGTGATTCCACCACTTCCATGGGCAGCCTGTTCCACCACCTGACCACCCTTTCCACACAGAAATTTTCCCTGATATCCAACCTGAATCTCCCGTGGCACAACTTGAGGCCGTTTTCTCTTATCCTGTCCCTCCTTCTCTGGGAGCAGAGCCTGACTCCCACCTGGCTTCACCATCCTGTCTGGGAGTTGTAGAGAGCCAGAAGGTCCCCCCTGAGCCTCCTTTTCTCCAGACTGAGCCCCCCCAGCTCCCCCTCACAGAACTGATGCTCCAAGCCCTGCTCCTGCTCCCAGATGTTTCTCCACCATCCCCACTGCAGATGCAGAGTTGGAGCAGCGTGTCCCTGCTCCACCAGCCTCTCCAGGGCTCCAGCCGTGCTCGTGTGAGCAACGAGGCCTCGGCACTTCTCCAAGAGGCCAAACCCCAGCTCGGAGCCGGGTCACCCTCCAGCGAGGCATCACAGCACCGGCTCTCCATCACCCCCGACCACAGGAACCATGCCACCACCCCAACCCTCCCCACCCGTGCCCCCCGTACCTGCCCGTCTCCTGCTCCCGTCCGCGGGCCCCGCACACGTCGGTGAGGCTCCCGGCCGAGGTGGCGGCGGCACTGGCGGCATCCCCGGCGGCCGAGCCCCCGCTGCAGCTCTTGGTGCGGAAGAGGCGGCTGAGGCGGACCCTGAGCGAGCCCTTCCTGCCGCCGGGGCCGGTCCCGGGGGCTGCGGGCAGCGGTGCGGGGCCGGGGGCTGCTCTGCGGGCGGCCCCGCGCCCGGGGGTCCCCGGCTCCTCCTCGGAGCCGCTGCCCGCCTCGTCGG
>VYXB01006064.1:0-21923 GCA_013397135.1 Pachyramphus minor
TACGAGCCATCTCCAACAACATAGTTTTTCTGAGTTTGTCCTTGAAATAGAGAAACAATAGCTTGTCAGGAAAAACAACAAAGGAATTAAATGTTACTAACCAAGAACCAAGATAGGAAAAAACCAGATAGGATCCCTTATATTGAAGTGTCTTGATTCTAATCTGAAATAATACTTGCTTAGGGCAAGTCATAGAAATATGGGATAGGGATTAGTGCCTGCAAACATTGGTGCAACAGACCCAACTTTGGTGTACCCAGATTGGATCATGCTGCCTAGAAAATTATAAAGAGATGCTGTGTGATGTGCACTGATAGAGTGGTGGACACATGTTGGCTAAATCTAGTCTGCTGCTTTACCTTTATTCACTTTTCTGAATGAAAAGTGACAGACTGTGTTCAGCTCCAAGAGGTGTTTAGACTTTGTTCTGAGATGACTGTGGAGTCCATAGAGGCATGCACGTAAGGAAGAATGGCCAAGTCAGCTGATGTTACTGTAAAAGCAAACGTAATTTATGCTATACATAATTTGTTCTGTAAATCTGTGTGGTGACTATAGCTGCCCTTGTGTTGCCTTACAATGTGTAGACAGACAGGCATCCAGTGTATCCCTGGGCTAAAGCTGTGTATCCTCAACACCAGGATGCATTCACATACCGTGGGCATGGTAATATTTGGGCTAGAGGGAGGGCTTGTACCCAGGTATAACATTCAAAACAGTCCTTTACAGCTTCCAAGGTCAGATGCATGAAAGCTGACATTGCCTTACAGAATATTCTGAGGTTCTGCCATACTCTCCCGTATCCCTCCTCCTTTCAGTTCTCTTCTGCATCCCACACAGTGTTTGCATAAATACCCCAAGCATAAAACAATGTCTAGTAGCTCAGGGATTTACCAGACTCGTTTCTGTATTTTCTGAACTGCATGTATTATGCATCAGCACAGAGGTACATTATTGATTTAAAAAAAAAAAAAACAAACCCCAACAAAACAAACCAGGAGGCCTAGCATTCCTTAATCTTCGAAATTTGTTTTGTTTGTTTAGTGATAATTAACTGATTATAGATTACTCCTTAAGATGTTCTAAGTTTTGGGAAAGTCACAGGGAGCATAAGGAAATGTAATTATATATTGTATGACATATATATAAGAGCCTCATATTGTGGAACATGATGTCACAACTAGAAAACTAAGAAACACTTGACATAAGAAATGAAGACACTCAGCTGTTATAATGCAAAGTGCAATCAGTCACTGATATCCCTAGAAATAGCTTTCATAAAAGCAGTAGACCGTCCTGTTTCCCCTTCAGCTACTGTTGAAGATAAAGTACAGCTTTGCTGTCATTGGACTTTTAGGCTTGTTTCCTAGGGAAGTGCAGTTTATTGTCATGGTGTTACCTTTGTGTACACATCTTCCTGTTCAGCTGCCTGTATCTGCTCTCATATTAACTTTCTAAGCTTTTGGGCAATATCAGCCAAACTTGACAGGAAGGTAATAATCTCAGGGATTAAAAAAAATTTTTGAAAATCAGGTCTTCATTAGAGGAGAAAAAAACCAAGTAAGTGTCCCTACTGAGGACAGGACAAGCAGACTTCAGCTGCCATCCTCTGCTTCTGGCAGCAGGGCCAGCTGGTCTTGGGCCTGTGCGGCCCTGAGGAATCCACGCTGTGTTCTGCCAACTGGTAGGGTCAGGGGCTGAGTGAGCGAGCACAGAGAAATCCAGCAAGATTTGGGGATGTGGGGACGGCCTGGCAATGCTGCAGACGAGTAGAGAGAGTCATCACAGGAATGCATAGGGAAATTGTACATGTTAAAGCAGGATCAGTAGGATATGAAATCAAAATGCTTAGGAAATCAGGTTTTATGCACTCTTTTCTTCATGGCTCAGATTGGTGTAACTGATGGGCTTGTCATATGAAAAAAAAGAAAAAATAATAGTAAAAAAAAAAGGTTTAGTAGTTCTTACATGATTAAAGCTCTCAGTTCTCAGAAATCAAAACAATAATTGTTATGTAAAGTTAGAGCTATAGTTCAGAACCAGATTTTAATTTTGTAACATTCTGCAGGCTCCCATGGTGAATTGAGTCTAGCCAACTGCATGTTGTCTCTTTTGTTTACTCTGGGTATATGGAGATATGACCCTCTTAGTTCCTAATGAAGTTTGTGATGACAATTTTTATGTTCTTCTGTGTCCAATTGCGTATGAATCTGGTAACAGCTGATGCCCTGTAAAAAGAACGTCCTAAATATGACCATTTTAGCAAATAAAATAGCATAAATAACGTATCTCAGATAACTGACACGGCAACCCCAACTTTTTCTTATATCTGGCAAATTTTTTCTAATTATTTATTTTTTTCAGATGTCAGAGTAAAACAGAGGAACTTGAAATTGCCACTGTCTCAATCACTCTTGCACACAAACAGGAATGTGTCCAACATAGCCATTCCCCTAGATGAGCTATTTTTTGCCATCCATCATGCAAGCATTAAAAACACTCTAGCCTGTCTATTCTCATTAAGAGACACCCCAATAATTCAGAAGGAAAAGAAGACATAATTTATGTCAAAATACATTTGTCTTGGAATAAAGAGTAAACCGAAAATATGCTATAACCTGGGAAGGAGTAGAGGAAAAACATATACTTTGCCATTTAGTTTCATTTATATTTTCTGACAATGGAGATTGGAGGTTCCAGGTTCTATTGCGATTTAAAGAAAGAAATGTGATCCAGTGGCCTTCAACTTCTTTGTTTTCTTTGACCACAGTTCTTTCTCTCACTTCTTTTTCAGTGTCGTTTTCCCTTTTCTCTCATTTGGTGTCTAGTCCCTCTCTACTCATGGATTCTCACCCTATGGCCATTTGCCCAGGCTTTTTCTTCAAATCCCATTGTCCCTATCCGACAACTTGTTTGTTGAACTTCATGTATCATTAAGCTCTCAGCTGGGTTCTCACATTCACAGTTTTTGTACCATTACCACACAGTTTATTATCATGAGAACTATTTCTAAGGAGGAAAAAACATTGCGTTTTTCTTTAGTCTCATTCCTACAAGCATCTGAATTCTTTAAGCTGAGATTTTTCCCTGATAATTGACCCTTAGGCAGAATTCTACTGGAAAAAATTAACTCCAGGTACTTATAATGTAGCATTATATTATGGAAAGTATAAACCAGAGCATAATAATGACTCGTGTTGAGGAACTGCCACAATAAACCCTCAGCCTATAGGAAATTTTCATTAAATGCTTTTTTATGTTTAGTACCTCAGCCCTATGAAAAAAAACCTCAAAACAAATGTGATTTAACATCTAATAGAAATTAGTTCATTGAGTTTTCACAGTAGGTAATGGGAATCTTCATTTTTTGTCAGTAATTATTATTGCAAATTTTATTAATGACAAATACTTATGATGCACATTTATAATGTATATTCTATAGGACTTTATATGCATTCATAGATGGTACCTCAAGATTGTTTGAAAAAATTGAGCTGAAGCAAAGCATGAAAAAAGTTTGCTGAAATATTCTTTCCGGAGCACGATTACTGTCCTCTGCATATCCATATATTAACATGCAAAAATTACAGGAATTTAGCAAATTTTCTCCCTTCTTTGAAAAACTTAGCATCATGCCTTTCAATACTGAAAAGCATACTTACAATGACAATTCTTGTATGCAAACCCCAAATCAATTAGGCTCTACTGTTCCCTCTCTTTTGTATAAAACTAGAAACTCTCTAGTAATAGTTTGAAACACTGAAGTCTTCTTAAGAGCAAGGCATTACAATTACTGCAATTCTTAAAAGATTAACATGTTTACTTTAATTGCTCAAATCTTTGAGACCTGGGTTGTTAATTGCTGATCTCCTACTGAGGCCAAGTTACAGGAGAAAATCAAAAGGAAAGACATTTGGACATGGTGGAAAACTTAAGCTTGAGATTTAACCTGAAAGCTACTGATCACTTCCAGATGAGAAAGTATCACACATACTTTCTCTCCAGCCTCAAGTTAGCAAAATTTTGACTCTTTTCATCAGGAATATGATGAAAACGTTGTATGTTTGCATTTGGCATATTTGAGCTTTCTCTACATAGATATGTTTTTCTTCTTTTGCATTGCCAACGCCTCACCTAGGAAGGAAAGTCTTTACCAAATCTATCCTATGGGCATCCTGTCACATACAGGAATAGTTTAAAAAAACTCCCAAAACACTAGGGGTAAATATAAATAACAACAGGGAACAGTCCTTACACAGTTCTGGCTCTAAGAGATAAATTTTATACTTCCCAGACTCATGGTGATTTTCTAACCCTCAAATGCAAACCCCTGAACTTTCCTTCACCTTGAGACAAGGCAGCTACATAGAAATAAAATACAAACATTTGTATGAAAAATTACAGCCTTTATCCTATATTATACCTGGCATTTTAATTGTATTCTTCCTTAATATTTAACAGTGAATAACTCCTTCAGCACCTTCTGTGTTCCATTCATGATTGTAGCCCTCTCTTTCTGGAATCTTTTACTCCCAGAATAAACACTGACAAATCATCAGCTTGTCTCCAGTATTCTCTTAATGTGCTCTTAACATTCTGCCACTTTTGCGCCGAGTGGGATCAAGTCAAAACATGTTCCCAAAACCCAGCAGTTTATGTGCCTAATGACTGAGTCCTCCTGCCTGTCTTCATCTGTGCTCCCATATATATTGCCCATGTGGGAAGGCATCATGACAAGGTGGGGTTGTATGATGATCCTGTCACTGGGATTCAATTTAACACTTCTCTACAATGAAATTTTTCTCCTTAGCAGCCCAGAAGCTGAGAACTGGGTTGAAGCAGCTTAGTCTGCCTCTACATCTATAAATTTCATTTATGGATTCATCTATGGATTCTCTTTAGTGCTCCTCTGTCTGGGACGTTCAAGACAAGATTCTTTCTGTGAGGGGCAGGAATGATTTGAGGTACATGCATATTTATGAAGCAAACACATACAAAGCACTTGTGTGGGGAGCACAAGCCTCCAGTCATTTGCCCATGGATTTAAGTTAATTTTTAACTTTATTCCATTTTCTCTTCAGGTGGTTTTATTTATGGTTATTGATGTTTTTTCTCTCAGGAGTCGAAAAATGGGAACTTTGTAGCCTCTTCGTCTCTACTATGAAAACCATTATATATTCAAACTTTTGTCACTGCAGCTCACCCTGTTCTGGAGCTCTGTCACTGTGCATTGGCCTTGGTGTGCTGTGAGACTTTAGGAATGACATTTATTTGTACAAACTGAGGATCTTGTCCAGATATATTGAAACTTTGGTTGCTGTCCAGCTTTAGCAGCAGAAAACATATGGTATTTGTTCAGAGTGTTTCCTTCCCCCACAGTCCTAGGTGCCATTTAAAATGAGCCTTCAGACTGAGTTGTTCTCAATGCGTTGTGGGCTCAAGGAGGTTGAGCAAGTCTGACAGGCAAAATATTTTGAATTCAGAATATTCACTAAATTTAATTTATGGTCAATTAACAAAAACTTCTGATCACTGAGTAAAAAAAAAGAAGACATAAATATTTAATCTTCCTGTTCCTTATCTGAGATCCCCTTATTTTCACTTGTGGTTATGGTCAGTCCCTCACAGTCTCTTTGGTGAGGCTGTGGGCAGCACAGGCAGTTGGAGAAAAGTACATAATGGTTTCTGTCTGACACTCCTTCCTGGTTTTCCTTTGTCTGTCCTTTGTTCTTGGTGTCCCTGCCTGACAAGGTTCACCTGTGAACTTCAGTCCTTCAGAGGTGTCCCTCCACAGTGTGGGGTGCCCATGGGCTGTAGTCCCTCAGAGGTCTTCCCACCCTAGCATGGCTTGCCCCTGTGGCTCAAGTTCCCTATGACATCCCTTTTGGCATGGGGTTATTGCTTCAAAGAATGCCTCTGGCCATGTTTCCTCCACAGCACCTTCAGCAGCACATCTACATGTGTGTCCTCAGCCACGTGCCTCCAGCCATCAGTCTCTGTGTGCATCTTCTTCACCCCGATGCATGCAGGTATTTCATAAATAGGCTGGAGCTGGGATGCTGCCAGCTAACCTGCCTGACCGCAGTTTTGGCACGCCGTGTGTTGCTGTCACTGGGTCCAAAGGTGTCTGGGCTCAGCTGTGGCTGGCACAGGGCAGCTTGTGGCCTCTGCTTGCAGAGCTTCCCACTGCAGACCCCACTACCAAAACCCTGCCATGTGGACAACACGGAGAGCCCAAGCTCTGTGCTGTATTCGTGTTTGGATATTTCATATTCTCTTTTAACCTTGATGGACATGTCAGGAAGGTATCTGAAAGTCAAGTCCATGGTAAACTTTTATTTTCTCTGTTTAGAAATATTTAGCAATGCAAGAATTTCTTGTAAAAAGGAATATTAGCACATTCATGTAGGCATGCCCACATGCTTTCTTACTTTGTCACTATTGGGCAGATATGTTTCTGTTTGGAGCTCTGCAGGGTCACGGTATATCCTTCAGACTTACTTTTTATTTCCTGATCGATGGAGATGCAGGCACAGCCATGTGTAAAATTATATTCGTATATCTTCTGCCAAGAAAGGAAAAAAAAACCAAAACAACAAAGGAGAGAGAGAAGTTTCTTTGATAAGACTGAAATCAGAACAAGATTTCTTTTGATAAAAGATTGATGAAGAGGCATTCACTGCTTGCAGGAGAAAACATTTGTGAAAACAATTGATATTGGAAGCTCTTGAAAAGACATGCAAAAAAAATTCATGTTGTTATTTATCGCTTGTTCTGAAATAGATAGGCAGCTTCTGCATGATGAGGTCATGAAATTCAAGATTGGTTCAGGCAAATTCATCACTTCTTTTTCTGTTTTTGATATTAGTCTACCGCTTCTCAGCTTTATATAATGTATTTTTTCTGTCATCTTTTATAAAATACTTGGGTGCCCATCTGGTATGAGGGTAGGTATAAAAATATCTTTCAGAGCAAAGAGGGCCTAAGTTAACACACTAAGAGTCAGTATTTGTAAACCATATTAGAGATAAGCTCAGTAAGATCAATCCTCTTCTCTGGATTTGTGTTAAATTACATCGACTGGTGCCAGGGCAGTCTGCCCTATTTATTTATTTTTTTTTTAAATCCATTAAATAGACCTTAAGGGTTTAAATCAATAAAAGAAATAATTTATGTAGGTTTTCTGCAATATTCTTCTAAAATTCTTGTGTCATGTGGGACTTTATTTTACGTCTAATTTAAACAAACAGGAATATAAATATAAAATGCAAGAGCAGGGTAAGAAGAGGGATCCATGAGGCAGAGGAATTCCATTAGAAATCCATTAGAATTCTACCACACTGTATTACAGTTCAGTCTAGACACTAGCTGTGCAGATGCTGCCACATTCCTTAGTGGGCTTTTTTTCTTGTTTTTCCTGACACATTGCAGGACTGCTATAATAATCAAATGCTTGAGGTCAGATCAGAAGAGCAACTATGGGGAGGATTGTGAATGATATACAATTGCTAGTACCAGAGAAAACTTTTCTAGAACAGAATACTTGAAATGCTTGAAAATACTTGAATTGTTGATGTGAGAGAGAAAATCAGTGAAGGGCATCATAAGCATATATAAAATAATATCTGTAAAGTGACTACATATTAGAAAATTTAATTCCTCTCCTTTGTTTGTATGATATAGTGGGAGTTACATAGTGTGAGTGTTGTAGTTTGAGGACAAACGTCATTAGAGCTACTGGGCTGACAACCTCATTGGAAATGAAGGCAGTAGGTTTCCTGGTGGTATCTGTGTAGCAATAATAAAAATATTTTGAAAGACTAGGAAATTAATGGATCCTCACACTAATTTTGCAGGTGTTAGTGACTGTGATAGAGCCTTTTGGTCACTCACTGTAGCTATTCCTCCTTCTTGTCAAGTTACCCTTATAGACCACACAGTTCTCTACTGAACTTTGTATTGTAATCCTCCTATTCCTTCCTGTCCCAAAATTCTTCCTACAAAATATAGTATTAAAACTGCAAAGATTTAATAAGATGAAAACTAAAATCTCTCTTTTCTCTACAATTAAAAGCACTATAGAGTGAAAATCATTCCACTTCCTTGAGGAAGGTGTTTGGAAGTTCTGTTTTGCAGCTCAGAGGGAAAAGACATCTCACAGGATGTTAGGAATTTGTGAAAGTAATTAGTGATGTTTTACTGAATAGTAGATGAAATATTAGCTCGGAAAATGTCCTGAGTGCAAGAAAGAGCTGCTCCTGGGGTCCAAGCATTTGCATATGTTCATTTAGAGAAACCGTCAAGTGTAACTTAAATATGTTCTCATCTCTATCACTTACTGATTTGTGCAACTTGTGGAGGACAGATTAAAATTAGCTTTCTATTTTTCTTTTAATAATGCGAAGACATTTTAATAGTGTATAGCATCACTTTGTTTTTGTAAGTATATCAAGACTGCCCACGTAAATGATGCATTGGTGTTTGCACTCAGCCAAGTTAAGATGTGCATTTTTGTTTTGTGTGCATCCTGGGCAGTGGAGGCTGACAGAGGATTGCTCATCCCACAAGGTCTCTTTGTGCCACAGCTCCTGAAATGCTGATGCATTATGATTAATATAAACACTGAATGGAAGATTTTAAGGATGTAGAGCATAATTTTGAAAATACAGCTTTTATTAATTTCTTTTTATGTCTTTTTTTTTCCCTTGGGTACAGTGAGGGTATTGTCAATTACCATAGCTGTCAGAAAATGACAGCACACTTTTACAAGGGCAGCACTCTCATCTTTAAGAACACTGACCCCCTGCTGTAGAATCTGCATGATTTTTCAGGAATTTTGGGTTTTATACATAAAGCTTTATGGTGCAAAATTCCCCAATTTTTTATGAGTGCCTTATGTCTGTATCTTTAAAGGTGATAAATAGCAACAATTCGTGCCCTGAGGCAGTTTGCATTCAGGGCTGTGAGTGTGCATCTTACTGGGTCTTGAAAACACAGCTTGGGTGCTGCATTTCCAGAAGCGCTCAAAAGAGGGCTAAAATTTGAAGAAATGCATCTTGAACCCAACAAAGGAATCTTCCATCCTGTATATTTCATGTGCAAGTGCTATCCTGCCTTATCTAGAAAGCAATATTGAACTGGCAGTCCCTTGTGACACCCACCGTCCAATGCCTGAGCAATGGTCTTAATTATTTGCAGATAACATTGCAACCTTTTGTTGCAAGCCCAATTTGTTGCTCCCTCCCCTTCTCAGTCACAGTACAAGTGAAAGCAGTAAAAGAAAAAGTCAAAGTAAAGGATTTCCTGTTGGTACTAATTTCGCTAAAGGTGTGAAAACCATGGATGCTCTGAGGAATGACTGTGTCTAGAACACAAGTAAACTGAATTTCAGTTCCCTACGTGAATTTAAAAAAATATACATTTCCAAACATTTTAAAGATAGGAAAAGAAATATTTAATAATTTCTGCCTGCTGCCCTTTGTGTTTAATTTACACAAATATATCAGCATTGAATAAGTGAAATTCTTTCCCTTGATAGAAACATAGGAAAGCCCCCAGATGTGTGGACCTCTATATCCGTTCAAACCAGCCCATCCATGTTTCCCCTGCACCTTTTCTGTTTTCAGTTACAGTGCTGGTTTGTTTGAAGAAAGAATAATTTATGCTATACTTGTAAGGGTTTTGGTTTTATATCCTGTTAATTGCAGCCAGCCAACTCTAGCATCATTTGAATGGACGCTGATGAAAGCATGCGAATGTAAGCTGTGCATCACTCTTAACTCTGTGCTTCTAAACACACGCATGGTGTCACTGAATTCACTTCAGAGCTTTTCTCACTCAAGGCAAAGAAGATGAAAACAAAAGAAAAAAAAAAGAAATGTGATTGTGTTTGTCATTGGCATGAATGTTCTCAGTCCCTTTTTGAGAGGGACCTCAGTTGAGGCTGAACAAGATTGAAGAGCTTTAGGAAGCTGAATGTGTAGCATCTGTTGCTACACAGATTACAGTGTTGACCCTTTGAGGCATAAGAGCAGCATCACCTCTTACTTCTCAGTAAGATGAGAATTCCAGGACTGATAAAGCTGGTCCTTGGCTGAAGTCAGGAAATGTTCTCACACGATGAAGCAATAATTAACACAAAGAGGTGCTGTGAGGGTAAGTGGTGTGACTTGCTCATTGCAGTATCCATCTACTGTAACGAAAAGTGTGCTAAAAGACAGAGATGATGAATGTTGTGTTCTGACATGACAATCCCTGCCACAAAGAGCTAGATCTCTGCTAGTAGTCTCTCTCTTTTCTCTTATTGAAGTGTGACAGTCATTGGGTTTTTTTCTTCCCTTTATTGTGTGGCTGAGTTATCTGTTTTCCAACTTCAAAATGTGTCTGTACTGTACTGTTTGTTCAGCTCTAAGACAGAGATGTTTTACAAGTCCAGGCTTACAAAGCTTAATTCCCATTGCTAAGGAAAGTTCACAGGAGTTTGTATGCTTTCTTGGCACAACTGTTAACAAGGCATTTGTTTTTAAAATAATAGATTTTTTTAAATTGATTTTTAGTGAAGCTAGCTGAGCAAGCCAGGTCTGCTTCTCTGGAGAAGAAACCACTGTGGTGATTTTACTAGATACACCAGTAGAAGTTTAACAGTTGTTTTAAAACCTGTTGAATCTCCACACTGTAAGAGAAAATGGTCCACTAATCTTTTAAACAGAACTGGTTTAGTTGTGAAGAGAGAGCAGCCTACTGATCTTCCTTTAGTCATTCGTGGTACTTTATGTGTTTCCTTTAGTTTCTGTAAATGTAAATAAATGTAGCTTTCAGCAAATCACTGAACAAAAGTCTGTAATTGGCCAGCAGTTATTATTTAAACAAATCTATTACCTTTAAACAGCAGTAGTACATACCCCTCACATAATCTGAAATGTGTCTGCTGATGCCTTTGATGAGAGCTCAAGATAAGACAATTCCTGTATGTCTGGAGTAGTGTCTTAGTTTGAAACAGGAGTCAGCTTTTGAAATGGATCTGCTGTTCATCCCCATTTACCAAGTTTTGGCTTGTGTCATGGAGAATCCTCAGAGCAAATGAAGCAGATGTCTTTTGATTGAAACTAAACAGGGAGATGAATTTCAGAACTTTATCTGTTATAGCTTCAAAAGAGAGGCAAGACTAGAGGTCTAAACTCAAAAACATCCCAAGCATCCCCAAAACCTTAGCCCACAAACTTTATAGTGTGAATGTCAGGCCCAAAACCATTTTGCTGTGGAGAGCTGTCTCCACTCCTTGGTAATGTAAATTAGGTTGCTTTCTTGTTTACTCAGACTTAGCCTGATAGACCTGGAGACATTCTGCCTGCACATGTTTTCAGAATCCACATGGAAAGATCTTAATATTTCTATATTTTCTAGATGTTCAAAGTAAGAGTTAGAACTTATATGTGACATGCTTATAAAAGGGATGTGATATGTTGCAAATTAAATGTGTGCAGAAGAGAGAATGCCATGATACAAAAATCTTCAAAATAATTTTCAGGAACCTTGTTTGTCTTAATAATCTATGCTTTTCTAACTACATCTGAATACTGAACCTCTCATAGCTTGATGATATATCACTGAAGATTTCTCTCTTAGAATTGACTTGTCTCTGGTGGAAATTGAACTTTTTTTTTTCCAGGTAAGGGTAAAAGAACACTCTTAAAGCAGGTTTCCTTTATCTTTTCTATGGGTTGTTATTCTCTTGCTCTAATGTTCAAAGCCATCTTTCATCTGTGACTCAACAAGGTGGTCTCCCTTTTATAATGGTACATTTAATATACAGGTTGGTTACTTAGCAGAATCCGGATTCACATTTATGCAATTTTTTCCATTTATGAAAGACTTTCTTTGAAAAATCAAACAGATTACTTAAAAGTGAAAAAAAAGGATCTTTTCATCTTAATAGAAAATTTTAATTATTTGTATTATATCATTATAGTATTTACCTTGCTTGTGTCAGTGTGTTATTGTAGTTTCATTGGGATAGAGTTAATTTTCTTCCCAGTAGCTGGTACGGTGCTGGGTTTTGGATCTAGGAGGAGAATAATGTTGATAATACACTGATGTTTCTGTTGTTGCTAAGCAGTGTTTACTCAGAGTCAAGGACTTTTCAGGTTTCACACCACCCCAGCAGTGAGCAGGCTGAGAGGCATAAGAAATTGTGAGGAGACACAGCCAGGACAGGTGACCCCAGCTGACCATAGGGATATTCCATTAACATATGGCATCATATATATGCCAGTATATAAACAAGGGGGGAGCTGGCCAGGGACTGCTGCTCAGGAACTGTCTGGGCTTTGGTTGGTGGGTGGTGAGCAATTGTGTTGCACATCACTTGATTTATTACTGTTATTATTTTTTCCCCTTTCTTTTCTGTCCGATTAATCTGTATTTATCTCAACCCACAATTTTTACTTTTTTTCCCAATTCTCTCCCTCATCCTATTGAGTGGTGGGGGTGGGTGGGTGCAGGGAATTGAGTGAGTGGCTGTGGGGTGTTTAGCTGCCTGCCAGGTTAAAAAACAACATGAGTATCCTTCCTTTTAATATAAGACATGATTGCATATGGGATGAAAAGGAAAGAGCTGACACACTATGCTCACATATACTGGGCATAGGGATTAACTTCTTATATGTTTTCTGATATGGCATGGATTACCTATCAGGGATTGTGAAGAATCTATAAACTGTCTGTTTTGTAACATACCTAACTATACCTCTGGCAAACCCCTCCGAGTCTCTTCTACCCTCAAGTAACATCCAATTGGTTATGTAGCTGTGCTGCACGATATTGCACTGCATAGATTTTCCAGCATTATCCTGCTGGGATATTTTGGTAGGTATATCCCCAAAATGAAATCTAAGACCATTTTCATCTGTCATAGAAACTGCTAGGTTAAAAGCAAGTCTTCAGGTAAAATCAGGGGAACCTCTGGAAAATACTTGATTTCTTGTCCGTGTTTATACCAGTGAGTTAAGAAGTTACCAAGTAAGCCCACAGAGAATGCATAGTGCTTTATTTATGCCTGTTCTCAAAGCAGCTGCTCAAACTGATATATAGATGAATGAAGTGGGACAAGTAGGAGACCAAAATGCTCTTTGGTTGGTATGTATACCAGGTGCTGACCATAAAGCGTGAAAAAGACATCTGTGAAAGACTAGTTGCAGTAATTGAAATAAATATTTATAGCTATTAAACTTTTGATGCACTAGACAATAAATTCATAGGAAAATTTCTACAGTGGAGTGTTAACTATACACAGGAATTCTTCCAGAATTCATTGGAGAAGGGAATTTCCCAAATTCCTTTCAAATACAACTTATGTCTCATTAACGTCTTGACACTTACTAGGTGAGGCCACTTTTATATCTACTCCTCACGTACTCACTAATGCTTAATTTGCGCGTTAAGTGCAGACAGAGAAGTGTGACCAGACTGGCAATGTCTGCTTTGCTGAGAGGAAGTCTTCTCAAAGAAGAATTTAAAGAGAAGAGGAAATAAAAATTAAATCTTATGTTAATCAAAAAACATGAAGTCCTGAGGCCATGGTGCATGCCAAAGACTGCAAAAACTGTTTGTGAACAGAAAAATGTCCCACTTATGAGACCTTTTCTGAGCTTAGTACCTTTTATCACCATTTAACCGAGACTAATATGTGCTCAAATGTAACTCATTCAAGCGTTTTACAGAATACACTTGTTACTTGTTCTGTTTTGGTGTGGCTTGGGAAGAGATTAGAGCAACAGAAAATACAATCCACACCTGGTAAATAATAAGCTTTCTTTTTTTTATGGTTCCAGCTGGAGATAACGTGTTTAGAGAATATAAATTCTATCAGGCAGTTCAGTGTGAAAAATGAATTAATAATAAGGTGCAGTCAACTGCATTTCGGGTGCAAGCAAATAGTCATGAGAACTTAACTGTATTAATTTTTAATGTAGCATTATAAGGTTTTCATTGTCTTGTTGCTTTCTATACAGGCATTATTATAAATGGTGTTTTTATAAGTTGTTCTTCATGCACAATATATGAAATTACAAGAGGGAAAAAGTTCTTAATTTATTGAGGAGAAAAGTTTTATGTGAATTTAGTGTTCATTTGACATGCTCTTCCATTTTATATCATTATGAAATGTTCTTAGTGTCACTGTGGAGATACTAATAGCTTTGTAAATGTATTATCAAAAATTTGGCTTTCTTCTGTGCCTTTTGCAGATCGTTATGTGGAGTTTTGAAGGGAATAAAAATAATTTAAGCAGGTATTTTAATGTTGCAAACTGTCTCATATGCTGCCAATAAAACATTTTTATTTGTTATAAGAGTTAATTTATCTTTTGGGAATTTGTTCTATATGATCTACATTCAAGAATATACATTCATATTAATGATGTTGTGGTATTAGTAATGCCATTTTAGAAACATGTATATAACATTACTGAGGTCTTAGATTGTGTACAAAAAGTAATAACCCTGCAGAGTTCCTAGCTGAGCATTATCTCTGCATTTCCTCCACTGAGCTAGAAATTAACATTACATTTTTGTGTCTTATAATGTGAAAAAGATGGAAATGAAGCGTAAAGTGATTTGTAAGTGAATTAAGAGGGGGAATTCTGACTTAGTTTAAATTTAGTGTGAGAAGTTTTAAATACTATTTGTTGAATACATTTCCATTTCCAGCAAATTATTAACTCAGTAAGGAACTAGTCAGTATAAAATTGTAAGTTTTCTACTTCTCTTTAAAGAGTATCATTCAGAGCAGAACCTTTGTAGTATGTAACATATTGTGTTTGACTGGAATCAGAGGATTTTATTTTTGTAAACACTGGTCAAGGCTTCCCGCTACATGGAGGGACCATTAGCTGGAGGAGCTGTAATAAATAACACTGTATCTACATATTTCCTCTTGTTCAACATCCATTGTTGCCTTTGCTAAAAAGCAAGAGAATCTTAATTTAAATGTGTATGGCTTAACTCCTTTTGTATAACATTACATAAAAAAGTACTTGAGAGAAGCGAAATAGCAAGCATGTTCCACATGCAAGTTCAAAGTCGTAGTAAGATTTATGGTTTTAAGCAAATACCTAGAGAATTTTAGGATTATGTTTCCTTACAAAGTGTAAATGGAGTTTTTTCCTCTCTCCTGGCACTTGCATATGGGAAAAAGTCTCTAGAGATGTCTTCAGAAAGGTCGGTCCCACGTGAAGAGGAAATATATAGCAATATATACCAATATGACTGCTGTACTTACTGTTTGCTGTAATCCTGAATTATCAACTGGCAAACACAACTGTGACAACTTTACAGAACATAAATGTTTCTCTCTAGGGAGGGGAGGTTACATGGTTACATAGAGTGGCCTTGATTTCTTACTCAGGAGCCTTTTCTGCATTCCTCTAAAGTTCATTTGTCTTTGTAACAATAATTCATAGAATCATAGAATATCAGATTGGAAGAGACCTCAAAGATCATCTGGTCCATTCGTTCTTGGCAAAAGCATGGTCTAGACAAGATAGGGCAGCACCATGTTCAGCTAGATCTTAAAAGTGTCCAATGTTGAGGAATCCACCACTACTCTGGGTAGATTATTCCAATGGTTGATGGTTCTTGTGAAAGACTTTCCTCTTGTGTTCTGATTGGAATCTCCCGAGGCATAACTTCCACTCATTACACCTTGTGTTTTCCATGGGACTCCATGTGAAAAAGGACTCTAATAGTAGTCCTTAAAATTATACTAGGTTGTAGACTTAGAAAGCAATGAATCTTTTTCCATAGCACATTTTTTGCGTATATTTCCTTTTATTCCATTTCTTTGGAACTGTGAATAGTTAAACTACCATAAGAACAGAATAGAAAAAGATGATAAAAATTAAGGTACAAATATTCTGCTAAGTGAAGGGGTTTCTGCCTTTTCATCACATTTAATTGAATGTGTGGTGCTTTTAATAATACATCTATTTTTCCTTCTGTTTCTAGGTGTTGCTTAGCACCCACAATATTCTGAATGCTAAAGAAGCAAAGTAATATATAACTCTGAAAATGTTGAAAAGGTGAACTGAAGTCAAATGTATATGTATTCCACAGGATCATAAAATAGGAGGTAGTTTCTGATTGCTGGAATTTAACTGCTGTGTGGTCTATGTAATTTATGCCCAGTGGTGTACTGGCTTTTTTCCCTTGCCCCATAGGGAGCAATATTTGGTTCACTGCCACTGAGCAGACAGAATTCACACAAATGGATGGTGATATCAGATCAAAGTGCTGATTTGCTTCATTATTTTAAAAGTGCTTAATTTTCCCTTCAGATTTTCCCTTGTCATGACCTGCATAAGAGTCTCTGAGCCCAAAAGCTTATTTAATTTTTCTTTCTGTATCAACTGGTTAAATAAAAGATAAGTCTTCTTGCAAATCTTGCTTCCAATTTCCTAAACGAATGTGGCTCAACAAAATGTTATTGCTATATCTGTATTTTTTTATTTTAGGTAGTCTCTACTTTCAAATACTTTAATATATCAGCTTTAGCTTCCTATGTAGTAAAGTGTATTTTTCTGTTGTTGCTTGCTTCTTTTTGCTTTTTTGCATTCCCTGTGATCAGGGAAAGAAATAGTTTTGCTCTCCCAATTGATTTCCTTTCTGTGTCTGCTGCTTTTGAGACTTGGACTCTGTCCTTGTGAGAGGGTTACAGCAACAGTATAGTAAGTCTTGGTGGGCTTTGTTTTCTCTCTTCTGGGAACTTCATGGGCTTATTTTTCTGTTTAGAAGGTCATCTTTAATGTCCCTTTACATTATCCATAGAAAAAGATTTTTTCCAATAAAATTGGTGTGTCATCTGTAGTTTTATGAGGATCCCATTGATTTGAAGAGGTGTATTGTGTTTTTTTTATTTTGTTCATTCTGCAAATTAATGAGACCAAAATGTTCCCCTTATTTTCCTGTCTGATACTGAAATGCAGCACAGTTAAGAAAAAAACTAATGAGAAAGCCAACCTTTTGGTTCTTGTTGACCATTCGTAGAAGTTTAAAATATGTTTTCTTGAGCAGTGACCTTGTGTGTCTCTCTTAAGGAGTGGAATTAGGCAGTCTATTATCTGCTTGATCTAAATAGGGAGGAATTAGGCAAACTGTTATTGTTTCCACAATAGGCCCCAGAGATCTATAGGCAAAGATATGGATCTCCAAATAATGTGCAAGTTGGAAGTTCAAACTGAATCACAGGTAGTGTAGTGTGAAGAATTTATTTTTGTGATTTTTCAAATTCCTTTCCGAGACAAAACACCACAAGGAATTAGCTTTTTAATTTTCATATCCATAGCTTCAGTTCAAACTATTCTCTGCTCTAGTGTTTCTTTTATTAAAACATTTCAAAAGGTGTATTGCACTTCATAAAATATGACTTCTCTAGTGGGCTGTATATTCATTAGATTGTGAACACTTCTTTCAGTATTGATATTGCTATCAAAATATGCTGTCAAGAAAATATTAGACAGAAATCTGTCAGAATCACAGAAATGTAAAATAGTTTGGGTTGGAAGGGACAATAAAGATTATCTAGTTCCAACCCCATCACCATGGACAGGGATGCCACACACTAGATTGGGTGGCCTCATCCAGTCTGGCTTTAAACACTTTCAGGGGTGGGGCATCCAGAGCTTCTCTGGGCAGCCTGTTCCAGTGCCTCACCACCCTTTCAGTAAAGAATTGCTTCCCAACATCTAATCTAAATCTCTTCTCTTTTAAAGTGTTCCCCCTTGTCCTATCATTATCTGAGCATGTAAAAAGTCTCTCTTCTTTTTTTTGGTAAGCCTCCTTTAAGTACTGAAAGGCTGCAATGAGGTCTCCCCAGAGCCCAACAAGAGGATTTCAGACTTACTGAAACACAGTCATCTTTTCCCTCTTCATAATTTAGCTCAGTCTTCCCAGTTGACCTTCTAGTTAGCCCACAGCTGTCAGCACCAAAGAATATTGTGTTACTCACTCAAGATGTGCTGACTCAGCTTTATGAAATTCAACTTGAGAATTCAGGAAAAAAAAAAAAAAAGGCTTGAATGGCACAAATTTTAATTTCTTCTGCTATGAATTCATTTTCCCAAGTTGGCCAAACCTCATTCTCTCTAAAGAACCAATCTTTAACACTGGGTTTCATTATTTCAGGATCGTCTCAGCTCCCTTTTCTCTAGTGAAAGGAGATACTTCATAATCTACAGTATATACATTGCAGTGTTCCACTTTGGAGTATGGATCACAGGCATTAATTTGGATCAACAGATAAGACAAGACAATATCTCTAGAATCTTTAATGTTTCCTGAGGCGTAAAACAAATACATGAAGAAAATGAAAGTGACATTGACATAAACAGTTGTATCTTACAATAGTAACCTGAGGCAAAACCTAAACATAAGCAGAAATAGTTCGAATTCTACCTCAAAGAAGAAGCTGCAGACCTAGCCCATGTATTGTCTATGAAATTTAGTCTGCTGTAAAGCATTAATCACCCAAATTCTGGTCAGTGCTGGGTGATATTCCCATCCAGATCTCTCCACAATTAAGATGTGATCACAACCCTTTTTTATTTTCTTCTTGTACTGTTTTATCACTTTTCTCACAAAG
The DNA here is from genome assembly GCA_013397135.1 of Pachyramphus minor. NCBI lineage: Eukaryota > Metazoa > Chordata > Aves > Passeriformes > Tyrannidae > Pachyramphus > Pachyramphus minor. The sequence goes on from VYXB01006064.1 coordinate 18,634, forward strand.
GTTGGAAATTACTTTCCTCCTTTAAACACAAGCCAAAATCAATTCAAATCTAGTCAGAAGCAACATTACAAAACGGACGATTTGGATTTCCATGTTTACTGTTGCTCAGTGACTTCCATATCAAATCTACAAAGCGTATAAATCAGAGGATGTTGTTTCTTTCTCCTACAACCTTTGAAAAATTATCTCAAGATCTGCTATTTAAGCTTTCCCATGAATATTATCTACATTATCATAATCAATACTGATGTTCAATCTTTCAGTTTGTTTTTGTTTTTGATTGAGGTGCAAGAAAGCTAAGACACAACAGGTTCACCTGCCCTTTTAAAATGAAAACTTTTATCAAGTGAAATCCAGAAATATGCTATTGCTACAGTCATATGGATATAGAGATGCCTAAAGTGCAAATTTTACATCTCTTTTTGAACTATGTAGTTCTTGATATCGTTGGAGAGAGAATAGTAGGTAAGATGGGGTTCTATTTTGTCAGCCCTTTCTTTTATTCTGAGCTAACTACAGCTTGCAAAAAAAGAACTAGAAAAGAATGTATGCTTTTAAAAGATCAGTCAATTTTAACCAGGCATCTAAATGTGTACAGCAGTCAAGATCAAGCAGGAGTGACTGAAAAAGGTTGTGGTGGTGCGGGGGAATTTTGTTTTATTTAAGCAGCCCTAGCCATCCCTCCGATTCTCTCATACGCACCATCTCCTCAGTATAATTGTTGCACAGTATCAAGCTGTGAACTGAATCAGGAACTGATGCAAGCTTTAAAAAAAACACACTGAGAAGGATAGTAGATGGTGGGAGAAAAATGAAAGGCAGGACGGAGTCTGCTTAAGCAAGCAAAACTGCCAGAAGAGATGGTCATTAAAACAAGGTGTGACTGATTGGCAGTTTATTAGGGATTTATGAAGGTGTGAGCTTTTATGCATATACTTGTTTTTATTTTTTAATTCTCACTGTAACTGAGGAAATCACTTTTGAGCTCCTCATTTGCCTATATTACTAAATTCATTATTAATTTCTCTTAGGTTATTAAATTCCTTAATGTTATGCAGTATTCTTAGTTGGAGAAGTTTTAGAGTGACAAACGTGTTTTGGCTTTTTTATTAATGAATGAAATTATTAAGCTATTTAGGGATCTTGTTAAAATGCTGAAGGCAACAGGTTGTAAAAAAAAAAAAAGGAGACCTTTACTGTCAACATAATGTTTTAAAGTAGAAATCTAATAACTGCTTTTATTGAATATTAAGACTGCAGCGTCTTTGCTTGACAAATCTCTGCTAGCTGATTACTGCTGCACTAAGGAGAGAGTGTGTTATTAAAAATTCAATTAAAACAAAACAAAACAACAGATTTTTATCTTTTAAAAATGCATTGCAGGGGTGGAGAGGGAAGTACTGAGAAATAATGAAAGAGAATGAAGGAAAACCACCAAACAGAGAGGAGGCCAGAGTAGAAAAAGGGGTAGAAGAGAAAGTGGGATAATAGCAAGGGTAGAAACAGCACTAAAATATCTATAAGGGAATCTTTTGCAATTAAAAGTGCATGCAATAATTGCATCTATAATATAAACTACTACAGTATAAACTACAAATTCTAAACATTTTGTAGATACAGAGACAAATGCTTCAGAATTCTCTTTCTGTTCCTCCCAAATATAATCAGCAGTCTGTCTTGACGTTTCATGGCAGAGATGGCCAAGGTAATGATGCTGCAAAGAGTTAGAAAATTTATTTCCTGAGGGAAATTCAAACTACCTTCTGTGTAGGTTGATATCTGTGTGTGGTTCATTCATGACACTGGAGAACTAGGTGTGGGTCTCCAGAAGGTATCATCCAAAAAAGAACAAATTTTGTTGCAAAGTGTGTTGTGGAGAGATCAATACAAGTCTTTCTTGAATGCTCTTCATTAATGATAGGTCTTCTAAATTCTCTGTGATTTCTAATTCTGAGGTAATATTTTGCTTTTCTGTTCTGTATTAGGAAAATACTGTACAAGATGTGAATTTTATCCTGATTTATCATGAATAGACATTTCTTAAGTTCCTTTTTCACCCTGTGTTTTTCTAAAACAAAAGATCTGGAAAGACTCTAAGTCTTCTGTTAAGGACTGAAGAGAAAGAGCTTATGTATATGTGAGACAACAAAATGGTATCTGTTTGGGCTGAAATGGCTAGCAATCCTTTTGTTTTATCAGCAAAGACTATAGCAGTCATGAGATCTTCCACAGGCTTTCTCTAACTCTAAAGTCAACAGTTAAATGTAATTTTTTGAAACAATGGGAAACTCATACTGAGTCTATATCTAAAACCAGATTTAGACTGAAAATTGCATTAGGGAGAATCACAGAATCACACAGAATATTCCAAGTTGGAAGGGACCTGCAAGGATCATCAAGTCCAACTCCTTGGGACCATCCCCAAGAGTCATGTCATGCGCCCCAGAGTATCATCCAAACGCTTCTTTAACTCTGTCAGGCTTGGTGCTGTGACCCTTCCCTGTTCCAGTGCCCAACCACCCTCTGGGTTAAGAACCTTTTTCTAATATCCAACCTAAACCTCCCCTGGCACAACTTCAGGCCATTCCCTCAAGTCCTATCACTGGTCACCACAGAGAAGAGGTCAGTGCCTGCCCCTCCTCTTCCCCTCAGGAGGAAGTTGTAGACTGCAGTGAGGTTTCCCCCCAGTCTCCTCTTCTCCAGGCTGAACAGACCAAGTGACCTCAGCCGCTCCTCATACAGTTTCCTTCAAGGCCCTTCACCATCTTCATTGCTCTCCCTTGGACACTCTCTAATATCAGTATCTTTCCTATATTGTGGTGCCCCAAACTACACAGTGTTCAAGGTGAGGCCGCACCAGTGCAGAGTAGAGCAGGACAATCCCCTCCCTTGACCAGCTGGCGATGCTTTGCCTGATTCCCCCCAGGACACAGTTGGCCCTCCTGGCTGCCAGGGCACTGCTGACTCATATTCAACTGGCTGTTGACCAGGACCCCCCACATCCCTTTCCCTGGCACTGCTTTCCAGCCTCTCACTCCCCAGTCTGTCTGTAGACTGTCTGTAGACTGTAGAATCCAGAGTTGCCCCATCTCAGGTGCACAATCCGGCACTTTTCCTTGTTGAACTTCCTATGATCAGTGATTGCCCAGTCCTCTAATTTGTCAAGGTCTCTCTGCAGGGCCTCCCTGCCTTTGAGGGAGTCAACAGCTCCTCTGAGTTTTGTGTCATCTGCAAACTTGCTTAGTATCCCTTCCAGTGCTGTGTCCAAGACATTTATGAAGATGTTGAAG
>VYXB01006064.1:22044-107037 GCA_013397135.1 Pachyramphus minor
ACCTGTGAGTCAATTGGTTGTCTACCATATGATGTGTTTATCCAGCTGTGTTTTGGACATTTTGCCCAGAAGAATCCTGTGAGAGACAGTATGGAAAACTTTGCTGAAATCCGAAAAGATTACATCAGCTGGCTTGCCTTGATCAGCTGGGTGGATCACCTTATCACGGAAGGAAATCAGGTTGGATAAACAGGGCTTTCCTCTTAGAAAGCCGTGCTGGCTGCGACCAGTGACTGCATTGTCTTTCAGGTGCTTTTCAATACCTCCCAGGATAATCTTCTCCATAACTTTACGTGGCACTGTGTTTAGACTGACAGGCTTGGAGTTTCCAGGGTCCTCCTACTTGCCCTTGAAAATCAGGACAACATTTACCAGCTTCCAATCAGCTGGGACTTCTCCATATTCCCAAGACTGCTCAAAAATCATTGAGAGAGGTTCTGTGATGACATCAGCTATCTAAAGAAGCAATAAATATGTCTCCATCAGTAGCATAATTTTCCCTGTTTCTGTTTATAAAAATACTTTGTAATAGCTTGTTCATGAACTCTCTGTGATAATCAACTTTGACCTTAAATTGCTACATGAAGATTGTGTATCAGCATTATCTGTGCAAGTGCTTATTAAGTGTTGAATATTATTAGTGCTTCATTTAGTAGTGCTACCTCTGGAGTTTTTAGTTTGTGCCAATAAACCAGACTTCTTTAGAGCTGTTGGCTCTGTCCGCCATTTCTTTGTTAAATGTTTAAAACTTTTGCCAATGCAAGTAATCCTGATTCCAGCAATTTACCCTTGTTGCTTTGCTTTAAACTCCATTACCGCACACTGAAATTCTCCATGAAGTGGATTGAAGACCATTTAGCAAATAACAAGTTGGAGATAGAGGAATTTTGTCCATTATGTCACAATTAATTACTTTTCAGGATTTTTGTTTTGTGTTGCAGAAGTGTGACTTGGCCCAGCAGAGCATCGTTCATATTGTTCAGAGTCCACAGAACAAGGAGGGGACAGAAGATAACTGTGTTGGAGGTATTCTACAAGCCTTGGAAAAAGAACCTGAAAGCCTAACTCGCATAGATCTCAGTACCAGCATCCTTCCATCACTCTCTGAAGGCTTGGCTGTCATTCTGGATCCTGGAAAAAACAGTGTTTCTATCCCCCCTGAAAAATTAGGTAATTCAGTGATTTAGTACATTTCAATGCATGTAGCTAAATGTTTGTCTTCTTCTTTTTAAGGGTGACCAGTTCTAGTTCTACACCAAGGGAATAAAGAAACCCAGAATATGTGGTTTCTTTTAGTTATTAAACAAAAATACTACAATATTAAGAGGTGATAAGAATCCAATTTTGCTTTGTGCCTAAAATGAGTGATTTCTTGTGTTGTTCCTGTCTCTAACTTGTAGTATGCTAATATTTTTACAAATTATTATTAACTGGCAAAAACCTCAGAGATCTATGAGTAGGTAAAAAGTAGTCTCCGTAAAATTTCCATTACAGAAATTTCCTTAAATAGAATGTTGGACATTTTGTGCATTGCAAATGTGTTTAATTCCCAATCTATTGTGATGTTTTCCTAACCATACATTTTGTAAAAATATTTACAATAGATTTACTGTTTATTAAAACATGACTGGCACAACACAGGATGATGAATCATATTATGGATTTTAGTACCTTTTCATCCACCAAATGATTGCTGAAAATATCTTCATCATGAAAAATAATCTGAGGCACAAGTTAAGTTACTGCAGGATATGTTAGGCTATAATATTTGAAAATGTTCATGAGAGAGAAGCTCAAGTCAGGAATACATAAAAGAATCCCTTAGCAATTACATGAATCTTCTCAGAGAAACCCCCTCCTCACACAGTCTAGATAACCCATACTGACAAACACATTATCCCCAGTGCAGGTACATCATTCTGTGCAGTACCAGATTCTGCTGTGATTTATTGTAATAGTCCATCAGAAATGTCGTTTTGTGAAGAACGGTACACAAATACCCTTTTTACACAATAAAGAAGGTAATACTAAACATATAGATTGAGATTATAGAAGATAAGTTTTGAATACAACAGAGATACCTGTGTGACTACCTGTGTGACTGTGTGGTCACAGAACAAAATGGCTACTAATGGCTAAAACTGTTAAATTAACTTCTAGAGAATTTATTAAGTAACTGATGCAGAAAATACACAATCCATGGGAGGGTCACAGATGTATTCCACAACTGACTTGGTCAACCTCTCACTGCCAACTAATGATGAATGAGTGCAGTTTAGGAGCAAATTAGTACCCAGCTTAATGATCCACATCTCCCAGTCTGAATGAGTAATGAGATAAGAGGGGTTCATGCTCATTTAAATCCGGTAAACTAGGGACAGGGCTTCAGCCTGGGCTTACGTTCAGAAGCAAGGCAAAAATGCAGACTTTTAAATGTTACCACATATTTATTTTTTCAGCCCTGGATATGATATGCACAGGGCTTTAATAGCTGTGCTTGGCTCAACAGAATAGTTTATATGTGTCTATAGTCTTCCAAATTTGTCATGTGACATATTCATCCACAGACTGCAAACTCTGTGACACCAGGTACAAACTGATTGGTGTCTTCTACAGATTGGTGTATTGCAGCAATATTTTCATGGCAGAATGAAAGCTGAGGAAAAAAATATATTGATAATATATGTGGACTAGTTTTATCTGGGATTAATTTATAAATTATTTTTATAATAAGAAAAACAAAAAAGAGCCATTCAACCAATAATTCTGTCTGGAAGGATGCTAATAGTAAGTACTTTCTGAAGGCCTGTTATCTTCTTTCCTTGTTTTGATTCTCACTATGGAAACTTGTCCTTTTTTCTGTTTGGCTCTACTGGTTTTTTTCAATGTGGGGGACTTTAATTTTGGGTTTTTTTATTATTATGAGTTTGGTGTGAGTTAATTTATAGATATGTAGTCACTTAATTCTCTAAGTTAAGGAATAGTCTGGGTTAAAAATAATCCAGAAAGGAAAAAAAAAAGTGAAAGAAAGAAATATTATTCCTGAGATGAGTTTTACAATAAACTTTACTGTGTAGTGAGGATTTCCTTTGGCACAGCTGAAATGACTAATAGTAGTGGGAATGAGTGGCTGAAGAGGGCAGGTACCATCACTGAGGGTTAAAAATTATGCTTATCAAACTCTTGTCTTAGGAGGTGGATGGTTGTGGTGAACAGTCTACAGTAGCAACCTGTAGAGTTGAACCAAGTATAATCTTTTTTTTCTGTGTGTGAGAGATACTACCTAATGAGTAGTTAGCAAGTTTAAACATACAATTTAGAGGCAAAGGATTTATTAATTATTAACTTATTATTGTTTAGTCTAACATGTGACACAGCTGTTCTGTAATTGTAGCAGTAAACACTGAGACTTCATGTCTCCTGAAACCTTAGTTATTTCTGTTCATTACCACAGGATGCTGAGCCAGTGTTCCTGCCCTGCTTTTGTTTTATTTGCCCTCCTTTGAATTCTGTGGAAAAACTTTTGTGGTAATTTTTGCATCAGAAAAGCTTCTCCCAGAACCTTTTGCAGCATCTGGCTGAAAAACCAGCATTTTTGAAGTATTTACATGAATGATGGGAGGTCAAAATGTAAAATGTTACCCGATATACCAGGAGAGAGGCATCTCTTGTTATGTTGTACTGCTCTTATAGAAACAATATACTTAAGTAGTATAAACTGCTGCACTTGATGAGATGAAAGCCCTTATAGCCTGGCATCGTGTCTCCACAAATGGGTTTTATTTGCTGCTTGCAGAAGAGCATAACAGAACATCCTCCTCCCAGCTCACCCCCACTCTCGTGTGAGTAATGGCATCAACTCCTGACTGGTCTGGAGAAGTGTCTTACTTGCATAGTGTTTTTAGAGTACAGCATCTGTTCCTCTTGAGAGATTCAGGAGTTTGAAAGTCATTAACATTTTTGAAAAATATACAAAAATGGATCCAAATTACCGCTGCATTAAAGATTTCCAGGTTTCCTCTTTCTGCAGAGTAAGGTAACAAAAATGCCTTTTTCTGTTGGGTTTTTATTTCGTCTTTTTTTTCTGAAAACATAACGTGATTTCTAATGCACATGTGAAAAAAGCTCAGCTCGCCTCCTCCTAGTTTACTTCTGTCCAACATCTGGGACACGGTGTTTTGATAAACAAGATGTAAGCAAATAAACTATGTTCCATAATGGTTGCATATCAATAGATACATATATAGGATGAAGAGATAACGATTGGACTCCACGATCTTAGGGTTCTTTTCCAGCCTTAACAATTCTTTGATTCTCTGATTTTTACCTGAGAAACACTGAATCCGGAAAACACAAGGATTTGTATGGCTCATCAGCCGAATATGAGAATGCATCATGATGCCAGGTCCAAGAGAGCTATTACAGTTTTTCAAAGTATAAAGAGAAAACAGTGGAATGGAGGAAATGGTTTTTTCTCTGCTTTTGACACTTGCATAACAAAAACTAAAATAACACTCTGTTTTGGTGTCTAAACTGTTAGAAGATTCATGAGAATAGTCACGAGAATCCTGCAAAGTGCAGGTCATGACTGGTTTATCTTTGTTGGTATAATCTTGTGGCATTTGTGGGAGTGGAAATTTGGTAACATGGGAGTCACATCTTAGCAACTGTTTTGGTATTTAAGCTTTCATTGTATAGAAAATGCAAACCACCAAATATAAATACCACACAAAGATTTTAACTTGCCAGGAAAACAACCACCAACGCAAATTACCCTGGCGTATAAGAATTCACCATATTTACTATTAAAAAATAAATATAGAACATTTTTTCTGAAACACATGTCCAGCAACAAATATTGGACTTCAACCTAGTATGGACTGTGCTAGGCAGGAGGTCAGACTGCAGAATCCCATTGCTTCCCTCTCTAATTTGCATCCCATTACTGGGAGGCAAATTTGTAGTATTGAAAAAAAAGTTTCACAACATCTGTTTTCTGTAAGCTGATATTCATCTTGTTACTTATTCAATTTTCAAATTAATCCATTGTCAGCTAGTTTGAATCAGTTGGATGTGGTCATCATTACTTTGGTTTTTTCTTTACAACTTTTAAATAAATGCTCATTTCACCAGTCCCAAATCTTGGTGTTCTTTAGCTAGTCTTTTACAAATGCTTGCATGCAAGGCACTTCTATTTCCTTATCTCTGCATGTTTCTCTTTTCACATAAGAGTAAATAAAGTACTGGTATATGCTGACTTAAGTGTGCCAAGATGTACATGCAAGAAAAAAGAGAGATTGATTGTTTTCCACCTAGTTAAGAAATGCTTTGTCAAAACTTAATATGTGTTCAAACTTGTTATCTTTACAAATAACACAAGTATTAGATAGAGTAGGTGAAACTGTCATTGCCAAAGACATTCTTGTCAGTGAGGCATAAAGTGATGAACTAGTTCCTGTTCTATGTAAGAGTTTGATATAAGAGACATTTAGAAGGCAAAAAACATTTAGAAGGAAAAGCCACAATTTAGGATTTGGGTAGTCAAAACTGCATACTTCCGAGAGAAGCTCTGATGAATTTAAAAAAAAAAAAAAGTATCAATTTAGGTAGGGAAATTGCTGACAAAACAAATGGTATTTCAATAGTATTCTGATGACTGTGTTAAAAAATCCTGTGCTCTGTAATTGATATTACTTTTTATTATGATTCTTTTACTCAAAAAGCCTAAAATAATAAGAACTTTTTTGTCAGATCTGTTTGAAGTAAATGAGTATTCTAAACTCCTGAAGTATTGTAAAATTACTTCACAGCTTTATGAAGTTTTATAAAGTTTTATAAAGCTTATAAAGCTTATAATATCGAATTAGTTCCAGATTGGGCAATGGTATGGTGTACATCTCCCTCCCATTTTAGTGTGATGTTAGGCTGAGTGCCACTATCCAGTACAAAGCTGAGTACAACTGCAGCAATTTCTTATCCCCTTTTTGAGAATGCCGTCAGAACACGAGCACTCATCCATTCAAAATGGACTCCAGTGTGGCAACAACATTTCTGTCCTTACTCAGAAACATGAAGCTCTATAAGTGTTGAGCAACTGCACCAGAAAAACTGAGACCACAATGAACTTATTTTCCCATGACCTAATATTCCTTTGTTCTGTGATAAGTCCAAATATCTAAGAATTTACTATTTCCTTAGAAAACAGAAAAAAAGATTCTTAAAGTTTCTGTCCTGTAATTTAACTTAATTTTTCAAAGGAAATTAATCAGTATAAAGATTTTCCCCTTTGGCATCTGTACAAATCATTTGTGGATTAATTATAACATTAATTAATTAAATCTACTTTAGGTCCACAGTATTGTAAATCAGTAGTTTGAGGAAGGAAAATCAGTATTCTGTACCATTCACATTCAGTAATTAGGTCCTTTTTCCCCAGAGATACGCAAATTTTGTTCTAAAAACAAATTATTAGAGTACTTGCACTGACCTTTGTTACATTTTTTAAAATATTAATACACCATTTCCTGGTGGTTACATGATTCTTATGATAGTTCTTTCTTTCAGACATCCATTTGAATGAGAGTCATATTGCTATACAAGAAAAAGTAGTAAACTACTTAATATGCAACCAATGTATTCTTTCAGTGTACATATTCAAGTAACTAGTTAGCTTACTATATATTTTTGGATTTGGTGCCCATGCAGTTTATTTTTGTATTAGGATTAAACCACTTTTAATGTAAATGAAAGTGCATTATACAGCACATTATGATTTAGCCTATATTTAATTCAGATTTTTTATAATACATTATTTTACAAACTTCTAAATATTAAGTGCAATACTAATTTGAGGATCAATCAAAGGGTATGAATACATTTTTTAGAAATGCAGAATAAAGTACCAACTCAAAAATAATATAGTAGTCCTGATTTTGGCAAATAATTTCTGGGAAGAAAGGCTGCATTTGTCTTCATTACACACTGTGTAAATTTACTGTATGTACAATTCTGATTTAAATTTCAAACCAAAACTTTACAAAATTTCTTCATTGACAACATGTATCAGTGGTTAGTTCCTGCTCATTGTTAATGATTATCACAATGCAATCATTACATACACTGTTAGACTTTAACTGTTACACCTTTTATCTTAAATTTGCTGTTAGAAGTTCAACTGAACTGAAAGCTCTTTGAAAAGAGAAACTGGAACTAAAGCAGGCTTGTCTTCCTCCCTCTCAATTTTCCCTCCTTTTTTGGTACTTATATACTACTTGTTCCTGTCCTGAATGGAATTCTTCTCTGTGCTCCTCATTGCTTTCCTTGGTTTTATGTTGTCAACCACTCTTTATGGGTATTCCATACTTGGAAGATGTTTTCCCCATTTGCGGTCCCTCATGCTTGTATTGTTTTGGTGTGTGTTGTTTGTTTTGTGTTACAACTTTTTGTCACTTGGCTCCTGAGATAAAGATGTGTGCAACTACACACATCCTTGTCCCTTTGGTGGTCACGTTTCTCACATTCTTAATGCAAAATGCAAACACATTGTGATTGGCTAGATCATCACAGTATTAGAACATGTTTTTCAGAAGTAGCCATCTTTTAAGTACGTGCATCTGAGGTCTAAAAATCCATGCGTATATTAAGAGAGGAGTATGACAATAACATTTTTATATGGTACAGTATCATTGAATTTAATTTTAAATAAATCTCACTAAATATTTCGTACGTGTTGAATGAGAACTTTTTAAAAATTTTAAGAGTTTCCAACTGTTTGGTAAGTGTTGTATGGCAGAAGTTGCTGAACTGTGATCCATGTTTGAAGCTGTGAGATCCAGATTGGTGCTTATGATGATCCATTGAGACAATGGTTGCAGTTCTCTAGCTCCACTTCTTTTCAACTGTTAAAATATATTGCAATCAGAGAATCGTGGAATTGTTCGAGTTAGGAAAGACATTAGGGTCACTGAGTCCAATCATTAACCCAGCACTGCCAATGCCACCACTAAACCACATCGCCAAATGCCACATCTGAACATCTTTTAAATACCTCCAATCAGCCCCTTCCCTGGGCAGCCTGTTAATGTCAATATAAGTTAAATTATCCCTCTTGATCAGTTGCTGTAGTTTCTTGGATTATGCTCTATGAGGATGTCTGGAGGTAAGGGAAGGAATACCCCTAAGACAATGCTTCCTTTTAAATGTTATTCATAATATGGTAATATTTCTGAAGCACAGCTGTATCCGTGCTTAATTAGACACTGCTACTTTTGGTCTGTGTTTGGCCCAGCCACCTGTGAAAGTTTGTTCTGTTTCCTGCTAAGTAGTGGGAAAACAAGACCAGATAAATGAGAACTTTGTCCTTGAAGACAGTACTTTGTATAAACTGAAATTAGTTGGTATCTTCCTATTGGCTGATGGCCCTCCAAGGGCACTTGAAGGAGAAAGTGAAGAGGAGGGAGATGAAGTGAGCCCCCAGACTCATTTAGGGAAGACCCCTCCAGATGTATCACACAGGCACAGGGGGAATTCCAATGTACACACGTGTGTACAGAAGGGACATCACTGACATAACGGGGGGAGGGACAGAGGCCTCTGGCTGGGCAGTGCTGGCCATACCTGCCCAGGTAGATGTAACCAGCTAAATTATATAAAAGGCAAACAGCACCTGTGGGAGGGGCTCGCAGGCTTCACATGGAGGACAACGTTGCCTCAGTGGGGACGCCCATTACCTTGTGGGCCTGTGACACCCCAAGGCTGCAGTTTCTGCCATGGGGAAATTCTGGTCATTCTGGGGTTGGTAAGACAACCTCGTAAGTAACACCTGAGTGAGTGGGAGGTTTTACTGAGGGCTTATTTCCTTTCCTCTTTCATGTCTCTCCGTTTCTCGGTTTGTTGACCACTTCTTAGTAATAAATATTGAGTTTTTGAGCTTTCAGCGGTGTTTTGGTTTTCAGTTTCAGCATCTCTCCCAACCCTCTCTGGAACAACAGCAAAAAGAGTTTTTGTGGTTAAAAATCACGTCTCAGCAACAGAGTTATTATGCAGGATCAAACCAACTGTCTGTCTAGTTCTCTTCTTTTAATACTTGGCTGTTTTGTATCCAAACTTCAAAAGAAGAAAAATATTCTTATTATATAAAGTTTTATTTAGAGACACATATTCCTCTTTTCAAGTAATCACCCCTGTCTGATTATCCTTCATGTCTGTTATCTGGGCAAGTTGACAGGAATGATAACGGTATTCTCTAATCTGACCTTCATTGGAAAACCACTTCCTACAGTCTCCAGTGTCAATTCAAGGGTTAATTAGAAAACAGAGGGAGTTTTCAGCCCAGCTAATTCTGTCAACATTTCTCTTGTTATGTCCACATTTCTTTAGAAATAGTTAAGCTTAAGAAAATTCTGCTTCTAGTAGGGTTATGAAAATTCATCATTACAAACTCCTTGGAAGTTTGCTCTTATGTATATTGTATCTTCTGTTAGGGTTATTAACCCTTGACAGTTCACTGCTGCAATACTTTGACGTTCTATATATAAAAATTGATATCCCCTCTTCACCTTCCAGCAACAGCAAAAAGTGATTTTATAAGACATTAGCATAATGGAACCTTTTCTATAAAATGATAAATTGAGCCCATTTCAGAAAACAGAACACACACTTGATAATTTATTGCAGCCAGTGCCATGCAGGAGACCTCATTCATATCATATGCTTTTAACACTGATGAGAATTGTGCCATTTTCCCACATCTTGCATATCTGTGCAATTCATTTAAGAGGAAAAATGTAAAAAATGTTCTTTTCTAATGGATGCTAAAGCACTTCCAGGAATGCTTATCTTTACACGACATAATGATATCTCATGAACAAGTCTAATTACTTTATTGTTTTTAAAGACCCTTTTATGTTAATTGAAGAAAGTAGCATTTGGTAACTCCCATGTGTCAACGGGTGGGGTGGAACACGATGTTCTTGCACTGTATTTTGATTGTTTATGGGTGATGACATGGATTGATGTTCTTTTGCTAACACATCACTCACATCTTTATGCTACCAGCTGGAGATGACATTTGCAGGTCGAAAGTGTTCTCTATTGATTAAACAAAATTATATATGTTTTCCAAAATAATTGTGTGCCTTAGGATAGTTTCCAGGTGGATCTGCTCCATGATGCTGCCAGGAGCAGAAGTGAGACTGACAGGCCTGTAGTTCCCTGGGCCTGTCCTTTTTCCCTTTTCCAGTCAGTGCGAACTTCACTGACCTGCCACAACTTCTCAAATATGATGGATACAATCTTAGCAACTTCATCTGACAGTTCCCTCAGGACACCCAGAATACATCTCATCAGGTCCTGTGGACTTGTGAACTTTCTTGTTCCTTAGATGTTCTTGAACCTGATCTTCTTCTACAGTGGATGGTTTTTCATTCTACCTGTCCCTGCCTTTGCCTTCTGCGACTTGGGTAGTGCGGCTGGAGCACTTGCTGGTGAAGACTGAGGCAAAATGTTTTTTAGTTCCTCAACTTTCTCTATGTCCTGGGTAACCAGGTCTCCAGTTTCTTTCTTGAAAGGGCCCACATTTTCCCTAGTCTTCCTTTTATCACTGACCTACCTATAGAAGCTTTTCTTGTTGCCCTTGGTGTTCCTGAATAGATTTAATTTTGTCAGGGCTTTAGCTTTCCCAGCGTGATCCCTGGCTGCTCGGGCAATCTCTGTTTATTCCTCTAAGGCTACCTCTCCCTGCTTCCACCCTCTGTAGGCTTCCTTTTTGCATTTCAGTTTGTCCAAGAGCTCCCTGTTCATCCATGCAGGCATGGTGTTTTCGCCTGACTTCCTCTGTGTTGGGATGCGTTGCTCCTAATCTTGGAAGAGGTGATCATTGAATATTAAGTAGCTTTCTTGGGCCCCCCTTTCCTCCAGGGCTTTATGTCAAGGTATTCTAAGAAGAATGCCTGAAGTTCATTAAAAAAACAGTGGTTTCTGCTACTGTGCAGCTTAGTTCTTGCACTACATAGTCTCTGTTACGAGCTCTCACCACTTGAAATGACACAAAGCATAGTCTTCACTAGTCATGTGCTCAAGATTCATTAATGTCATTGGGAGTTCTGTGCCCACAGCAAGGACATTGGGAAAACAGACCTAATAAAAAGGCTTGATCTACAAAAAGTAATTACATGGATCAGATTAAAATTCAGTTGATACTAGAAGATAAAAAAATAGCCAACAAAACACACCTTGCTCTCCATAAAGACAAATAGCTTCAATGGGACTACATTTGAACTTTTCTGAAAGAAAAGGATCATTGCATTTGGCAGGGGAAGACAGATTCTCTGGTGTGTTTTTTCTTTTCTTTTTTTTTTTTTTTTAAAGAACAGAACAGTTGTGGTCGGAAAATGGACAGTTAATTCAGAGGTTCTAATTTATATTCACAGAAAAGCCAAATTAAAATCAGTGCATGATCTTGCACTGCTATGCCGAAAGGTTTTAGAATTTTACCATCACTTTTGTTTTGGTGAAGGTTTCACATTTTCACTGCTACCTGGGTGACTGTTGTTCGAGATGCCAAGGTAGTGCCCTTTGTGTCCATTCAGGCTTCTCTTCAGAGACTGCCAGCTAGGATTTCAGTTGTTTTTATTCATCCTTTGTGCCTGTTTTTTTGTCTTTTTGTTTGTTTCTTTCTTTCTTTTAGAGAATATCTAACCATAGAAATTGAGATTCTCTATGAGCTTTATGTGGATTTCCGTAAATCCTTCAGTGTAGGGTTTTTTTCCTCCTACACTGCGGTAATTATATTGAACCTTTTGCTTAAAATTTGTTCATCCTTACATATTCGTCATGAAACAACATTACTACTGGGCCTACATTATGCCCAGCAACTGTTCCAGTTGGAACAGAATAAAAGAGGCACATTTTATGACAATTACCATTGTTTTTAATTATTAAATATTTTATTCCTTATTCTAAAATGTTGATAATCTGTGGGACCTATTGGTACTGGACAGAAAGTTTAACTTAGGTAGGATTACAGCATTTCTGATCAAATTGTCAAACTGAAAAGAAGATAAGTTAACAAAATATCTTACTTGATCTGCCTTGATTCTGCACTATTATGAAATAGTGGCCTGCAAGTTAAACTGTCTGGAATATTTCTGAGCTGGATTACATGTGCTGTGGCACCATTTTTTTGTACAGCTACTGTATCAGAATCGCAGTTTTCTTTGTGAGGTACCCAGGATCTGAAAGTCCCTGTTTATTCATTAACCTTTAAGAATCAAAACTAATCTTTTCTAATGCTAGTTCAAAAAAAGATTTAATCTTTGGATTCACTGATACACCTGAAAGCCTATCTGTAGTTACAGGCCTATCTGTACTGTTGACATCTCTCTGGGTATTCAGTCTTAGGTCTTTGACCTTGAGAAGATGTCAGATTCTCTGAATACATATTATATTTTCAGTTATATATTATTAATATATTAGCAGTTATGGTCAACTGCTGCTATAACTGGTTTTTGCAGATGAATGCTCCAGATTTAGCTTTGACAGTCTATCTGCCTGTAACAATTCCTGCATTTTTGCAACTAAATTTCCACCTAAAATTTAAGGCCATATGGTAGATATATATCTGTTTATATATATGTGTATATATACGGGTGTGTTCAATTTTAACTAGCCTCTCATACAGCAAAAGAAAAATTGAAAAATCAAAAGTGACAGCTGCATCCCCGAGCAAAGTGCCCGAGGGATCCCTGAAAGCTAACATGTTTTTTGAGCACCAACATGCTCTTTCCAAGCTTCCATGATGCCATACTGGTGCAGCAGTCTGTTCTGTGGGTCTTGACATTCACCTGTCAAAAGACAGGAAGAGAGAAAAAGAAAGAAACGTGTATATGGAGATGGGGTCTTAAGTTGAGCCTGATGTTCAGCTTCGTGCAACACTGCACAACTTGTCAAGGATTTTATTGTAAGCCTCAGTATTCTGGTTTTTATTGTTAGGTGACTTTATTTTATTGCTTTTTTGCTGTGAAGGTGGTTTAGCCAAAATTGTAAAAAATGTTTAAAAACTCACTTGAGCAATCAAAGTACTGCTAGCCACAGTTCCTCCTTTTGTTCACCACAATTTTTTCTTTAGCTTTGATTTCTGATTTAAGGGTATAACACTTGGCAAGTTTTCATCTACTGCAACTCTTCCCAGCCTCCACAAATTATTTTTTGAAGTACTTGTATGAAACTTCAGTAATATTTTAAACAAAGTCCTGGAGATATGGCCAGGTGAAGGGTATGATTAACATTATTAGGGACTTTTCCCAAGCAGATTTTGTTTTCCTTAAAAAGAATGTTTTGTTCATGCAAATAATAGTGAAATAAACAGCAAAATCTCCACTGTCTCCAACTGTGATTTGATGCAGATTAATGATTATGGATGTTGTACTTTTATCCTTCTTCTTACCTAATCTGTGGTAAATAGTTACAAACCTTCTTATCCTGGTTTCCAAACCCCGTAACATTGTTCACAGTGATTTTCAACTGGTTAGAAACACAGCGATGGCTGTAGCTGAGCTAATATTTGTCTCATCTTGGGCAATATCATCTTTATAACTTTAACTATTCTGAAATATTTAGGATGGAGATGCAAAAAATTCTGTTTCAAACAGAAGTATTACTCGTCCTCCGCATTTTGTTTCCTAGTCTGTAATAGAAATTTTTGGGTACACTAAATGTAGCAGTATAAATATGAACAAACATATTTTATATTTTCCATCCAGGCACAAAGATCTATATTTGAGCAGCAGTAGGTAGAAAAATAAAACATCTTCATTAAACATTACCATATATATCAATAAGTATCATTTTGCTATTTCTCCTTGATCTCCCGTATTTCATTTTACTACCTCTGTTCTTCTTTTTTCTTCCCCAAGTCTCTTTCTCTGACTAAATTTGTATAAATATACTCTAAATATGGGAGAACTGCAGGGTTGATTATCTCCTGCACAGATACATGGCAGAACAGGAATCTGAGTTTAAGTACTGGAGATGTAGATATAATATCTTGATTGTTTCCTAGACTAGTATAATAAACTAGTCTAGTTTCCTAGACTAGTATAATAATAATATAAAAACTATATATAAATAGTATAATTAAAAATATAATATAAACTTTATGAGAATCAACTGGAGAACAAGCAGTTACTGATGAAGGAAGTAGGGAGGCATTAAGAGGAAAATTTGTCTCTTTAGAGTCTGCAGTAATTTCTTCTAGTTTGTAGAGTAACTTGGGAATTCAACAAAAGACAGGAGAACACCCCCAGCACAAATGTTTGTTGAACTGTCAAAAGTATTGTATGGAAAGCAGAAAAAAAAAAAGACTTTGCTAAATCCATGTGAGATTGGAGAAAGGGAACAGGCTTTTGTAGAGATTAAGTACATCTCAAGTAGAATGTACATAATCAATTTACTTAATTGATTGGTGTGGCAGCACAGGGAACAATTCAGAGTTCAGATGACAGCAGCTGGTTTGGTGTCACGCTAACCCATAGTAAGGTAAAAAGCAGTTGCTAAAGCTCTGTGCTGGATGTAGCAGGGTGAGGAGTGGGGTCTCAACAGGTCATGCAGTAGGAACGCTAATGTGGGGTAGAGGGTGGTTTCCTAAACTGACAGGTTGAAGACAAGTGATAGTAGGACTCAGTTTAAATTAATTTTGAGCAGGGAATCACTATGCACTGTAGTCTCTAAAATGCAATGAACATTTAATTCTGCTATCACATTTAAAGATACTGCACATATAGCATAAAAAAAAAATCTAATAATTGATGAATCAGAGAACGTACTGATTAATGAACACTATACATAGTGTTCATTATATATATATATCTAATATCTCTTACTGAGAACGTTTAAAGGGCCTACATATTACTGCATTCTCACTTGGTCATAGGTTTGCACTAAGGGGAAAAGGCGTAATGAAGAGTTATAGTGACAGATGTCTACTTATAGTCTTAGAAACTTCATTTTGAGTTATTGTAAGTATTTAAATATTAACTTAATTCATTCTGATAGAGAAGCCATNTGGGAGAACTGCAGGGTTGATTATCTCCTGCACAGATACATGGCAGAACAGGAATCTGAGTTTAAGTACTGGAGATGTAGATATAATATCTTGATTGTTTCCTAGACTAGTATAATAAACTAGTCTAGTTTCCTAGACTAGTATAATAATAATATAAAAACTATATATAAATAGTATAATTAAAAATATAATATAAACTTTATGAGAATCAACTGGAGAACAAGCAGTTACTGATGAAGGAAGTAGGGAGGCATTAAGAGGAAAATTTGTCTCTTTAGAGTCTGCAGTAATNAAGACAAGTGATAGTAGGACTCAGTTTAAATTAATTTTGAGCAGGGAATCACTATGCACTGTAGTCTCTAAAATGCAATGAACATTTAATTCTGCTATCACATTTAAAGATACTGCACATATAGCATAAAAAAAAAATCTAATAATTGATGAATCAGAGAACGTACTGATTAATGAACACTATACATAGTGTTCATTATATATATATATCTAATATCTCTTACTGAGAACGTTTAAAGGGCCTACATATTACTGCATTCTCACTTGGTCATAGGTTTGCACTAAGGGGAAAAGGCGTAATGAAGAGTTATAGTGACAGATGTCTACTTATAGTCTTAGAAACTTCATTTTGAGTTATTGTAAGTATTTAAATATTAACTTAATTCATTCTGATAGAGAAGCCATTTAATTCCTTCTGGATAATAAAGTGTTTTCTGTTGTTTATGAAGATGATGGAGCCAACAGGTTTTCTGGCTGAAGCCTCCCTGAAGCGTCTCCCCAAAGCACAGTGTGGAACGGTCATGAACTGAAGCTCTAAGTTTACATAGGTAGAATTATGTATCTTGGCACAGCAAGGGAGCTCACTAGATGGTAGGTACCATGACCTCACTGTGAGGAATTTTCAGATGTGACGAGGCATCTGTAAGAGTTGCAGGGCTGGGATTAGTCTGTATCACTGTTTCAAAGTCTGAGGCTATTATTTCCATGCTTCTTATCAAATAACAGACGTAGATGCTCAGCAGACTGTACATGTAAACATGTCAGTGAGGATTACTATGATTCCATTTTCTGCACATTTAACTTTAATGCGATGAATCTTGCTGCCTCTCAGCTAATCTGTGGATGGGGAATTCTGTTAGTTAATGCAGAGCTAGAGGAGCTTTGAGGTTCAAGCTTTGACCTTAAAGTGCAATTGCAAGTGTACTCTGCCTTTCTCTTTGTCTGTCTTTCCTTGTCTTCTGAAATACTTTGTTCTGTGTTTTCCTTCCTCCACAGGAGGAAGTTAGCTCTTTGCATGTGTCAAAACTGGAAATGTATTGCTTTAAAGACCTGCTTTGTACTGCCCATTTGCTTTTAATAGTTTTAATAGCCTGGAAAACCTGTGTCCATTCTTCCCAAACCATTTTGTTGAATGGTTTGAAGAGATAAATAAACCTCTTGACTTCAGTTTATATTTTCAAGACTGTCTTCTAGAAGCAAAAGAGTGTTGCTGCATATCTAACATTTCAGTTTAGAGCATATGTGAACACAATATGTGAAATTCTAATTTGACTTTTTTTTTCTTAAAATCTGTTCCTACTCTTCACAACATAGTCCTGGTATTGCATTACCTGAAAGTGTTCAATGAGCATACCATTATGTTGAGACAATATAGGATGGTAAAGTGTCATTTTCACACAATCTTTTCTATTTTTTCTGGACAAGACTTTAAGATAAAGATTGTCAGCTGATATAAGTCTTTTTACTTATGTGAAAACAGCTAAGGATCTTCGTTAAAATATTACTTTTACTGAAATAGTAAGTTACCCTTGTCGTTAAATAGCAAGCTTGGGAAACTAAGTAAAAGTATTGTACTGATATTTTCTGTCCGTATAGAAAAATATCATATCAACTGAGTTATAGATACATCTTTTCATAGCCATTTTCTAGCTCCCTATTATTTCTAAGAGAGTAAATTTTCATTAAAATTCTAGTTCTGTTCGAGCTTCAGAGTGAAGAGCCTGACATGCAGGGCATTGAGAACGAAACGAAGTACCGTAGATCAATCAAAAAGACAGCTTCTGTGGTACACTGTTATTGTGCAACATTTTGTTACATGCTGAAACAATTGTTAGAATAAAAGCA
The DNA here is from genome assembly GCA_013397135.1 of Pachyramphus minor. NCBI lineage: Eukaryota > Metazoa > Chordata > Aves > Passeriformes > Tyrannidae > Pachyramphus > Pachyramphus minor. Next base: position 39,242 of record VYXB01006064.1, read on the forward strand.
CTGGCAAGTTATTTAGGACATTAATGGACAGTCCTGTTTTCACTGGTCATTTTTTTTTCTGCTAGAATAGTGATGTTAAGGAAGAGGAAAGAACATGCAGCATTAGCTGTGGTTTTAAGATAGGCAGTTACTTGTCATATTTTTCTTTATTTAAATACACAATGGTAATATACAGTATAATTAAAAAAGAGTAGCTTTGGCTTGGAGAGATCTCCAAACAGACCCTGAAGTAGAGATCCGTATTGTGATGGCTTGGACCTGGCACCCAGCCAAATGCCCAAACCCACAGCGAAAGCCTTCCCCCCACCTTTACCTTCCCAGGGCAAGGAATAAAAACGGCAGGACCCCAGACCAACCAAATTATATATTAAAAATTATATATATATATATATTTACATATATCACAATTATATACAATTAATATACTATATACACAGCTAAGGGGGAGGCCCAACCACCCCCAAAGGGAGAGAGTAAGAGAAAGGGAAAAAGGGAAAAAAGGGACAAACAAAAGGAAAATCAAAACAAATATACACTCTTGAAACCCAACAAAGAAGTAGTAACCAAGTGAAATCTCACTACTTTCCTTGAGACAGCCAAATAGCACCAACTGCCCGCTGGCAACCTCCGCCTCCCAAGGCCCACAAGGCCTCACGGGCCTCACTCCTCCACACAGGCAGAACCGACAGCAGAGAACCTGCACCTTCAGATCCCACTGGAAGAGAAATGAGGGCGAAGGCTTCTCCCCCTTCTTATTTATACCCTGAATTATGTAAAAATCGTATGGAATACTGGGAGCATAGTCACTTCCTTGGTTACAACCTCATTACTAGGAAAAGGACCTGGACCAAACCATCACATGTATAAACAGAAATATTATTATAACATTTTTGTAGTATTACTTTTTTCAGTAGTCTCCAGAACTTCTGAAGATGGCTGGCTTTGTGTGCTCAGACTTGCAACACCATCTTGCAACTGATAACAGAAATTTTGTGTTTGTCCTTGTATCACTGGTGCAGATCCTTGAAACCAGTGTCTGAAACCTTACTGAACCTGCAGTACATTTACTAAAGCTGGAAGGATGCAGACAGGATTAGTGTCAGGGATGATATGCAAAGACACAAGTCTTGTAAATTCTTTCTGTTTCTTTTCATTTATAATGAAATAATGCTTTTTCCTTTATGCTGACTCATTCAGGCTAGGAAGTTTCTTTTGGTCAACAAATCATGGAAACCTTGACAAACCTTTTGTTCAGTTTATCCCTCAATATTGGATGTTGTGGTAGAGGAATAGATTAGTTGTTTGTTTATAAGCTCCATTCCTGCTGGGCTTTGCACCCAAATTTTAGGATAAACATCCATCTTGCAATTCCATACATAGCTTCTAGAGTGTTACTTAGGATCACTTCACAGTAAGCTGTGTCTGTAATTAATATTTATACAAGGTCTATCTCAAATACATTTCCAAATATATTTGTGCCTTTTTTTTTGGTCAGCAGTTAGCTAACTAGTTTATTTTATCAGTCCCAATTTAATGAAAGCTTAAAACACCTTCTACGATGTAGTTTCTCAATATTTGTCGTTCTTTTTACCTGGATTATGGCCTGTCAATGTCTGTGGGGTTTTTGTTCTAAGTGCTGATTTGAATATTTTCTGAGGCCTTTATGACATTCTGCTGCCCTACATTAATATATGTTTACTGTTTTGTAAATATAGGTTATAGGATCAGGTTTTAAAATTGAAATATCTGAAAATCTGCATAGTATTTGAAGCTGAAACTCTTTTAAAAATGTATGCATATGTGAAAGTAGTTTCAAGACAATTTTGAAGACTAGATACAGTGTTGGGAGAACTCTTTTTTTTTTTTTTTTTTTAATCCTTTTTAGGGCTTTGTTTGCATGTTTTGAATGATGGAATTTATAATGTATAATTAATAAAATGTTTTTACTTTTCCAGTAGTTGATAAATGTCACTTAATATTTGTTAATATTTTTAAAAGCTTTGTGTTATATTTTAGACACTTAGATTTATATGAGTGTAAGTGCTTGTCAGTATCTGTATGTGTGTAAGCACAGTATCTTTGCTCAAGTCTACATAGATCTGTTGACCCCCTTTTCCTGCTGGTTATCACTTGGTCTCATGCAAAAAGGCAATGAAGAGGGAAAACAGAAGTTTTTCTAAATTCTAGCTTGTAACATAACCTTAAAACAAGAATTTCACTTATTTCCATTTACAGAAAGATCTGTTTGATCTGTTTTATAAAATAATATCATTCTCTAAAAGCAACCAAGTTTTGATTGCAATTTTGATCGTGCAAGTCTTTGTGTTCATAAATTCCATATATGCATATTTTGCTTTTTTATCTATGAAAAACATCTATTCTGTACAAATTATACGATTTGGCAAATTCAATTTTTTTTCTAAGTATAGAGATTGGGAGTTTGTATTTTGTCATTTGTATTTTATTTGTTTTTTGTGGTTTCCTCTCAGAGTAGACATAGGCCATTGCAATCATAAATTCATGTTAAGTGTATAAAATTTAAACAAAGTGTTAATCTCCATGTTTTCTAACTATTGCTGGAACATATTACATTTTGCTGTTGGCTTTTTTTAGCCTGAGAAGATGCATGTTGAATACTACTTTGTTGCAAAATAACTGATATTTTGTATGCTCAACCATCAAAATTGGCCATTATTATCTGGTAGCTGGATATATGTTTCTTTGCATCAGGTGTAATCTCTTAAAAAATGTCTCTGAATATAAAAAATTGTATTCAAAATAGTGTTTCTTTAAAAAACTAATCTTTATAAAGGTAAACAAAACAAAATAGCTGGAGAGATCTTCCTGTTTTGAATGTGCAAGGGGTCAGAACCAATAAACAGGTGGAAAGCATTAGCAAAAGAATGGAAAATAGAGAGCACTTTTTAAACAGCATTGTCGTACAAGTTATGATAATTTTGTAATCAAAACATGAAGACACAATATTTTAAAGGATATTGCTGCGGGAGAAATGTTCTTCAGAAAATTAAGGTGCAATGCAGAACACAAACAGTTTTTAAATCGTAAAGTGACAGCTTGAAATTAAAAAAAATGGCAAGGGAGTTCAAAGAATATACATAAACATTTATAATCTATTATTTTAAACTCATAAGATTTGTACAGAGGCCTGTTGTCATTTTATTGCTAAAGCATCTGATACAACAGTGCTAAATATATTCAGTATTTGTGGGTTCTTGTTGAAAAAACCCAGAGCATAAATATTTATACTTTGAAAGAAAAGTTTGAAAATTATTTGGTAAAGACTCATGGGTCAGGTAAAAATGCTTAACAACATGTTTGGCTTCCCCATTCTGAATTCCAGGAATTTAAAATAGATCAAATACTGTCTTTTTGCATTTTTTTTTTTAATTTATAGAAGTCTCCTGATTGTTTCTTTTCCACACAAAAATTTTTCACACAGAAAGTGTTAAAAAGATAAATGTGCCTCGTTGTCTTCGTCAAGTACTTCTGATGCTCCACCTCTTACACAGGCACTACACCCTCTTCAGCCAAATTTCAACTCCCCTTAAATTTTTAGTCCTTGTCACAGTGACAAGTCCATTTCTTTTTTCTAAATATCTGTGTCTTCCATATACTTTAATTACCTGAAATCCATAGACATTCTACAAATCATATTTCAGTCTCAAGGAAAATAATTATGGTGGGTTTCGGTGTTTTTTTGGGTTTAGTGTATTTCATATTGTTATCCATACTTCAAAATACTGCAGCTCTTTGTCATGAGTTCTTGTGCACAGCAACACCAAGTGGCATTCATCTCCCCTAATTTTAGAGGTTTGCAATGTAGATATTTCTACCAGACCTAGTGGTTCTAAATCCCCACAAAAGAAAAAAACAGACCGTTTTAGACACAATTTATCTGACATGTTTATATCCTTTTATATCTACTTCAGGATGAATTGAATCAAACTGTAAGATTTTCTATTTTTCTCACTAGAATTAACACAATCAGTTTAGATGAATATAGCTGTTAAATTAACGCCATTTTCATGTTCTAAATTAGATAGTCATCATAAAGGATAAGTATAATCAAGAACAGGTACAAAAGTTTCATCAATGTGTGCATCTGCATGCATGGGTCTGGAGAGGAAAATTCTGTGCTTTGTAAAATCTTTGCCGCTAAAGAAGAGTGGTTAAAGAAGAAAAGTTTAAAAGCAGAACATTCCAGTTGAACTTTTGAAAAGTGAATGAGATCTTAAAAGTAATTTCTTATTTTTTAGGTGCAGTAGTCCAACCTGCACAATTTTTTTTTATTTTTTAAATTCAGCTTTATATGGAAGTTTTCACTACTTTAAGATTTCAAGGCTTATACTTCAGATGTTTTTCCTCCTACTGTGTTGAATCAAGCAAAGTCCTTAAAGTGAAGGCAGTTGGAAGAATGTTTTTTTTGTTCACTGCTAAATGTGTGTTTTTCATTACGTAGGTGGAAATTGCAGAAATAGTCTGAGGTCTCTGACAGTCAGTCTATGTTTTACAAATTACAACTAGTCTAAATGTAAATATAATGGAATCTGAAACAATGCTAGCTTTATGTAGTTTTCAATCTGTTGAAAGACTTCCTGTAGCTGTGTCCTCTTTTAAATAGCTGATTATAGGAAAGACTCAGTAATCATTATCATCTATATGAAAATGCAGTTCAAATGAAAACAGTAGGTTAGCTACTAATATCCCTATTCAGATTTTATTCACTTAAACAGTCATATAGATGATAATAGGTGTTTTGACTGATTAGAGATTTCAGGATCAGGTCTATAGTCATTAGGACTAATGTTTTCTCATTAACTAGCCATGCATATCAAAATAATTGGTGTGTGCTATCACTAACATGTATAAAGCTCCCACAGCATGGCCATCATTAACAACACAGAAAAAAAGGAAGTAATTCAAGTCCTAAAGAGCTAAAAAACCTAAATGGGGAGATAGTACAAAACACTGGGATACACATCAGAGAAAACTACTTTCTCTTTTCATATAAAATAGTAAAGGGAGAGAACAGTTTTAAGACTATTTTTGTGATGGAGTATTTGTGAGGAAACCAGCTTTGAAGAGTAGAAAAGGCAGTGTGTCTCACTGGGATGAGAAGACAGGTCCTGACATAGATCATAAATGAGCAGCCTTTTGCATTCGTATCTTCATGCATTTTTTTGGCCAGTAAAAACAACATAATTAAATGAACTCAATAGAGAAACCCACCAAGCATTTACTAAAACTAGCCTGTAAGAAATGGCTTTATATGATAATATTTGAAAGTGAAAACTGAAAGTAGGGATTGTAAGATTGAATGTAGGGATTGTTTCCTGAATTCTTATTAAATTTTTTGGGTTTGTGTGGCCAGGTTTTGGTAGCAGGAGGCTACACGGGTGGCTTTTGTGAGAAGCTGCTGGAAGCTTCCCCCATGTCTGGTAGAACCAATGCCAGCCAGTTCCAGAACATGCCCACTGCTGGCCCAGGCTGAGCCAGTCAGGAATGATAGTAATGCCTGTTACAACATATTTCAGAGGAGTAAAAAAAAAAAAAAAAAAGTTATTTGGGCAGATGAAAATTGCAGCCAGAGAAGTGTGGAGTGAGAACAGACACCAAGGTCAGTGCAGAAGGAGGGGAAGGAGGTGCTTCAGGCACTGGAGCTGAGGCCGTGGTGCAGACCATGGTGGAGTAGCTGTGCCCCTGCAGCCCATGGAGGGCCATCAGGGTGCCGAGACCCCCCTGCAGCCTGTGGATGGGACCCACACCAGAAGAGCAGGTGGATGCCCAACGGAGGCTGTGAGCCTGTGGGAGGCCCACGCTGGAGCAGGGTCCTGGCAGGGACCTGCTGACCCATGGGGAGAGGAGCCCACGCTGGAGCAGGTTTTCCTGGTAGGACTTGTGGACCTGTGGGGGAACCATGCTGGAGCAGCCTCTGTCTGAAGGATTGCACCCCGTGGAAAAAGACCACACCCATGTTGCAGTAGTTTGTGAAGAACTGTTGCCTGTGGGATGGATCCACACTGGAGAGTCGTGAAGGACTGTTTCCCACATGGGGAGCAGGGGAAGGACTCCTGTCTCTGAGCAGTGGCAGAAACAACCTGTGGCGAACTGACTGTAACCCCTGTTCCCATCTCCTTTCACCGCTGGGGGAGAGGAGGTAGAAATTGGGAAAGAGGGTGAGGTGGGGGGAAAGTGTTTTTAAGATTTATTTTACTTCTCATTCTCCTGCTCTTATTCTATTAGTAAATTTAATTAATATCCCCATTTAGAGTCTGTTTGGCCTGTGACAGTGATTGCTGAGTCATGTCCCCCAGTCCTTATCTCAGCTCATGAACCCTTCATTGTATTTTCTCTTCCTCTGTCCAGTTGCAGAGGGGAGTAATAGAGTGGCTTAGTGGGTGCCTGGCATCCAGCCAGGGTCAACTCACTACAGTTATACACTCAAAAAGTGTACACTTCATGCATTTACTATACAGTTGGGCTTGCAGCAATTTTAGTGATTACTGGCACAGTACCATAGTTAACATTTTTTGTTAATAATGAAACGTCAGAGCTGGTGCATACGACAGATTTCCTTGTTCCTGTTTCTTTCAGTACCCTTCTGAAAAGGGGCCCGAGGGGATGCAGTCTCAGCCAAGGGCCAAGCTAATGTAGGCAGTGACATGAACAAGCCAGTAAAGCGTTTAATGCTGACCATCAGTATTGCATTGTTAGCTGTCTTTCTGCATTTGCATTTTTAGTTCAGTCTTTGTTTTGCCTGCTGATGCTGCTCAGGACATACATGTAATAATGTAACTGCACTTTGTGAAAATGTGATCAGCACATCTGCATAAAATAGTGAATGGGTTGCTGAAGACTCCATTTAACATATTCCTTCTAAAATCAGTGCATTTCTCTTGTCATGTTGTTCCTTTCCTTCTTCCTTGCTATAGCAGACATTTCAAAACTTATTCTGTGCCTCTGAATAGATCTGTGCTGCTTATCTGCTCCAACCCATTAGATTATAAATTTGTTTCTCGTGTTTCAAATTTGTGCATAGAGGATGTGTTTAGAGGGACTTTTTATATTCATGAAAAAAGAAAACAAAATTGAAAGTGCTAAGAAAAATGAATATTGAGGTAATGTAGTCTATTTTTGCACAGAGCAAATATCAAGCTAATGCATAAGATTTATCCTCTATAGTAAATCAGCAATATGTCTCATTTTAGGCCTCTCCTATGACTACTATTTTTTACTGCTGTACTCAGTCATGCTGATTTATGCCATGCTATCCTGTGAATATTTTGCAGAATATTATCAATAAAATAATTTTATCTTTGGGTCCAGATGGAATGAGCTTAGAACACAAAGACACAGAGCATGATTCCTGCCTCAAGTATTTTAATGCTGGAAATAAACTTGGCATAAAATGTGAGACAGGGACACAAGACATCAGGGAGTGGAGGACTGGATCAGGAAAGGCATCAGCCAATTAACAAAATATTTTGTGCTGTAAGGGCTCTTGTACTCAGATGGCTCTGTTTAGCGGAAAGGGTTTCATTACAGTTGTGGCAGGAATCCTTCTGGCAGGAATCCTTCTGGAGAGTAGGAACAAAGACAGCGAGTGGTGGCACCACAGAACTACTCAGGATAAGTGCTCCTACTTGTTAATAGAAGCAGCAGTTTCAGTAGTCCCATGAGACAACCCATATAAGAAATTGGAACAATGGCAGAGGACTGGTGATAAGAAAACAGGTTCTGGTCTCATTTCTTGCACCTTGAGATCAAGTCAGCAATAAGTGGCTGAAGTAATTCCGTTTATTGTGGACCTCTACTAGTTTGTATATATGTGAATATATGGATGTGTGGCAATTTTCCACAAAAACTGAACTAAGTTTAGGTTCTGTTATGCTTTATATCCTGTTATGGTGATTATTATTCTCCAGGGAAGCATGAAAATACTCGATAGATTAGTTAACTAAAATTAGTATTGGATACATCACTGTAATGGGATACTCTTATGTAACTTACGTTTCTGAAGAATTGAAAAAATATTACTACATTTCTTCTTTCAGCAGTGTATACATCTACAATCTTTGTAGACATCTACATAGTTTTTCATAGTAAAAAGGGTTTTTTGGATGACACACTACTCTGAGGTTGAGCTTTGGACACTGAAATTGTATTTTAATTACATTCATATTATATTTGAGCACGTTTATATTAGAACACCCATGAATAGGTATAGAATGTATTTGATAGGCATTTTGCATTGGCAGGACACAGGGTCTGACCCTTACTGTGTGAGAAACACGTAAAAATAAAGCAAGTCAGCCATGTTTAAAAATATTATTCCAGGTAATACTTACTGGGGTAATGTGTTAGGGTTCAAGTGTACATAAATAATATATTGCTGATGAATGTAGGGAGAAATAGTAGAATGGGGAGGAAGACAGTGATAAGGTTTTCCTCTCTAAGGGACTGCTACTGGTTCTGAAGTTCACCAGTGTTAATAGGTCAAATCTTCTATTGAAAATGAGAAATACCTGTTTAAAACTTTATTCTGGTCTTAGTTCAACTTCTGATAATATGCTTGAGCCTCTGAACTGGGAGATGTATAGTTTAGATTAAATTCATGCCATAGATATTTCAGAATTTTCTAAGGAATAGCAATAGACATTCTGAAAAGTGCTTCTCTCCAGACAGTGATCGGCATTGCCTGTGAAATCAAATTCATTAGCATTGCCCTTGGCTTCCACAACTCTCTGCATATCACATTCTGTTCCATAGTTTCACAGAACAGAATGCGTTTCATTTCATTTTCCTTGAAAATTTACTTGGCCTAATATCTTGGCACCAGTTTACAAACTTTGCTAGGTTATACATCTGCCAGCAAGGATAAAGAAGTGGCTTGCAGTCTTCCATGAATAAAAGTAAATTTGCTAAATTAAATATTTGTTTTCTTTCTATGATACCAGTCAAACTCATCTTTTAAACTTCATCCAAAGAAATTTGCATGCTATTTGACCTCATAAAACTTGCAGCTAGACAAGTAAGATGCAAATTACAGAGAGCTGAGGTAATTAATCTCATACATCACTTGCCAAAGATTACAGTTGGTGCTCGTCAGTGGTAAGCTCGAACTGTAGACAGGACACATTTCCTAGGAGTTACAGTGTAGTCCCCCTGTAACTATTGGTCAAGAAGCAGGAGTTACTGGAAGGTGTTAAGAACTAGACCAGGCAAGATAAGATGATCACAATGCTGTCCTTAGAATTTAATTTTTTTTTAACTTATTACTTAAAGAGTCAAATAGAAACCATTCATGACAATTTGTTACTGATTTTCAGTATACATCAAAAGTGGTTGTTTGTTTTTCACTTCTGACAGGTGCAGCTAGTTACAACAGTTTTTACGTTTTTTGCAAAAATTTCTGCCAAGCTGTGAAGCCTGGGAAACTGAGGGTCCGCTGCAATGTGTGTAAACAAGGAACCCTGACGCTGGCGAGGGTAAGGTTTTTTGGATTTTTTTCAAGGTTTTGGAGTATCTGGAAATGATATATCTAGTTTTTTCTATTTGCATGTATGTGGCTACGTATATATGTATTTCTGCTTGTTGTTTTCTTGCTGTTTATAGCTGAGAAGAGTAACCCAAATGCTTTTGAAAAATTAATTTACTTATTTCCATTATTTGCAGCATATGCAAGGACCATAGTGCAGACGAGAGCTCCAGTCTTGGAAAGACATACTTAGCTCTTTATTTTAGGGGCTAATGATTAACCTGGTAGTATGCACAATGTATGCAACTACATGTGTGCTAAAAAGATGGGATTATAGATGCTTATTCAAAGCTTGTAGCAGTTTTGAAGGCCACAGACAAACCTGAATTCAGATCTAGATTTGTGGCCAATATGGAATGAGACAAGAAAGTTTTGAGTGGCGGTGCCAATGAGAATATTAATCCTTTCAGGCCACTTGCTGCATGTAAAGTTAAAGGAAACATATTGTGCTGGACCAGAAAGTTAGTAGGAGATCTGTCAAGTTTGGTTTGCATCCTAAAATAGGAAAGTGGTTTTTGACTTGAATGTGTAGTAGTTTAAAGTTTTGGAGGGGTTTTTTTTGGTGTTGTTTTTGAGTGGTTTTGTCGTTGTTTTTGTTTTGTTTTTTCTAAGCGCTGCTGAATTTCACTGGTCGTGTTACTGTTGAATGAGAGTCTCTCCTCTCTCATAAATCAGTGTTTGTCAACCAGGCTTGTGATTGTGAGAGGTTTAGGTTTTGAAGGAGAGTGAGCCATACTATGCTATAGCTTGGGGCAGGGACTTTCATATTTGGCACATGTTCAGATGTTTAAATTTGTCTTTCACTGTGCTTTAAAGTGGTTAATTTTAGCTTCATGTTCTCAGTGTAGCACCGTGCTTCAATGTCTCTACGTGTAACAGCATTGTAATACCCTTTAAAAACCCAGCTCCTATATTCTCATTGAAAAGAATAAATCATACAATTGTTATACACATCTAGTTCAAAAAGCTATAACAAACTCCCTCAAGCTTTGTGTGCTACTCCTGAATTACCTGACTATCTCTGATATATTTCAGAGGCTTCAGAACGTTGCAGTTTGTGGTGTTCCAGATGAACACATCTAAGGGGAGGGTTTTGTACTTCCAAAAGTTGCATTTGGTGATTAGTCTAGGCGTAATCACATATAAATCAAGACATAAGAGAAGTTGCCATTAATGTATATTTTCAATGGTAGGATGGATAAAAACACAGACAACATTTTATTCAGCTGGAATACAAGCAGTCAGTGCTGCTGAAAGACATTTCCTGTTATCACTAGATGAGTCTGAATCTTGTGCATCACACTGACGTCACACAACATGAGTCCTTTGCTAGACTCACTGTCTTCCTTCAGCATGCTCACTTTTGGGAATGATGACTTTCACATCTATGCTGTTTGGTTTGGAATCTCTATGTTCCTTTCATTAAGTAAACTTTAACAGTTTTCCCAATTTTTCAGCTTTTATAGTATCTGCTAAACAGTGTTACTTGTTTTGGAGACTTAAAAACCCCCAAAAGCCCAACCAAACAAAAAAAAAATCCAACTTTTATTGTCTCTCAGGAATTCCTCATAACTCCATGCTGGAAACCCTATTATAAAAAGTTCCAGTATGGTATACTTATCAATAAGTTCTGATTGCCTGGTATGTACATGGGCTGACATTCTTCTAGCATGTACAGGGTCAGTGAAACAATAAATATATACAAGCTGATAAATTCAATTGAATGGGCAGATTAAAGCTGCTTCTTTTTTCTATTAGCATATTTTACAGTAAATGTGAAAAGAGTAGCTGAAAACGTGTAGTGGAAGCTGTTTTCAAGATTGATTAAAAAAAAAAAAATCCAGCTTTCAGAAGATTCAAGAAGGTACTTCAGCATAAAAGTGCAAAAGACAAAAGGGAGATATCTTTTGGAAAGTATCAAATGATAATTTTAGTCTCTTTCAGTTTTTAAATAATGCTTTTTTGTGAAAATGATTTGCACTTAAGATTCTTGTTACTTTTCTCCCAAAACAAAGGAAGTCTGTTATCATTCTTTTTCTCTCGAATTCAAGCAGAACACAGAAGTTAGGAACAGAGAACTTGCTGTTTTTGCACCTTGGGATGCCAGTCCTTTGGACTTCCAAAATGTACTATTTGAAATATGGGCCCACTTAGTGTCATGAATGTGCTGTGCAACAGTCAGTTTGTTTTAGAAATACATAGTGTCTGCCTCAGTTCTGTGATTGTAAAGACTAGGTACAGATTTGGCATGTGCCTGGCCCTTATGAACCTCTTATTTTTTTTTTGTCATTCTCTGACCTATATTCCAGGGAGACAGGAAACAATTCCACCTGGGGAGGCTTCTAATATGTACTAAGACTCATTTGTTTTTCGGTACTGTGTAGAGACCTCTCTGTGTTAAGGCCAGGCAGAAGTGTGGCCCATACAGAAAGTGCTCTGCTTTCTTCAGTGCACTGCAGTCTACAATAGGCACATTGTGTCCAGCTGAAAATCTTACTGTCAATCATTTGACTTTAAATGATATGATTGGCATATTAGAAAAAGTTCTGGTTAATATATTATCCCAAACCCTCTACATCTCGCCTCCAATCCCACTGGACTGTGACAGTGATTGCTGATATACATCTTCTCTATAGTACTACAATTATTTTCCTTGTATAGAGAAATTAGTCAAAATAAAGTTGACATGAACAAAAAAACAGGCATGTCTGTACCACTATACTACAGATTTGCCAGCAAAGCCACAATTTTTTTTAGCTCTCTCCTTTTTCCCCCATTCTTTGTGAACTGTGCCTGACCTTTACATGGCAACGCAGCAAGTTTCTTGAGAATCTCTCTTGTGCCATAAGCACCAAAGCACCACCTAAGCCAGCAGCTGTTACATAATTCTTTTATTGAGATGAAAGTGAATACCTGTGTAAAACCCACATAAAGCCTTGGGCAGCCTTCACTTATTCTACGTGCTTATTCTTTTCCTACCTAAGCTACAAATGACCAGCTTAATTAAATTGAGCTCTCTTTTTTCATGGTGGTTGACTTACATTTTAAAATATTACTTACTCATTTAAACTGTCTTATTCCAAAACCTTATTTAACTGTCATGCCTATTTGCATAGCATTATTTTAATATATGATGCTCAGAGTAAATTTATGCTACTATATTTCTATGAAATTAAAGAGCCCACTGTTTTTATTTTTACCAAAGACTTCCTTCTAAATATTAAATTTGTTATTTTCCAGTTGACACTTAGGCTGGTATTTTATGAATGTTTCATGACCTGACACTTTATGGGAGATATACACCAGGTTGATTTAATTATAAGAAAACATCAGTCACTGCAAAAGTATCACCTCTCCCTAGTTTCTCTAATTAATCAAGCACAAAAGCATGTCTGGAAAGATTAAGTGTGGGAGTCTGGTGTAGACCACCTAGAAGCCTACCAGTAACTTTCTTTATATAAACTGAACATTTTAGTCATTAGTTTAGCACTGTTTTTCGTTGGTTGGTTGGTTGATTGTTTTTTTTTTTTTCATATCATACAATTCTGCAATTTGTTATGATTCAGATAATTATGGTATTCTTCTTTCCAGGAAAAAAAACACAAATGAAACCACCAAAAAACAAACACGGAGGCAACAGAAAACGTAAAAAAAAAACCAGAAACAACCAAAAGCAAACAAAAACCTACCAAAAAAGTCTGATTATAGCAGTTACATTTGCAGTTCTTCTTTTGGAGCTGTAAGAGTGTTAACCTTCACAGTGTTAACTCTATATTGAAAAGGAAAATGTGTATCTGTGAATGAAAGGCCTGATTCTGCAATTTTCCAATGTAAGTGATTCTGTGATGTACTCCTGGTGCAAAAGACAATAACATTTGATTTGGTATTTATTTGTCACAACACTGAACTCAGCTAGAGTATGAGTGTCGATTGCAGTGTGGTAAATAGACCTTGGGTCTTCTCCCTACTCAGCCACAGGTGCTATGGTGAGGCCATTTCTAGGGGGGGGGCCTCACTATTTGGTCCTTCTTCTCACTGTGTACTTGGTAGTTAGTACTGGTTTTCAGTATACCCTCTAGTGCAAGCACCCAAAGGAGTTTGTCACAACTTCTATACTTTTCAAGTGTTCCTTATAGTTCACATCATTATATCAGATCTTTTCAGACATGCGGAGTTATATCTGATTTAACCCTTTGCAGCTGAGGCTTAGTTTCTGGCACTCACAGGATATTTGCTGCATACGGTCCCGTTGCTGTCCCTGCCCTCTGCGCTCCAGAGTAGCCTCCTGACTTCACAGGTTTTGTTAAACTGTCTCTGCCACAGAACTGCTCTTCCATCATTTGCCGTACTAGGGATGGTGTTTTCATATATTGCTTTTCATCTTAAACCTAACGAAGAAATGGACATTTGCTGAATTTTGTTTCTCTGGAGCCATGAAAGGCTTGTCATTTAGGTCTCTTTTCAATTAGGCTGTGCAGTACATCCAAGTTCTGTGAGGGAAACACGCTGAGGTCTTATAAGTGCCTTTCAGAGATTGCTGAATACCAGGTCATAGACAATGCAAGTACTCTTCCTAATAGATGATAGTGTGGCATTTGGAATTCGATACTTTCATATTTCCTAGGAAGAAAAATATCTGTCATGCAATTTTTTTTTTTCAGTTCTTTCTTCCTAACTCCACTGAAGTTATTTAAACAGGGTGTTTTCATTTTGATCAATATAAACTTAGCAGAGATTTTTAGTAATATAAAAAGGCAGTTTACTTTTACTTCTTGTTTACATATATATATATATATATATATAATTGTGAAACTCCTTTCCACAGTACATGACCCCTCAACACTGCTCCTTTCAGATCACATCATTTTCCTGGAATTAATTACTTGTATGCTGGCTCATTGACAAAGAAAGGAAAGAGTACTGCTCACGGCTTTGCGGGAAGGCTGACTGAAAGAGAAAGGGACAAGTAGCACCTCTGAAATTATGTAGCCCTTACCAGTGCTGAGTCAGCTTCTTCCCTCTGCTGGTTATGCTGCAGGGGTAATATTGCACTCAGGTTACAAAAAATCAATTTGTCCTTTGAAGCTAAACTGCAAAATAAACACCCATTGAAGTGTATGTGATAAAGTGTGATCTCATTTACAGGCTAGGGAAATATTAAAAATGTGATTGAATTCTTGAGACTGGGTGACGTAGGTATCTGTCTCTCCAAAATTATATGTCTGCTTTGAGGATAAAAATGTTTTTGATATATTTTAGCTAATACATGACAAACACTATGTGTTAAATTACTTCTGCTGAATACTGTGCATAAGAAAGTTACCACTGTAATGTGTTTTCCACGGTCAAACTAACAAATGTGAAACAACCATTTATTTTTGGGTTCCTGCTAATGAATGTGTTAGTACAAAAATAGCTTAATTTCCCTGCATTTGGCTGACAGAAGTAGTACTTACAGGAAATTACATGTATTCAATATATGTGCTTCTTTCTACATAAATAATGGGAAATGTCTCAATTCTGACACCTAAATTACCAAGACTGGGCACTGATGTTAATGCTGCCTTGAGAAGACTAGTGCAGAGAAAATGAGCTCTCGGAATAATTTTTCCCAAGGTTTCCACACATTCAGGAAATCCTTTTGCATTAATTATATTAAGTCTGCACACTTAATCATAAGCCTAGTTGGTGTTTTTTCTAGTGAACCAGTGTTTTGGAGAGTGAGGGAACATCTTAAGATATAGATGTGTTACTCTGTTGTGTAGGCCAAACCCAGCTGTGCCAGGATTCCAGAGAGAAATCAGGCATATTCTGATCTTTTTCCTTCCTGCTGCACAGGGAAATGTACTCTTTTGTGAGATCATTTTTCTTATAAACCAATCTGATTGTGACCAATTGGTCATGAATATGAACTGCTGAGACTCTTAGTGCAGAACTATGATAGTAAGTCCTGTCTGCTAATGGTGTTTGTCGTTCGTGTCCGAATCCATGCTAGATACAAAACCCCTATCTTTCATATCCCTTAGATAGTTTGAGCAGGTTCTAATTACAAAATCTGTCTCAGAAAGGAATATTTTTCCATCATAGCAAAGGAGAATCTATCACTAAGTGGCCTGACCAAGGAGGGCAATATTTTGGTACTTCGTAGTACCACAGGTACTGTGGAGTTCCACAGGTGCCATCCTCATAAGGAACTCATGCAATCCACTCTTCCATATTGCTCTCATGTTGCTTGCAGTGACTTGGTGCAGAGCATTGGCATTAGATAAAGTTAGTGCTGAGCTGACTCAGAATTTGGAATTACTGGTGGAACCTACCTAAGAATGATCACAGGTGGTCTGCAGATCTGATTCTGTCATTGCTCATCCACTGTCTTCATTGCTTTTAATACTATGGTTATCAGAAGAAAAAAAATAATGCTTACATTTCTACTTTTAAAAGTCTGTTTTCTTTGATGATATGTTAGATTTTGCCAAATCTAGCCACACCCAGGGGAGGCTGCTCCAACAGATGTTCCTGGGGCCTGTTTAAGATACTGTGGCACTTACAGAAATAAGAAAGCTCAACACTGGGTGACTACAAAATTATTTTACAAGCATTTTTTTCTTTCTTCTCAACTTCTGTCTTTGGCTCCAAGTCTCAATTTCCACTGAACCTCTTAAAGGACAGTCTCACTCTTGCACCTGTCTCACATAGTGACACTGCCATTGTGGCTGGCCTCCAGAGTGCTCAGCTCCATCTGAAGAGAACAGTTGGGAGGATTCAGAGGACTTGACATGGTTTTGGTCAGGTTTTTGGATATATATTTTCTTTACTTTTTAAATATCCCTTAAGAAAAATTTAATTACATTGAACATCAATTGTAATACACAGTAAATGAAAACAAATACATATTTGATTTATGAAAAAGAAAATATTCCATACATTTCAAAAGACAGGAACAGCAATTCTTTCATGCAAAATAAACTTGGCAAACAGAACAGTTTTGCCTCTATGTTGATAAAATAATATAGGTTCTTCTTTCATTTTAATGGGACGAGAAATTGTATTTTAACTCCTAATTCTGTTATAGGCTCTGAGATATCTATGCATGATTTATCATATTTATTGCAGTATGTGTTTTCAGTGAGATTACATGTTATAAAGTGTCTTAAAAGCTAGAAAAAAATACCGACTATTGGAGAGAGGGAAAATGACTTCAGTATTATGTACTGCTTCAAGTCATGCTGTGAAATAAAACTACCTTTTAATGT
This sequence comes from Pachyramphus minor, assembly GCA_013397135.1. Taxonomy (NCBI): domain Eukaryota; kingdom Metazoa; phylum Chordata; class Aves; order Passeriformes; family Tyrannidae; genus Pachyramphus; species Pachyramphus minor. The sequence continues at coordinate 56,054 of VYXB01006064.1, forward strand.
GGAGCCTACAGTGAGTTTCTCCAGCCTGGGTGACAACAGCCATAAATGAAAAGGAAAATAGTTACCAAATTTACTTTTAGAGAGGACTTTTACATGAATTTCTGAATCAAACCCTTTTGCCAGAGAGGATAGATTTATGCCTAGTAATACAGATGGTGTTCAATATATCTTGTCCCTGCTGTTGCTATGAAATCAGAGAAGTGCAGACTCACAGAATGGTTGAGGTCGAAAGGGATTTCTGGAGGTCATCTGGTTCAACCCTCTCTGCTCAAGTGGGGCCACCTGGAGCCCATTGGCCAGGATCATGTCCTTTTGAATATCTCTAAGGATGGAGACTCCACAGCCTCTCTGCTCACCCTGTGCCAGCTCTCAGTCATCCTCGCAGTAAAACAGTTACTTCTCACGTTCAGGCTGCACCTTCTGTGTTTCCGTTTGCGCCCATTGCCTCTGGTCCTGTCACTAGAGAGCTCTGAAAAGAGCTGGATCTGTCTGCTTTACATCCTCCCTTCAGATATTTATACACAGAGGTGAGATCACTCCCAGTCGCTATTTCATCATATCATGGAAAGCCTGGGATGAGTCAAAAATATCATGCTCAGAGTAACACTTGTTTTGTCAAAAATATTAGTTGCATTTGAATTGGTTTTGTGTAACATTGCACATTCTCTGAATGTGTAAATGTAGATCAGATTGTGGAGTCTAATATTTTTCACTCTTTTATAGGTCTTGTGCTATTTCTATTGATATTTTTTATGTTTTTTTGTTTAGATGCATAGCTTTGGGAAACAAACAAAAAAAAGGAGTACCAACAGATGTGATAAACAAGCCTTACTCAGCTTTTGTTTTGGATATTCTCTGGGACAGAAATGTAACCAGAGAGGGACCATTCTTTCTCTTTGCTTCCATATTGCACTCGCAAATGCATATTTTTGGCCAGGGAAATGAAAAGTTGTGTTTCTTTCCCTATTAATTGTTGGCAGCTGTGACGGGATTGTCTTAACTGTATGTAAAGATGGCCCTCTCTTCCATGCAGTAACTCCTTCGCTCACAAAGAAAGGCCCTCTTTCTAAAGTTTCTTAGCCTTTTATGCTGAAAGTAGATAGAATGAATATTCATCAGCATTTTAAACACTAGAGCTACATATGTAGGTAAATCCTTCTTGATCTTGTCTTCCTGACTCTCTCTATCTCTTTTAGATCCCCTTTCCTACTGAATAAAACTAAAATGTGCTGTGGATGTGTTGCTGGAATGTATTACAGTACAAACAAATCATGGGCTGTGAAAGTGGGGCTTTTTTTTAATATGGCAGCTGCCACTGAGATTCAGATGTCCCTGTGCATAACTCTCCTAATTTGCTTTTTTTATTAAAGTACAGCCAAACTTCTGTCTTCCCAGTATTATTCCTTAGATAGCTGTGAGTACAGAGACATCATACTACCACTACATTATTTCAACATTTTTCATAATGATGAACATTAAACAATTCTAAAGGGCCAGTAATTTAATTCTTGATTTTTAAGATGCTAGAATATTAGAGGCACCATCTGGCTCAAGAGGAAAAAATAAGTGTATTTACTTAAGGTATTTTAGTAGCAGAAGTAGCAAATGTCAAATTAGAAGTGCTCCTTCATCTCCATTAAGAAGCTGATGCATGTTCTAAATTATTATTATTATTTATAATATGTTGATCTAAATTATTGATAACTAATTAGGTTAATTTAAAACATATTAAAGGAACTGCTTACCTCTAAAAGAACTATAAACAGGTCTCTATTCTACCTCATTGCAGAAGAAGTCCCTCCAGATCTTTACAATGGTAGTGTCTGAGTTTGTGGGCTTTTTCCTGGTTTTGGACTGACTTATGCAATAAGAAAGGTTTAGAGTACTTAAACATTATGCAAGCAAAAACTCAGAGTTCTTTAACTATAAAACCAGTTACTTTTAAGTTATATTGCTAAGGTTGTGATCTAAGGGTATTAAGGTCAAATTTATTAACGCTTTCCTCAGAGCTTCATTACTATAAAACATCTTTAACATGATGGAACCACAACCGTGGTAGTTATATTGATTTAATTTTCTTGGCAGAGGTATGCAGTGTTCTATTGATGGTTTTGCCCTTCTTCTTGGGGGTGATGACCAATTAGTAATCCACAAATACATTTTTAGTACTCATTTAAGTTTTTCTGCTGTAAGCAGCTGGACGAAAGAAGACATCTGTGGTTCCCTGTAGTAACTGCACATGTTTAAAGCTTGCTCCTTTATGCAGAAAAGAGTTTAGCAGTATGACTGTAGAAGGTGTTTATGTTTGGTTTGGGAGTATTTTTGAAAGTTAGTAAATGCTTCTCTGTTAAGAATTTGTTTAGCTTAGGAGTCCACTTGTTTTTTTTGTTTGTTTGTTTTTAACTGTACAAATATACATGTAACATTGAACCCTGAAATTTTTCTAGACTATTTACACACCATCGTAAAAGATGAGAGAAGAGAGTATCAGTGGTATATTTTGACTTGATCTACTTGTGCACATCAGCTGTTTATGATCTGATGGTGGAAGCATTTTGCAGTTGTTTTGAATTTGTCTGTACATCCCCAAGTTCTAGATTTTATTGCTACCTTTAAAAATTTGAATTCAGGCTTGATTCATTAGAATCAGTATGTTCTGCATGTCCTTATTTCTGTAAGTGCTGTCAAAAAAGTCAGCTCAGTTGGCAGAAGTTAGCCTTTTTCAGAGTAAGACACTTCCATTTTAGCTGATGCCTCAGGTTCCTATAAAGAGCACCAAGAGATGTTTTTGCTGGGTTTTGCTGCTTAGCTCTGCACATAACCTGCCAGCTGAAAGCACTGCTGCCTTTTTGCAGAGTGATGTCCCTAACTTTGAAAAAATGACTAAAGATTGGCCTGTTACCAATATCGATGTCATAGATGGTAGGGCATGTTTTCAATATATACCTGAAGTGTGTTGGTCATCTCTCAGGTTGCATATTGCCTGTGTAGCTAAGAGGATGTACAATTTTGAACTGTCCTCATCTGACCAACATGTTAATTCTGGGTATTCATATTCTTTCTGTACATTTTGACTTGCTTGATTTGAAAAATGTAGTTTCAGATGGAGGAAATTAACTCTACTGGAGTTAGGTTTTTAATTTCAGTCAAATCTAATGCTTTCCTTGTTTTAAACTAACAAACTTGGGCAAATAGGCAACAATGTGTTTAACCCAAGATTTTCCTGGTGTTTTAGGTGTTGTTGAAGAGTAGGAGAATAATTTTGTTTTAATATGAAATCTCTTCTGAACCTCTAGATTTGTCTGCTTTAGCTCAGGCCCAGAAACTTCCAAACTCTTTCTATATGTGGTTAGAAATAATTTCATACAATTTTGTGAAAAGCAATTACCAAACCGAAAGACTTTCTGGTTACCTGGATGAGTCTTGAGCCTCATGGACCCTTCTGTTGAGTTGAAGTCACCAGGTTAAGTCTCAGCCTGAAGCATGACAGAACTTTTGGTGCGAACCAAAATGGACTTAAAGTAGCGCACTCAGGTGCCATCAGAATAAACAGTTTATCTACGCATCTGCTGCCTTATAGGATATAAATTAGTTCAGTCAATTTTAAGGTGACAGACTGAGGGTTGGTTTTAGTTTGGGCTAATAGGAAAGGATGCTCTATGGTTTTGTACAGTACTAAAAAAATCTTTAAAAATTCCTAAAAGGAATTCCTAAAAGCCAAAATACAAACTCGTGGAAGCAAATGTGCTTTCACTATGCAGTAGTTTTATTTATGTTTTACTTCACTTTTTTTGCTTGCATTTTAAGCAATTTATTTATTATGTGGTGTCATACATGGGGGTTTTTTGGTGTAAGATCACATCAGAATATACCATTAATTCTTGATTTATTTATAGAAGGTGGATTTAAAAAATAAACTAATTTTGCCTCACTCCCATGCTTCTGAAACAGTGTCAAAAGACTTTGGGTGGGTTTTTTTTTCATTTTTCTCATGATTTTCCTACAGGTCTTGATATCATGATAATAATTCTTTAATGTGCATTCATAGTTATTCAGTTGATATTATTGTACATTAGGGCTGATATCATCCTATCCCTATGGTCAACCCAATTAAGAGGAATGGAGGATGGGGCTGTTGAGGTTCTAGGTTGTGATCAGAAATGAGAGACAGCAGGTTCTCTGTCCCCTTCTATCTCAGCGCTGGTTTTTTGGCTAATTTAAAAAGCTGTTTCCTGAAATTCAGGCCCAGTGATGAAGGCTAAGACTGCTGACTTTGGAATTTTGGCAAAATAGTAATTTAAAGAGGAAATTAGAATTCATAGGCTTTGTTTACTTCAGAATGAAATTGCTGGATTAACGTTCTTTTAACTCTACAAATGTTGTAATTTTATTTAAAATGTTTGTACTCTGCTGGAAAAAATTTCCTTCAGCTTGACTCTTATGTTTCTCTTCTGCTTTTACTTCTTTCTAGCATATTTAAGTTTCTATATTTCATTGACGAGAATTTACATTTTGTAGCTTTCTGATTTAGAATATAACCCACATACTTGAACCTTAACTTTTTGCAGTGAGCAGAATCTTCCATGTATACTTTAGGGAGGCCACATAGTTATCTACAATCCATTTTGCCATGTGTTCTCTGGTAAAAGAAATTAGGGAGCCTGAGTGTTTGTGGGAAAGTGAAAAACAGTTTACTTTTTGCCAGTACAGCTACTCATTTTGTGCTGGCTGAATATGTTGGACATGCTCAGACAGTTATGTGTCACAAGAAAATGAAGGTAAAATTTGGTATGAGTCCCGTTATATTCTGATAAAATCATGAGTATTATTTCTTAATGCAAAATTTGTCAAATGCCAGCTCGTCCATAACCATAATAAAACCAACTAATGCATAAATGAATTCTGGCAATTTTTAATAAAATTTGAAAACCTGATATGACAGGGAGGAATGCTAAGAGGTAACCAAGTGTGTAAACACTAAATGAAGGATTATCCTTATTTGTGAAAAATCCATTCTAGCAAAAAATTGAATTGGGGGCTTCTCTCAAAAAAGAAGGGTTACTGTGGCTAGTGAGTCAAATCAAGGCCTGATTTTACTCCCTTTACAGTAATAAGGTTATGTGAGACCCATAAACAATACACAGGCAAGACTAAATGTAACCGAATACTCTCTGCTCCCTTCTCTTTAAAGATCCACCTCCAAATAATAAAGTGCTGATTAATAAGGGAAGTGCATCACTCCTGATATGCTTGATCACATTCAGTTTTAGAGCATATTGCATGAGCAGCCTCATCTCTAGTTTGGTATTTTTATCTTACAGCTAGGATTTTCTGTACAAAGCACATGTGCATGGTCTATGTATAAAATTACTAACGTGCATATAATGGAAGATCCTGTATTTATTGTTCTTTCATTTGAAGAAAGAAGATTTTACCTGAAAACGGCTGGTCTAGAACCTGGTCTGTGTCAGTGACATAGAGATTAATGATAAAGAAAACATCAAAAATATTTAGGCCACTGATACTGACTTTTAATGAGTCTCAGCAATGTGTAGCTAGTAATTTCAGAAACAAGATCTGTTAGGAATTAGACTGCAACAGTCTTGGCACGAGTTTACTGTAAATAGATGCATTCCACTTAAAAAAACAATTTGCAATAGACTTACCTGCCTGTATGTACTTTAATTATACATAAACATTCTCCAATTACACAATGTGCATAAATCCAAAAGCTGCTAGTAAAAGCTAAGACAGTAGATCAACTTCTGGGAAAGGCTCTTTTTAATGGGTAAACTCTAAGCTGCCTGTACTGTCAGGAATTTAAACTGTCTCACACAGCACAAGGTGCTCCTGTAAATCCTGTGTCTTATGTAAAAAAGGACAAGTGTTGTAGCAACCGGTACACAACACAGCAAAAAAAAAAAGAAAAAGAGAAAAAAAAAGAGAGAAAGAGAAGGAGAAAACCATATGGATCTGCTCCTTTTCAAATGCAGATTGTTGAGGCTGGAAGTCTACCACTTAGTCACTGTGTTCTCCGTTCGACCATATGGTTGCAAAATCTAGTGGAATGATGTTAAACCCTAGTTAGCCTGCTGAAAACAAAATATAGTAGAATAAAGTGGAAAAAAGAAAGGATTTATTTTATTAATTCTTACTGTTATGCAATATCTAATGTGTTTTATTATCAATGGCTCTGATATTTTATAGGCACTGTATATGTCTCTTGGCATTCACTCCCTTGAAATATATGGGATGAAATCTTTAGGTATGGCTTTACATTTAAGATGAAATGACAAGGATTTTTCTACCTACTCCATGCAGAGCTGAAACTCAGCAGAACATTACACACCTATTAACAAGTTATCTCATATTTGTACAAAAATTGGAAGCATGCAGATGGAAAAAACCCTTATTTTGTGGTCTGTTACAACCTTATGTCAACCTCAACTATCTGCTAAAATTTGGATGAATTTCCTGGTAATCAGTCTCCGTGTGAAATGAAGGACATGACCATATATAGCAACTTCCTTGGCTGTCCTCCTGCTTTCACTTTGCAAACAAGACTCAAGAGAGGAGGGATAATGCTGACATAGATGAGGACTTTTTGAGAGAGGATGGGGGAAACTGAATTTGGGGGTGTGTGTGTGTGTATGTGTAAAATCCCTTTGAAATGGGGATCGTAAGGGAAGAGGCCTCTCCATTTGTCACCACCAGCAGAGTGTCTACATCAGAATAAAATTTCAGTTTGAGAGTATGTGGAAAGAATCATTGGTCTCTTTTGGACAAATAGCAACATATAAGAAAATTGGATTGAAAACAACCCTTGGATTGCACTATGTTGTTTTACAGTTTCAGTATAGTTTCAGTATAGTGTAAAATCACGTAAACAATAAGATCCCAGTTTTGTCTGCAGGACCCACTGGCTAAGACTCTCCTCAGGCACCAATCTCCATGTGCAGTGCCTGGGTAACACTGATATGCAGAGACTTACAATCTGTAAACAGAGGTGTTGGATAATTAACAAGAACATAGTTCTTTCTTTATTTTAACATTATTTTATGCCTATTCATGGTTTGAAAATCACAGTGTTACTGTACACACAGTCTTTTTATGTACTTTTTATGTATATTTATGTATTCATAAATATAGAACATTCCTTCATGGTCAATTAACTACATACTGTACAATTATAGTAGTACGTTCTTCCTAGTCTTCATTAACCAATACAGGTATCTATAGAATTTGAAAGTTCATGAAAAGCAGAAGGTTTATTCTCTGTCACTAGTAACTATTTTATGTTTAAGTAAAACTTTTAGACATGTAATATTTGTCCTGAGTGAAGTTATACCTCATCCTCACCCATAAAAGTAAAAGGTAAATTAATCCTCCATGAAAAATTAATCTTCAAAAGTTTTACACTTCATTTCATTACTTTTGGAAAATATTTTGGCTGAAGGAACCCTTTCCTGCCTTTGCATTGCAGTAGAAACCTTCCATCCTGATTTTCTATCTTTGTAATAGGGTTTAGAAAATAATAGTATTTGCTGCAGCAGTTATTCAGCACCATATCAAAGCCACAAACTACAGACTACTACTTCTGGGACTGCTCTAGCAGAAAATCTTATGGGGACTGGTTAAAGAGCAGAGCCTGTTGGTTAAATTGACCTATTTGCTACACAAGTGTTTCAGTTCAGCTGTCAGTAACAAGGGTGGAATTGAAAATTTATCTTGTGAGAAAAGCAAATGTGTCATTAACTATGCCAAGAGTTTTACAGAAATGGTAATTTAGTTTCCTAGATTTACATTCTTGTCTCCATTGGACTTGGGAATTCTTTTTAATTTTCTAGCCTGTTGTTGTTTGCCAGTGAGATGTTCCTCATGGATTATAGAGCAGAGCAGAACCTCATCCCATGCTGGTGATTGTAGCTGAACTTCTTAACCCCTGTGACACATACCAACCTCAGTGCTGAAGGGTCAGCTGTAAAACACTTTCTAAAGATGATGTAAATCCCACTGCAAAGTACATCTGTTAATGGTACTGTAATAGTTACCATTCTGCTTCCCCTGCTCCAGGACCAAGTATATAACTTTTGGAACATATGGTTTCCTTCGACAGGTAAGGTACCATAATGCCAAAGTTTCTTCTTTCTGTGTTACTGATTCTGCTCTCCAACCCGTCAGGAGCTTTTATTTCTCTAGTTCATGGTTTAGGGGTTTAAGGAGAGAATCTATTCATTTATCCAAGAATATTATTTTTTCTTTCTTGGTGAGATAAATTGAAATTCCTAATAAGCAATTTACACAGTGTTTACATTTTCACAGTATTTGTCTTTCTAAAGGAAAATGTTTCATATTCTGGGTAAATATAATAAGTGTACATGGGGAGAGAAACACATAAATTCAAATATTGAAATCCATTGTTGGATAAGGGAGAGAGATCTTAACCAGACTCCAAGCACTTCTCCATTGTGGACTGTAGTGTTGGGTAGATATACATATGGGCTTTAAACTTGCTGACTTTTACCCCAGAGGCAAGTCAGAAGCTCAGTACTGGCCAGCTGACTCCACTTCTCTGGTATGTTTGTAGCCACTGTTGAACTCCAATTCGCTTTGTCTAATAACTTCTAATAGTTCCTAACACATCCCTTTTAGAGGTCTGGCATTCTTACAACTACAGGGCTATTGCAGGACTGAGGCCTATTTTTTATTAAAAACAGAGTAGGAACTTCAGCATCCCATTACAGAGGATTAGCAGGCAGTTCTTTCCTGTTTAAAGTCTCAATTAAAAGTTAATCAATTAATTAAATGCACTTTATTGAATTTAGTTACATTATCTCAGAGAGATGGAGGCCAAGGAGACTTACAGACTTATAGGAAGTAGAGTTGTAGGGCATAATTCACTCCTTAAGCTTAGACTCTTCACCTGTCCCCTTCAGCAGGAAAGCAAGAAGTGAGTCCTTGGTTCCTCAGTAGTGCACCCTGTTTTGGTCCCTGTTTAGGCACTGAAGAATTTACCTAAAACCTGGAGTTTCTGCATTTGATGTGTTTATATAGTGGAAAGATGTGTAAGCAAAGAGACAGTTTGGAATTGTAGGAAGTAAATGAATAGCTGTTGATAGGCATAAATAAAAGTGAAATGCCTTCTCTTCTCCTCTCCTCCCTCCATTCATTTCTTTCCCCGTTAGTGACTTCTGAGGTCTCATTTGTTTGTTCTCAGTTTTTACTCTGTCAGTTGTCTGCATTATGTTTACGAGCAAAGTGAACCATCTTCATTTACTTGCACTGATTTTGCTTTTGTTCTGCTGTCAGAATATAACCTGGTTAACCTTGTGTGTTCACATAGGAATATACGATTTATGCACATGTTGTAATACTGGTCCCTGACAGTGATGGGTATTAAAGAAATTAACATTTTGCAAAAAATATACGAAATATTGATATTTCATCACAAACAAACTGGCAGTAAAGTCAGAAGCCTATTTTCAGAACTCAGGCTTCTGTTAAAAAGCAGCTCTTTCACAGCCAGATTTCTAAAAATAATGTTCTCTAGGCAGAAATTTTAAGCTGTAACTCATTATACAAAAGCTTGCACAGGAAAGTAACAAAAAGAGATTTTGTTGTGGTTTTTTTTTTTTTTTTTTTTTTTATTTTTTTTTCATACCTTTATTTGTGTCATGTAGTTATAATCAGGGAAAAAAGGAGAAAGACTTCAGTGCATTGAGTACTGAAGGAAAGAAATGGAAGCAAACACTTCTCGAGTGAGCTTATTGCTTTTTAATTAGTGCCTGTGGGAAGATACTTTGCTGTATCAGTGCCATTTATAGTAGTACTCTCTTGCAACAGTGATGTGCAAAATGTTTCCCACATTTCCCACCATCTTGTATAGCCCCAGAGCAGATATACATAAATAAGCAATGGAAAAGGTAGAAAACAGATTCAGTCATGCCTGTTTTGCCGATGCGTGATGAAGGGGAAAAAAAGGAGGGAAGGTACAGAAGATGGGAGGAAAGATGAAGAGTATATACTTCATAAATTCACTGTAACAGCTGTTGTATGAAATGCTGGGATTTGCTATTCCACACAGCACAGGATGAAGGCAAAACTTGCGAGACTGTATTTCTTTGTGTAATGAGGTAGGCAGCCATGCGGTTAAATCATTTGCTTTCCCTGGGACACTGCTGTGTTCTTCACCATTGCATTTAACTGCTCTCAGGTACCACAGTGTCATTCTCACCTTCGTTATTATAATTTTTTCCCCTTGTACTTGCCACTAAATGTGAAGTTTTATGGTGGAGCAGCTGTTGGCAAAAACATTGACCCAAAATAAAGCAGTCAGTATTTTACAAACGGTTGGTTGAAGTCGCTTCAAACTTCTGGTTACAAGAAAACAGAAGCAGTGGAGGGATGAAAACTGTTTGCTCAGGAGCTGTTTCAGAAAATCTTATTAGGCTTGTGCATGGCTACTGCCAACTTAGTTTTCCTATTCACACAGCTGGATTTGCAAGCATAATCTTAGCTCTTCTATGGAACACAGAGAAAGGAGGATATTTTCTGAATTCAGTGTCTTACACATATAAAAAATATATAGATAAAGAAATTGGTAAAAGCTTTTAAGATTTTATATAAAAGTAAGAATTATATATTTTTTAATGTAGAATCCAGGTATTAGTAAAAAACTTAGTTTGATATTTTATATTGGTGAGTTTGGACAAAAATCACCAGTATCACACTGATTTTTCTTCAAAATAAGTCATCTTATTGGTTATCAAAATATTTTTCAGTCTACTGAAATAAACTTGCAAAACATGAAAAACCTGCCTTGTGGGGGGGTATCTTAGGCCTGTAAGGTAGCTGTAGCACATCAAGTCAAGTGCATAGTTTTGATTTAAGACTTTTAGTTTAAACTGCAGTGTCACATGTATTTTCTGAAAGTATTTCTAACATATGTTTTATGCTAGCATACGCTATATTCTACCAATGTTTATTTTATTCCTAATCATAGTAATTAAATTTAGTTCTTGAAAATCAGGAATGCAAAATAGTTTGTGTTCTATTGTCATTGTTGTGACACAATGACAGCATTTCTTTAAAGAAGAGTTTTAACATGGAACTAAACACACAGGAGAAGAAATTCTGTGATCATGTTTCTTTGCTCTGTGTATTTGATGTAGAGTCCAGAATGTAAGAAATTGAGTGATCCCCTCAGAGTGTTTATAATTACATATTATTTACCCAAAAGGTCATACTCTGAACATTTGTCTAAATATGTGCTTAGAGAGGTTTGTTCACATATTAAAAGTCTCTGTGGACTAAATCTGGAGGATTTCATCTGTCCTTTCTAATGGAAATCTCTGCTGTGTTGATTTTGACCAACCATCAGAGTCTTCAACCTGTTGAGTTATTTTAAATTTTTCAAATGCAGATTATATATTTTATAAAATGTATGTTTTAATGTTTTTTCCAAGGTACACATTTTAACTACTGCTTTATTGTAACCTAGTGATAGCAAGAGAACATAAGTAAGGTTTTAAACCTCCAAGTCAATAGTAAGGCATGTTAATCAAGTACTTCAGAGAAATAGCCTTTGATTTTTGAAGCATTATTATGCCATACCTTTGATAAATATGTTTTTTTAAACCACCTCCCTGTTTATTCTCAAAATTTCTTAAAAGTGGAGTAGAAAAAAGAAAACTGTTTGTGGCTTAGAAGCATCTTAAATTGCAAGGAAGTGTTTAGCTTTTTCCTCTGCAGGCGGAGGATTTAAGAAAATCTTGGCATTTGGGCTGAGATGTCTAAGGGTCAGAAAAACAGTTTGGTTTTATACCACCTCTGAAAATTCTGGTTTATAATGGAAATTCTGTGGATCAATAACTGTGGCATCACTAATAGCTATGGTATTGAGGGAGGTAGATCTGGCCTGTTTGGCCAGATCTATTAATTACTTAAATCCTTTCGCTGCTTTTCTGTGACACTGTAAGCTCCATGAATGCTACTTTGATCTTTTAGGAAAACTGCTTGAGAAAACTGTATGAGTCCTCTGGAATCTATTTTGATGAATGTCATTAACTTCTGAGGATTTCTAAACCACTACAGAATTTGTCACACAGCACACAAAGGTTACTTACTGTGTTTATGAATATAGATTGGCTTAACTTGGGGCAAAGATCTTCAAAAAATGCAGGCAACATTGTGGAGTAGATACATCACCCTTTATTAGAGAAGGGTGATGTCCTGGTTTGCATTGGTTTGCTTTTTTCCTTCACTTATGAAAGTTGCCTGACAACAAGTAGCTTCCTGTAAAACCGTGTGGTTTGCATTCTTAACTATTGCACTTTAATATATTTTTTGTTTTCTGATCTTTTGCTGTATCTGGAGTAATCTCCTGATGAATCCCTATCCAAGTCCCTGATGAGCTGTAGAATCCATGGATGTCAACCTTTCCAGCTTAAGCCAATTACCAGTGCATCTTATCCCTTTAGTTTAAGATCTTGACATTCTCTCTTGTGCTCTGAAATCCAGCATTTAATATTGAGACCACACTCTGACTGATATTGAAGTTTTTGATTCTGTTCCTGTTTCCACTGATGTCTTTGAAACAAAAAGCCAACAAACAAAAAAACCCCAATCAAACAAACAAATGAAAAAGCCCATCCTAAATGATAAATGTAAACAGGAGTAATGAAAGGGTCACACTCAGGGATCCAGATTCTTCTTCCTGTACAGGCTCTCTGCAGGAACCCAGAGGAAATTCAGCCCCAAACAAATTACAGTTGCCTAGGACCGTGTCTGCTTGGGCTATGAGTATCTCCAAGGATGAATTGTCCGTCATCAGTTCTTTGCTACAAGGGCACGTTGCTTGCTTGTTATCCCTCAGGACCACCTTTGCCTGCAAAGGTGCTGTTTAGCTGCTCAGCTCCCCTGGTGTAGTGGAAGGTTGTTGAGAACTTCAGACATTAATACCTGGTGGAAGATGCTTGAAACTGGAGAATTTACTTAAAAGTTGTCACAAATATGTATACAAAGTCTGCGAGGTATCTGACCTCAGGTACTAGGAGATCATATGAAATCTGAGGAAAAAATATTACTAGTATTGCCTAAAAGCTGCAGAAATACACTTGATCTAGACTTTACTTTTTTAAAAAATTGATTATTTTTACATGTTTTATTTATTTTGTTGAACAGATAACAATTCACCAGAGAGACTGGGCAGAGTTGTTATTGCTAAACTGAGTAATTCCACATTTACATCATTGATACTTTGAATCTTATACAATGCAGAGTAATAATGAGTGGGGATCCCCTAGTTCCCCCAGTAATGTATACCATTAAAAAATACTGTAAAATCCTGGTTTTATATTGATATAAAGTCAGCCATTAGAATTCTTTTCCCTGTGATATCTGTTGGGTGTTGCGTATTTTGGATAATTCACTGCTTAACATCTGGCATTGCTTTTCAAAGATATGAAAAAAAAATAAATCTTCTCTCTCTGCAATCATCAACATTCAAGAACATGTTCAGTTTTCTAAGGCCTAGGACACAGCTGTTCCAGCAGGCAGCATGGCAAATAAATGTATTCCTTCTCAGCATAAGTTCCCTAGAGTATTCTTCCAGTTCAGAAATGGAGGCAGAAAGAATTCCATATCAAAAGATTCATTTTGGGGGCATTTCCAACAGGAGAAGCCACTTCTGGAGCTCCACTCGAGGTCCCTTGAACAGATTTTTATTTTATTATTTAGAATTAAAGACATGAGTGAAATAAATTATTGCCATCTAAAGGTGCTGTCTTCATCTCAGTATACAAGAGCTTTTCTTAAGGCTGTTCTGAGCAGAACATAACTCAATTTAGACTTCCTTCTGGAAAAGTCCTGATTATAAGATGTTGAGTCTTCTCTTAGCAACTTCAGAAAGTTGCTAAGTATAAAACCATCTCTGATTGCAAGCCTCCCGTTTTCCAGCCACTTCTCACAAGCATGTACCATATCTTGACTGCCAGGTTTCTAAGCAGAAGGCTGGGTGTCACTAGTAATATAAACAATTAACCAGATAAGAAACTTCTGCTGAGTAATACAAAGGTCTTTTTTTATCATTTGTCTAGGGTACATGCACTTTGGGATCTGGAGAGGACTGTGAAATGAACTTTACTCTCCCCATAGGTTGTTCTGTGTAAAATCAGAATAAGACTGCATACACCCTCAAAAATGTGCTTAGAAAAACATTTAGAGAATTCCTGTGTTCTCTTCCAGCCAAATGTGAAGTTAGGCGTGCTGTCAACATGACTCTTGTTGAGCAACATCTCATTGCGTGCTCGTAGATGTCCTTTGGCTGATGCTTTCCTTTGGGCATGAACATTCCCATTCACTTGTGCACAATGTCTGCTCATTTTCTACACAATTTGCTTTCAAAATGTTCAAGCGCGTGTCTGTGTTAATGGTTAGAGAGATGTATTTGCTGGTTAGTAAGATCTGCAGCTCACTGTGGGTGACAGAAATAAGTAGAAGTGATGTTGCTTAGTGGCACTCTCTCATACAGAAGGCTCTGTGGTGACAACCCTATTGGACTAAATGTGTTTTTTCGAAGTGTCACACTGTTTTACAGAGCTGCCTAGGACTGCAGAATCTGCTGTGTTCATTTTCTGGGATTTTGACTGGTTTAAAACCACTAGAATTTTTCGTAGCCTATTTGTGTAGTCAACTGAAGCATTTCTCAGGATTTTATTAGTCTTCAACTGCAGAAGATCCCAACTGCTGTTTTCCTTCCACCTCACTTCTTTTAGCCTGGAGCTCTGTCATTTAAGTTGTTTCTGTATGTGCTAGGGGTGATGGATTTTAAGACAGTTACTTAGGCTACAGAAAAACGGTGGGATATATTGTCAAAAAGTGATAGTCATTAGGAAAATGTTGTAGGGAGTTGTGGCAGTTTTAAGCACTGAATTTCATTAATGAGAATAAGTGAGCAACATTTACCACAGGTTTTCAGCAAATTTTTGCTTCCTATAAAGATAAAAGGAGGCTTTTTAAAACTGGAAAACATTCCAATAACTTCCATCAGCAAACATACCAAAACATAAGCTTCTTTGCATTTGTGTGTGTCTGTGCGTTTCCTCATTGTCTGTCCCAATTTTGCTACTCTTAGTAGGTATTTGGATCTTTGCCTTTTCCTCCCCACTACTACTAGCATGTAATACTGCAGAGTTTTTTCAGTATTGTTAGCTACAAAAAAACCAGTTTAACATTTATGCACTCTGGAGCTGGGAAATGACAGGTGCAATGCACCCAGCTCTGGAACTGCAGATACCTTTGAACACACAGAGTTGGCACTCAGCTATTTTAACTTTTCTCTAGCCAAACAGTCATGTTTGGATTCAGTGACTAATTGGCATTTACCTAAGAAACTGTTGTGAGTCCACCTTTCATAACAACACTGAGATCTCATATATGTAAGCATTCACTGCAGACCTTGACTTCACTTGTCAAGAATGCTTGACATATGAAAACTCAAGATAAATTATATCTTGCCACAAGCCACCTGGTACACAGGCAAATATTTTCTAGTGCTGGCAACAGTTCTGCATGTGCTTTATGCATACAGTCCTCTACAAAGCCTAGCGAGCTGACCACCTCTTTGTCCATCAAGAAACAAGTGGTCTGTTGTACTCTCTAAAGTTCCTAGATACTGAAAACAAGCTACTATGATGACTTTTTTGAACTTGAAGTAGAATCCTTTCTATTCCTTGCTTCCTGTGTTAGATTCCTTTTGTACTGGATTTTAAGAGAACATTTGTGGCATGCAGATATTGCACTATCCTTCCAGTAGGTGCTAAGAAGGTTCTTAGCAGTCATCTTTTTTTGCTTATTCACCCCACAACAATTTTGTTTGTCAGTGTCCTATGAGTTACAGAACTCCTGTTGGTTATTGTGAAGGATTCTGTGTGCTTCTACCTGACAAGATTTTGGAAGCAAATGGGACTTATGTTCTTGGACTCCACTTTGATCAGCTAAATAGATAGAAAATAGTTGCTGATAGGCATAAGGCTAGTAGTAGGCAGATCAAAAGGAATGAAAGGGTAATCTTTATATTAGCTTGAACAAAATAGCTTTGATGGAAGAAGTTAGGATTCATGAGACCACAGATATTCCTTCCACATTGCATCTTGACATATTTTGTCCATTTGACAGTTCCCTGTGTACCTGTGCCATGTGTTTCATGCTGGGTCTGTGCTCCCCGAAGTTCAAATCGGCTCTGAAATCCAAGTTTTAAGTGAGCTAAGGTCTCCTTTGTAAGGATGCAAAGCACAGTGCATCCTTTCTGAAAAACTTCAAGTGTTTTAAGTTGTCTATGAGGAGGTAGGTGATGAAATAGAATTGTAGTGGAAGCTAACAGTACAACAGAAGTTATAAAGGAAAGGTAAATAGTTAGGTCTCAGTCACTTTGTATTTCATCCGAAACTTTCAGCGGGAGCATTATGATTGATTTTTGACAGTACATTCAGTTACTGGCAAAGCAAAAGAAAGTTTTTTAGAGTTTCAATCTGAAGCACAATGTAGACTGTAAGAAGGCAGATTCCTAACCGAAGTGTTTTCAATAGTACCAGAGAATACACTGATGTTTGTTGTAAATAAAATTGCCGGGTTCCTTCTTTTAGGGTTTTTACTCACACAGAAGATTCTAAATGAAACATGATAAAGTGAAGAATTAGTTTCTCAGTAATATTTTCAAGCTTCTAAAAAGTTCTTAAAAAGGGTTTATGTGTAACTTCACTGGCATTAAAAACGTGATTTTTTTTCCTGTTTTAATAAAAATAGGATTTATTGAAAGTCTGGTTTCATATTAGTTTATGCAACCAATAATTGTTTTAGCTAAATAAAATAAAGAGTATGAATAAGGAACAAAAATAGTAAATTAAATTTGGGATACAATCTTTATAAATAGCCAAGATTTCACAGTGCCCTTTCTAAATTATGGAATAAATTCACAAAAATTCGTTTTTCTTGGGAGTGGTTAAGCTGACCAAAAGCTCAAAGTAAGCAGGAGCCTGTGAAGCTGAACTAATATCTGCTGGCTATGTTTTCAGTGTCTAGTTACTCAGCAGTAAGGGGCTGTCACTTTGTAGAGAAGCAGCACCATCAAATCCTTTACAAGCAGTATGTTTTAATGGCACAGTGTTTTCCAAGCAACACAAGAGAGAAAAGAATAAGCACAAAGACAGTCCATTATTGTTAGGAAGTCATTTGGCATAAGGGCATCATGGATTTAATGATATGAGTTTCCTTTGTGAGGTTGAGCTTCAGCTTTAGTGATGTTTAAACATTTTTTCTTTTGCACTTACAGTAGCAGGAAATAAAAGATTGATGTTAGCATAGTGGCCATAATTTTATTTTTGGAAAGTCTCAGAGCAGAACTACCTAAACAAATCATCATTTAAAAAAAAATTTCTTGGAGTTCTTTTGTTACTTTGGTAGAGATATTTGGCTACTCCAGAATAGCCTGTTGTAACAGGTTGGTGTAACAAGCTATGTAAAAATGTTCACCTAGTCTTTTGGTTTTCCTGCACTTATTTTTGTCAACATTCCAAATTATAGAAGGGTATTAAAGTACAAATTAAGCAACACAAATGCTTTTGTAAATGCTGTAAGGGCAGGTCACATGCCTTTCCTCACTGTGTTGATAAGGCTTTCAGTTCCTTTTTGTCTAGTTGCACATCCCTCTAATGTGTTCTGGTTTTATATTAACTATGCATCAAACAGAAGTTATTTCATTTACCTAACATGCATTTGGTGTGATTGAAGCAGTCCATTGTTTTACTGCACTGCCATGCTGCATGTACCTGATGGACAGGCTGTAAAGTGGAAATATGGTCAGTACAGTCTGGTAGGACCAAAGCAGGAAACTGCTTGTGTTCCTGAGAAAATGAGCTAATCGATTGTTGTACTTCGGTATGAACTCTTCCGTAGTTTTTCCACTTGACAGAAGAGAAAGATTTTGGGTGGAAGAACCAAACAGAAAAGACATTTTTTCCAATTTGGATCCATTCAAAGGACACAAACATAAAACACCATGCCACTTAGCTTCAATAAACAAACAAAAAAAGAAATAAAAAAAATCAGACGATAGGGAAAAGTAGATTCTCAAAGAGTGTTTTCTTTATAATGGCTTTTAATAATAGAATTATCAACAGCAACATACTGAAATGTACTGATTAGAATTAAGTTTCTTTAGATTTACAGTAATAAAACAAAGGTTTATTTCACCTTTTACCTGATTTTTTTTTAAATCCCCTGTGTTATAGTGGGTGCAGACTCTTCTTTCAAGGATTGCATCTTAGTAATTTCCAGAGGCAGCCTGAAAGGACCATCCCATCTCTCCCATAACCAAGGAGAACTTCCCAGAATTGCTCGGTTTTTGCATTACAATCTAAAGTAAACTGCAACAGGGATTTCTTTTAATGAGGCAATTGAGAGGATGGAGGTGGTAGTCAGGCTGTGTGACACTGTCAGGATGTTGCTAAGCTTTAGAGGGGAATAATTGTAATTGGCAACATCCTCATTAATCATGGCTAATGTTAATGATAGCTCCCTGTAGTGACTCATGAAGAGGTGATGGCCTTAATGAAAGCTGCCTTAGAGGCTAACAGATGCTGGTTGAATTTCAGTATTTTAAAAATACAATTGTTCAGTTCTTCTAAATAAGGTGATGGTTTTTTCCTACTGAATAATAATATGGGAAACTTGGTATTCAGTCTTATTCTTTACTGAGCTGATTTTTTTGAATTATTGAGTACATAATAGACAAGAGCAAAAGGAAAACAGTTCAGCATACATTGCAAATTCAGATCCATGCACACAGGTTAAACTTTATGTTTTCTGATCTGTGTTTTAATACTGTAGATGTCATTGTGAATGTACTGAATAACACATGAATGTTTATTGCTACATATAAGAAATATTGACTAAGATGTGGGAAAACCTATAATAGTGTGTTGCTTTATCTCTCTGCTAATGCTTGATAACTCAATATTCAGTGTTTACCACTGTTGCTAATCTCCTGGTTGAGTTCATAAGTGCCTTTGGCTCCTGCTGCTCTTTTTGTGAGCTTAATGAGTAGAAGAAGAAAAATCAGCCCTTAGCTAAGGCACTGGTGTAAAACGTCAGAGAACTTCAAATTTTGGCTCTCCTACCATTTTATTCATGAGCATGGATATTTAAGAACTCTAATCTTGAATGAGTAAAATACTTGTAGTTCAGTTAGAAAACTGGAATTAGTCAAGTGCTTAAACTTAATACTTGAGTAAATACTTCACTGAACTGGAACCCAATATCTGTATTCCCTAACAGAAAAAAAGAAAAATAATGCATCGCTATTTCACTAGGCTATTTGATGATTAATAGATTAATAGTTGTTAAATGCACATATTTTAGCTAATTAGAATAACTTTTACATAAATTTTCAGGGCATTTTTTTCCATGATTTGCATTTCTCTTGCTTAGCAGGTTACTCTTACGTGCTTCTTTTTCATATGCTTAATAATTTATTCTTTCTTTATCAAGGTACTGCCTAAAAATAGGTAGATATTTGTTACCCTTCTTGTTGTGTGCATATTTGTCAATAATATTCTGGAAACAGAATTAAACAAAGGTGCCATCATGCATGAGCTAGATAGGAAATGCATTTTATCATCCTTTCCAGTTATGGAATATCTTTTATGCACATAAGTGAAATGTATATTGACCCTTTTCATTCCCATTAGGTGCTCATCTCTACATCATCACCTCCTGTGACACCACAGCACATCATGTCTTTCAGAATTCTCTTTGTCTCTGAAAGGGTTGGTCTCAGAATATATTCCTTAGAATAACCATTTTATTTTTAGATATGTATCCATGTGCATGACATTTTATTATTTTGTGCCCAGACTTCTCTGTGAATTTCCCACTCTCTTTAAGCTCTTTCCTCCTGTCATTAGTATGTACTAATGACAATTTTTGAGCATTTAAAGGAGACCTTTAAAAAGAAATTCTCAGCTTGACTATGGCATTAGCTTATACTATGTTGAACTAAAGCCAGCCAGATCTCCTTCTTCAGGTACCGGCACCTTCTTTACATACCCCTCAGTACTTCTGTCACTTCTACGTGTAATCTTACAGTTGGTTTCCAAACATGCCAGTTATCTTTATTTATGTTTTCAGAGGTTTTCTGAGACATTGTGTCAAAATTTTATTACTTAATGTCAGGGGACCTGCTGATTTAGAAATACTGCATGGAGTTATTCAAGCCTCGTCACCATCTTTTGCTGAGCACTGGTATACTAAGAGTGTGCTATTTATGCAATAAGTTAAAACATTAAAAGTATTGTAAGGTACTGCTCTATTTGAACAGTTACAAGTATTTAGGGTTTCTTTATGGGTAAATTTTCTTGGCATAAGGATAAGATACATTAGAATCTTAAATTAGTTCTGAAGAAAGTCTGCAGGTTTTCTAATAGTGTGAGCAAACTTCATTGCAGCTTTGTCTGTGTCTGTATAATTCCCTCTTGAGCTACCTCTTGATTTTCCTGCCATCATGGTAGGCTTTTGGGAGAGCTGAATTTATTCCTAGTTTATGGAATTAAATTTCATTGCTTATTTTGAGAGATTTTAATATGAGGAAGAATCAGACTTCCCAAAGAGTTGTAGGGCTGAGGGTAAGGGGTTATTTTTGTTTCTTTTCCTCCATACTGAGTTTTTAATTTTATTGTCAGCTCCCATGAACAGACTGATATCTGAAGTAAAAAATCTGACCTTTCTCTATATGTAATCAGATACAGGAAAATAGAGTAGGGGACAGGATGTCAAATATCAGAGGTCATTGGCATGGAGAGAGTTGCCACTTCCCTGGAAACACGGTATGTTAAAAATCTTCTGCGGAGGATTTACAAGCTGAACTGGTGAGAGAGAAAACTAGATTCATGATTTAAAAAGAGGAAAACAAAGAGCATCCATCATCTAGACAGATAGCAGACTTAGTTGTATTCCCTTTTAATTTGGGCTGTTCAATAATACATCATGTTAGTCATCTAAGTTGCACCTCTCTGTGTTACTGTTAGGAACGTAAGTTTATTACAACTAATCAAATGATTACAACAAGTTCCAACACAGGTAGCTGGTGGAGCATTGAAAGAGTAAATTGTAACTTCCAAGCGAAAATTCCAGACAAAAAATAAAAGCCAAATGCAAAGGAAAGGCTGTTGTCTAAAATTAGGCCAGATGAGATTAAATTCGGGGAGTCTCATAACAGCAGCTTCTAAAGCTGTGTCCATTGTGACATCTAAGAATGATCCTTCATGCCTTATAAAAGCTGGTAAGATAAATGGTTTTGTTATATTTGAAAATAAATTTAAAAAAAAAAGAAAAAAAGAGATCTTCCTCAGGAATGGTTTTGTTTCACCTGAGTTGACTTAATATTTGTGCTACTTTATATCTGTACCACAGTAGATACAGATTGCAGTATGACTACATTGCCCTACCATACTTGCAGAGAAGTGGGAATAGGAAGATTTTATATGCTGTAGATTTAAATTGTTATGTTTATATTTTACCCTTCATGAAATACTGATAATAATAATTCTCCCTTCTGTTTCTTGAGTTCTGAGAGATCACAAATATATGGTTTCTTTCATAGTGGGATCTGCCTTCAAAACTGTTTCAAAAGAATATAGAAAAGTAGGTGTTGCTTTATTAAAACCTCAGTATTGAATCACTGAATATACTTCAAATTTCAGTCATCTCCCTTGCTACACTCACTTAACGATCATATTCCTTCTTTTTTACATTCCAGACATGGTTTCTGGATCTAGTATCATTCTGAGGCAACATTCTTCAAGATAGTGTTATTTTTTAGGTTTCGTGTTTTAGCCTGTCAATTTATAAGCAGACAGTGCTACTGCCATTGATTCATTTGGTTTGGAGCAGGTCTTAAAATGGGTCGTGATTGTCGTAAAGCAAATAGTCTTCTCTGGTCTGATAGAAATTGGAAGTAGTTCCTCAGTCATGCTGGAAACATGTCTGTACACCAAGATTATTTTTTTCTTATTTATATCAAGGTCTCACAATATTTTTGCAGTTAAGATGTATTCATTGTTTAATTCATAGTTCTGTTAGCAAAATAGTATGTTCTCCAAAAATTACTCCTTTTCTTGAACACAGAATGAATTTTATGGCAGTCTGTTAGTAGGTCCATTTAAAAACTAAATCCAATTAGGCTTGAAGGTTTAGAAATTTGGTATGCTTCTGATTCTTCTTTCCTAGAATTATTCAGCATACAATGCTTTTAAGTTGTTAAATGCACCTACTGTACTTTCAGTAGTAACCATACTACTTGTAGAGGAAAAAAATCATACATAACAAAGAGATTTTTTTTTGGTTGCATATTTGTTCCTGAAATACTGCCTAGTGATGTCAGACCTAACCAAAATGAATGTCTATAGTTTGTAGATTTTTTTTTTCAGATCTTTTAGTAACCACATTTTTAATCATATTTAGTTTGTGACTTTAGATTTGCTTTTGATTGCATTCACATATATATTCTCCGGTTTTTGTTTTTATTTTTTTTTTTGTTGAGGGTTTGTTGGATCCTTCTTCTGTCTTAGTTTTGTACTCTGCTCATATCTTTTGCTGTGCTGGTATAAGTAATCCTTAAAATTAGATAAAAGCTCTTTCCCTGAATATGGAGTAGTTTTAATCCTTTGAGATTGTTACCATCTACTCTCTTTTTAGTAGTGCACACTTTACAGTGAACTTCTGTGAGACTTTTGTGAGATACAATTATCCTATTATATCCATTTTTGTTCTAGTTGATATTAGGCATTAACCAAATGTTCCTTTCAACAAATAGTCTGAGATACTTTACAGGGATCATAAAATGCAAACTATTTTAAGAGGTGTATTAAAAGTTGATTAAAATGTATGTTATTATTTTAAAAGCTAATTCTGCTCTACATTATATGTTAAAATCATACGGAGAGATTCGTAGGCTACAGGTTCCGTATTATTACACATAGTGAAGACAAAATTCTCAGCAATGATACTGTGCAAAGAATTCAGATCAATTCACATTTAGATAGCTTACATGTTTGAAGTGTACTTTCTGCTGCACAGCAGTGCCAGAGACCTCTTTTTTTTTGTCCCTGTGTTATGTAGTGATATAATGGGTTGATGGGATGTTAAAGGAGTCACAACATAAAGTAATTCCTAGTTCCCCACATAAAGTTCACTGTAAGAGACCAAGACAATATTAGTTTCAGTTATGTGGCTATTGAACAAATAACAATTATCATTTAAAACAAAAGGCAAACATACCTATGTATGTGTATATATAGTGCAAGAGGAATTGAACAGAAAACATCATTTTAGTTTCATCACTTTGATTCTGGCTGCTTGGACAGACAGTAGAAATCATAGCTTAGGGATGTCATGTTTGTCCTTTTAGCAATTTGATTTTAAGGTTTGTCGCTTTTTCGGTAGCATTTACCAGTCCATTTTCTCTCTTAAAATGCTGTGCAAAACAAAAACATCAACAATAAAGGAAGAAACAGCAAAAGCTATTTTTTTCAAATCATCATGAATAAAAAGAACAATCAAAACCAATGAGGCCTCTTAGGCAGAGCATCCATGAAATTAAAGAGAAATTTGAATCATATGTTGCTTATTATGCATGTCTGCCACAGTTTGATGTCTGTCTGATGGTTAAAATCAATAATCCATTTTTTTACTCTGGCTTGTTCATCCCGTCCCTCTCCCCTCCTCATTCATCTTGCTTATAGCATAAGACTGTGAATACCTCTCAGTTACACAAAATATCCAGGTATTAATTTTTCTTCTTCCAGTCATAAAGAGGATGCAATTTCTGTATGTTTACAATGATAAAAAATGTAAAAATTACATACAAATTTGTAATTTAAACCCCTTTGGAGACAGGTGCATGTTTCTTTGGGTTTCCAAAAATAATTGTTCCATGAAAGGTGATAAAGTGTCTATCCAAATGCATTTTAATGATTTTTTTTTTTACTCTTTGGTGTGAGATGCCCTAAATATGATTTATACACAAATCTTACCTGTGACATAATTAAACTATATTAATAGCCTTGGCAACAACATGTTTTGTTGTTATTAGAAACATAATCTGTCACTTGAATATATGCATTTATTTTTGTTGCCTCTGCACATTATTTGCCTTCCTATTTACTCTCTAATTAAAAAGCCAACTAGAATAGCTTGGCACTACATTAATCTGTTGCCATTCTGTGTGCATTTTCCCTGGACTCAGTCTCCTGTTGAGTCATAAGGTATTCTAAATTTCCCCGTAAACACTATTAATGAGGAATTTTGGAAGTACAGCAATGGCTTAATTTGCTCAGGAGAAGCTGTTTGGTAAGCACAGTTGAACCACATTAATTAGAACTGGGTTACATGTGCTACAAAAACATGGTTGTATCGGTAGAGTAACAAGGACTTGCCAGATGTCATCATGGGGTGTACTTCAGTGACCGGTTTTATATTTCCAAAAGCTTTTAATTATTTGTTTGCATTTTAACTTTCAAGCAAATGAAGAAGGTCTGGTGTTCCTTTTGTTTTCTTTCTCTCTTTTTTCTTTCCCCAAAGTGTTTGAATATCTTCCTGTGAATCTTATGCGGACAAATAGAAAAACCTTGTTTGGGGTTTCTTTTTCCTGTTAGGGAAACAGATTTTAATTTACATGTTTCAAGGATTAGCTAAGCACAAGTAGAATGGCAATGAGTTTTGGCACTTTCTCTCATTTTGTTCTATGATTACAGCACTTTGAAGAAGACATCAAAAAGGAGAAGCAAGTTAAAAAGATAAGACCCCTGTGTTTCAGAGGGGTCCCTGTGTTGTAGGTGTGAGCAGCAGCATTGGTCTTGCTGGGTGTTGTAGTTTAACCCCAGCTAGGGCTAAACACCATGCAGCTACTTTGCTCTCCTCACCCTGGAGAAATGGGGAGGAGAAGAAAAAGAAAAACTTGGAGGTTAAGAACAGTCTAATAATTGAAAAAAAGTAAATAAACAAAGTAAAATACAGTAATAATAGTAAATAATGATAATAAAAGGGAAAACCAAGTAATGCACAATACAATTGCTCACCACCCACTGACCAATGCCTGACCTCATCCCTGAAACCAGATTGGGCCCCCTTCCAGGTAACTTGCCCAGTTTAGATACTGAGCATGATGTTCTATAGTGTGGAATGTCCCTTCTGTCCAGTTTGGGTCATGTGTCCTGACTATGCTGCCCCACAGCTTTTTAGTGTGCCTCCTCAATGGCAGAGCATGAGACACAAAAAAAGTCCTTGACTTATGATAAATATGACTTAGCAGCAACCAAAACATCAGTGTGTTATCAATGTTGTTCTCATACTCATTTAAAAACACAACACTGTACCAGCTACTGAGAAAAATTTAACTCTATCCCAGCCAAAACCAGGGGAATGGGGAAAGCTCCCTCTGACATTGGCAGTGCTGCCTCTGGCTTGATAATAGCTCAGCCTCTATCAATGCAAAGCTTTCCACAAGCTTGTGGCATAGTAACAAATACTGGAAATGTTATGAGGAACAGCTTGACAGTGTCCTTTTAAGATAAACGTGTATATTAGAGATTACACACTTGAGTTGTAACTTGGATGAGTATTTTCATTTCCAGCAGGCTTTGGTTATTTTCTTAATACCCATCTGTTTTTGTGTTCAGTAATTTATACTTTATTTACTAGCAGGAATTTAGCTCTTAGGCTAAAAAATAGTCTGTTTGCACTATATTTTCTGGACCGTTTTCTTCCCCTCTGTTCCCCAACCCCTTCAAACCAGGGTTTGGACAGATTCCCAAATACGTGTAAGGCTCTGTTTGAGGCTTTACCTCTGTGGTGGCCTCCAGGAGCTGAGTCAGAAAGAAACACAGTGCTCTGCTTTATGCATCTGTTAGAGCCAGTGAACATGATCTGCCACAAAATTAGAAACAGGCTTTTTGAGACTTTTTACTTATCCAGTAGTTCCAAGGAGTTGAAGAAGGCATGCTGAGTGTTTCAGAGTAAAGTTGGGTGGCTCCTTAGTAGATTAGAGGAAGTCAACTGAATGAAGTATAGAGGAAGCTGCTTCATTTTAATATCATTGTTGTTGGAGATCTATCTGGATCCTTACAGATCCCTATAGACCCTTGCAGCCTGGAAGTCATAACAGAGCTGAAAATTTGTCTGCAAGGTGTAGTGGTTCCAAGATTGTATTCTATCCTGTGTAATATCTTCTTTTCCATCCCACTGGAATTACATTAACTATTAAACTGCTTTAACAAAGAAAAATTAAGGGGAGAAAACAATGAGACGGATTTAGTAATTTTCATAAAATTGTTTTTCATGACAGAGATAGAAACAAATGTTTTGCTAAATGTGATTAAATGGAATATTGGATGACAGTATGTAGGTATCTTAAAGATGTCTGATTATGTGGGTGGCATCTCATTAAATCCTCTGAGATGTAAGCACACATTCAAATATATTATTGAAAAGACTGGGTTCAAGCACAAACTAAACTTTGTTTATGTGCTTTGTTAGTAGTAGTAGTCTTATTATTCAATGTCTTTTTTTCCCCCTTTGTGTTTCATTAATACAAAAAAGATTTTTTTTGAACTCTAGGTAAAGTTTTTTTGTCTTTTCAAATTTCAAGGAAAGGTTTGCTCTTACATATTTCTCAATTCACCACTGAAGAATTTTGTGTCAAAAATTTATTACTTGTAGAGGACTTGGCTTGTAGGTTAGTGCAAATATATGGACTGGTATGGTCAAGGAAAATGCAACTGCTGCTTACAGAAAAATTTTAAAGTATTTTGTATTGCACAATGTTGTACTCTATGAGAATTTATTATAAAATATTATTTTATTCCTTGATTAACCTGTTTACAAAACCATAAAAGGACCTAGACTCTCATACTTGCACACATGTGGACACTATATGTTAATATTGTTAACATTTCTATGTGTAGTCTGTACATTTATGGGAAATATGGTTGAGATAGACTGTTTATAACTTTGTCTATATCATATGAGGTATATTGCAAAGCTTATTTTTAATGTATTTTAGCTTATAACAATAAGTTTTGAAGCATAACATGTATTTAAAAAAGAAAATTAAGATAACCCTCTTAATAATACAGTGAGTTGTGATGATGATTTAGTATTCTGCACAGTTACCTTCTCTCTCCTGTAGTTTCTATGTGAAATTCATATTTCCCAATTACTGCATTTTTTTGGAACACTTATAATACAGCCTCTGTGTCTAAAAACCCACAAACTTCTTGTAGTGATAAATTTCTAATGACACAATTCATCTGCGTGTGCTGGACTGAATTGCTTTCTTTTTGTACAGGTGTTTCAGGGGATTCTTTTGGAAATGTTTGAGGTTGTTTGGCACCCTTCAAATGCAGTAGTTGTCACTTTTCTTCAATTGGCAACACTATGCTGCCAATGAAGAATACAGGAAAGCTAACATAAAATTCTTTTAAAATAAAGTTAGAAAAAGCAAACAGCTTCTACATTTTCAGCTCTCTCTCTCCCTGCCCCCATACTGTGCTTTATTTTTCAGTTGTCATGATTGTTTTTCTTCACTGTGTGGCACAAAGCACCTCTGAAGCCAGACACAATTTATATTGCCAAGACAGATGCTATAAAATGAAGCTGAACATGGCAGATGTTGAAAGAGTTGTATGTTTGCAAATGATTACCTGTCATAATACGTTTTTCTGATTCTTTTTTTTTTTCTAAAAGTCTGGACTAGAAAAGAAAACAAGGTGGTCTGGTCTTTCAGTGCTTGATTTGAAGCCAAGGAAGAGGAAGAGTTTAGCTGCTCTTTTAGACTAGAAAAAAGAGCTGACATCATAACTTAATTCCAAATAACATGTTGACAACAAACACAATGAAAAATATTTCACAACTTTGAGTAAAGACCTTCTTTCATTCCTTAGAGTAAATGGACATTGCCTACCTGAAAATGACTCTGAAAGTTTGGGTAGAGAAAACCAAGATGACAACCTGAAATTGTCATTTTAGAGCCTTCTATTGCATAAGTTCAAATAATAACTTAGTACGAAATGCCCTTTTATTTTTAATTTTGCTGAGACCTCGTTCTGAAAGTTTCAGAGAACAAAAGATAGAAGAATTTTAGTCAGAGCAACTGTTTTCCTGGGAGATGATGTTAGTCTGAATTTAGTTTTAGTTTGAGACATTTAAATCTTCATTGAAAATATTTTGCAGAAAAGGGTTTGATTGAAATTGTTCAGTGATCCGTTTTGTAATTCAGTTGGGTGTTTTCTTTTGAAATGCGCATTTAATACTGAGGAACCTGTGCTCCACTGTGTCTGATAGTCTCTTCGTGGTGGAAAGTCTGTTTAGAGAAATGTTACAACATTGCAAGTAAACCCAATGCTCCACATGTACGTCATCCTCAGAAACAGATGGCTTTCCTAAGAGAATAGGAAGACTTGAGGGTACTGGCTTCTGTAAAATCTCTGCATCCTCCCGAGTCTCCTTGACAGTAAGACATTTCTCCTGTCAGTAAGTTTTTCTGTGCTCTTCTGGAAGTCAATATCTCCTTGGTACAGGTGGATGCAATTTGCATCTGACTTTGCCAAATGTTATGGGGGAGAGAAGCTGGAAAATCAATTTTATTAGTGCTAGCTGCCTCATACTCAGTACGACCAGGAATATTGTTCTATTGTCTATGAAATGGCTTCGATGAAAAATTTGATGGGCAATTTAACAATGCAAAAAAATCAAGAAATGCAAGAACTAAGACACCAATACTGTGTCTTACCTTATTTGATAGTTTTCCCGAGTGTAATTTATAGTACTGTCAGCAAGGTATGAAGTAACTGGATTTTAGAAAGCTAGGAGAAAATGTTATAATTTTTTATTTAAAATAATTTTGGAAAATATTTTGTGTGATCCCCCGGGGTGACACATTTTATCTCCAGGAAAAGTAATGCACTCAATCATCCCAAATCATGCTAGGTCCAGCTGGCCTTGTGTAGTCTGTGGTGTTTGGATGGATAACTAATGTCATTTCATAGCTGGCTAGTTACTAAAGGGTGCTTACATTCACATATATTGTGATTCCTGCTGGGGGAAGATGAATGTGTTAATATACAGCATCTCTTTCAACACAGATATTAAAGCTAATCAAAAGATAACAACTTTGAAAGAAATAAAATTACTTTTTAGCAGTAAGAACAATGCCATAAATGGTATTTATACAATGGAGAGATGTAAGAACAGATACGGGAAGAAGAGCAACTGAGGTTAAAAAATCAGGGAACACAGAGTGTGCACACACACATACAGACACACAAGAATGTATAAGTAATTTCAGTGTTACATCTTGTAGATGCAACCCATAGGCATTATTTTTGTTGTATGGTCAGAGCACACAGTACAAAGATGGATTTTAACAAGTTAGTAGTAGTATAGTAATTGCAGAATTGATTGCTTTCTGATATTTGTGACCAAAATACATGCTTGACAACCCAAATGTCTGGCTGTGAAGCTCACTGCACAGGGTTTTTATCACGGGGTTTTTATCACTCCATTTCCTTTCAATTCCAAGCTTATTAGTTAAAAAAATTTGCATAGTTCCATCAATGTGAAAAAATAGATATTTTAGAAAAAGATCTATATCATGTAGCTTATTAATTATTTTGAGAATCTCCTCTTGTATTGGTAATATTTAATAGCTTTAGAAATTATATAATAAAATGAATTGTTCCTATATGGAGTGCTGTGTGGAGTGAAAGGTAGGAGACGTAATGAAGCTCTGCAAAGTCAAATATTTGAGCTGTGGGAATGCTGTGCTGCAGCAAAGGCTGGATTCTTGAGAAAGCTGGGTTTGATTCTGAAGTGTATCAAAAGACAATCCCAAACCTGTAGGAGCCCTAAGTTTCTCAGCTGATGGCCTTCCTTGAACTTCTGGCAAACACCAGGCTGTATGGGTGAGTGACATCCATTTACCTGCAGTTGGTCATGAATCTGGGAGACAGGGTGGACAGGACAGGCAGCATTTCTGTGTCTCACTGTCCTATTTCCATTTAGCTCAGGATGTTTAGGTGGGCCAACCACAAAGAGCTTTGATTTTGTGACTATAACTAGCACTAGAGCTTATGGGGTTTTTTTCTATGAACTACACCCATGCTATGAGACTCCTGAGGACTGCAGATAATTATTTTCCAAGAGCACTCCCATGTCTAGAATTTGGTTTTATTTCTTTCATCTTCTTATTCTGCTTCATATACAGACATATATATATATATATATATTTGTAAATGTCTCAGGTCAGATAACAGATAGCTTTTCTTAATGCTCATGTTTATACTTTGAAAGTCTGGAAGATGAAGGACTTTCAGGAAGAAGCTGTTTCTGCTTTTTTCCTATTTAGTTAACATTTATGTGGAAAAAAACATTTTCAAAAGGTAAGGTTAGCCAAGCAGCCTCACACTGGATTTCCTTCTCTTTATTGTGCTGCTTTCTCAACATAAAAAATAGAAATGTGGTATTTGTTCATTTTAGGATTTACAGAGTATGGATACATTTCTGAAAATGACAAATCTGAAACTACAGCTTTCTACTGCACAAAGGTACTTTATTTATTTGTTTGTGTGATTAGTGGTATTTCTTAAAGACATTTCATTGAACTCTTCAATCTAATAGTCCCTGCCACAGCTTTTATGGCTCCCTCACCAATTCACTGCAGCCTTGCTGCCAGTTGTAATTGTCCAGAATGTCTGGTTTTGTTAGAGTTATTTATGCAGTATCTTTTGGGAAAAGATGAATTTTGTGTCCCAAAGCAGCTTATTTGAAATGAACTATTGTTTAATTCAATAGTAGTAGCAATGTGTAAGAAGAGAAGGTGATTTTAATGCAAACAAGTATCTGTACTTGTCACTCTTTATCCAAATACTCCATTTTTGTTAAGTTGGCCCCAGCAGCTTCCAGACAGCCTTTGATTTTCTCTTCTTCTGTCCTTTTGGGGCCTTTTTGCTCACTATTGTCAGGTTCTGAGGTTTCTTCGTGTTTTTTTTCCCCATAATTTTCTCAACATGGTCTTAACAAATAGCACTTGCACAGTTTACTGACGGTGAGGGAATGGATCTTTCAGAAGTATTTATCTGCTTTCCTGACTGCTAGCAGTTAGCTTCTGCTGGATTTATCTCCTTTCAGTTGCATAACAAACACCATCAGAATGATCAAAAGAAGTGAGTGGCTCTGATAACATTAAGGAAGTATTACAGGCAAGTTCCAGATATTTCAGAGTTGTTTTACCAAATATGTTAAGAGAGCAATAAGACAAAAGGGGCAGAATTTCATTAAACTATTGCAAGTTTAGTTATTAGTTATGGTAATGGGTGATGATAATAAAAATGAAAAGACAGAAAGAAAGGCAAAGTTCTCTCAGACTTGACCATAGAATCATAGAATCAACCAAGTTGGAAAAGACCACTGAGATCATCAAGTCCAACCCTTGATCCAACACTGTCGTGGTTACCAGACCATTGCACTAAGTGCCACATCCAATCTCATCTTGAAAACCTCCAGGGATGGTGAATCCACCACCTTCCTGGGCAGCCTATTCCAATGTCTGATTACTCTCTCCATAAAATATTTCTTTCTAATATCCAACCTAAACCTGCCCTGGCAGAGCTTGAGACTGTACCCTCTTGTCTTACTGCTGGTTGCCTGGGAGAAGAGACCAAGCCCCACCTGGCTCCAACCTCCTTTCAGGTAGTTGTAGAGAGTGATGAGGTCTCCCCTGAGCCTCCTCTTCTCCAGACTAAACAACCCCAGCTCCCTCAGCCTCTCCTCATAGGACTTGTGCTTGAGACTTGTGCTTTCATCCTGAAGGATGTTCTTAGAGTGAACTACTTTGTGTAACTGATAAAAAAAGTTGTATTTATTTAACAGTGTGTGCGCAAACAGGGGACTTCCCAATCTAAATTGACAGGGTCGTATTTGCACACAACAAAGTTCAGCAAAAGTCTGAAGGAAGCCTGAGAGCTGTGGTGAAACACCTCATCTGCTCTACCGCCATGGTTCGGATCTGATCAGAAATATTGAATTATTTGCATAAAATGCAGGTAAAAGTTGAACTCCAACATGGACAAACTAAAAAGATATGCTAACTTAGTTACTAAGCATGAGACAGAATTTTAGAGAAGATTAAGTAATTTCAATATTTGTCAGTCAGTTAAGGTAGCAGCAGTGGGTGATCATAGCATTCCCTTGACTTTTGGATTTTGGTGACGAAGTACTTTAACTTTCTGTCACAGTACTTTAAAATAGTACACCCAAGTATAACTCCCAAATCTAAACTCTGCTTTAAAAAGCTGGGCCCATGGAGATGAGCATGCTTAAATCTTAATGGTATGATTTTGTGACAATACAGGACTGCAATAATAGGGTTTGTAATTTTAGATTAGCATAGCCTAAGTGAAATTTTAGATACAATTGCAACTCTGAAATTCACATGATCATAAGGTTCAGTATAGGATAAATATAATATCTTTTTAACATATTTATTCTTAGGTATGAACTATTCCCAGTGCTTCCCCTTAGTTTTAACTGCCAGTAAGTACTTTACCTCAGATGTACAAATTTACCTGCCTTTCTTTTAACCCTCACTGCAAAATAACAACCTAGTACGGTAACAAGTGGTTGATTGATAATAAGGTTACAGTTTTGAAAAATACAAATGGCAAATCAATGATGGGCAGAACCACCTTGCGATGCTTTGCTCACATTGACAGTTTTAAGGTTGGCATTTGTAGCAAGTTTTAACCTCAGCATCTTCTGTAGTCATGGCACTTTGTGTTCCTAAATAACAAAGCAAGGACTATCCTTTGAAACATCAATTTCAATCCCCCAAAGAGAAAGCTGCTGATATAAAAGGTCAGTAAAACCTGCCGTTCGCTCTACAGCAGTGTGGGAGGGGGAAAGGTGAAAACCCAAGAAAATAATGCTTGATGTTATAGTAAAATGTGTATATGTCTTATGGAATGGAGGCACCACTCAAGGACAGTTCATCCTTAAAAAGCACCATCTGTATAGAGCTAACAGAGTCAGCAAGGGACTGACTTAGCTGTGCCACAGATAAGTCAGAGAAGTGATATGCCTCTATTTTAGTCCATCTCACTGTCATTCCACAGCTTTCTCGTTCACTGTCCTTTTTTTCAACACCAAAAGCCCCTCAAGAAAGGCAGATAATTTTTTATGCTGTCTCTTGTGTTGATTTTTTTCCTCTTTTTTTTTTTTTTTTTTTAAAGTCAGTCAAGAATATTCCCATGGTATTTCTCTCATAACGGTGGACATGTGGCATTTTTAAGAGGAGCAATTCTCACATAAACATGACTTAAGTAACTAGCCAAAACAGTACAGTGATTCACTTTCAGCTCAGCCCTGAGAAGTCTTTGTACTACATTTTTAAAAGGAACAAAATCCTGACAGGTGCTCCTTAAAGGCTGAGGATCAAATAAGTTCTTGCCCATAAGTGAGAAACTATATGTGCTTATACACAGATTTTTATTTTTTTAATTAAAAAATTTGAACTATTGTAGCTGTTTTGAGATTTTAAACTCATTGAACTCATTATTCTTATGAGTATTAAAAAACATTGTGTTTTGGAAATGCCAATATGGAGAGGATCTTTCTTTAAAATCAATTTATCAGCTCCTCTCCAGGAGAATCTTTTGCAGATTTGCAAGGTTAAAGGACCATTCTTTGCCATCACCAAAAATATTTTTTGAATGTATAGACTGAAATGTGAAGTGAAAGTCTGGATTTGCTTTCTTTTTCTCTTCATAATTTTTTCTATCTCTCTCTCTCTATTTGACATTTTCTTGACAAGACGGGAATGCAGAAATTAAACATGATTCTTTGATATACACATGTTCTTTTCTTGTATTTTTTACATGCTGTGGTGACATTTGTATCTCACTTTCCAATACCTCAAATAGCTTCCCAGATATGATTTTCTTTTTAAACCATTGTTCAGTACTTAACTCAAAATGTGTACACATGTGATCATGCTGTGAAATAGAAATTGTTATCCTGTATGTTTTGCAGATGGTTAAACTAAGGTGCAGAGCAATAAAGAGCGTTTACTGTAGAGAACTGCCAGACATGACTTTTCCCATCATAGAGAAGTGCCTGATTCATAGGTCAATGAGCTGCAAGCAGACAGAGAAATGGTGCATGAAACTCTGCAATTGGGACAGAGGAACAATTATACAGAGAAACTGGTGCAACTGCACTGTATTGCTTTATTTTTTTAAAGTGTTAATGATAAAATTTAAGGCATACAGAATGCTCCAAATGCTATTGACTCCACATCAATAGAGTGACTTTATAAAGGCATAAGATAATAATTATGCACATTCAAATTGTGCAGTGCTGCCTTGGTGTGCACACTAATGCAAAGCTGGACTAACTTATCTTTTTTAAAGGTGCTGAGCAAGTACAATTCTTTTTCAGTCTATTAAAATTTCTGGTCCTGAATGCTCTTGATCATTACTGGCTTTTATATATTTTATCTGAAAGGTGCTTCATGTAGCAAATTGTATGGAACACACTTTACCTTAGAAGTATAATGGGCCGAGACGTTCCTGATGAAATTTCATATGTTAAAAAAAGAATATGAGTTCAGGAAAAGTTGATGTAAAATGTTTCTGAGTAATATGTGTTTTCAGGATTTTTCCATGTAATAAGTGTTTTTATTACATTTGTTGTACCATACAGAAAGCAATTAATTTGAGGTCATAACATGCATCATTTTGTAGGTTAGGAAATTATTTATAGGGTCATTCTATTCTCTTTGGATGTAATTTACTCAGTCATTCTTCTCACTTAGCTATTAATTGTAATAATTTCCTAAAAGGCTATATGAGCTTTTACCTGAATCTTCTGGCTCTCCTTAAGCCTTTTCTTTCAGAACTCCTTAGCTAGACTTTAAATGTGGATGAAGGCATCTTCTGTGTGAAGCAGCAAGAGCCAGCCCTTGTTTCTTCTCCTCACTTGAAGGAACATAAAAAAAAATATCTCTAAGAATCATCTACATCCTGTTCCACAGTCTCCAGCGCATCTTCTGATAAAAGGCAGAAAGGGAGTTGAAAACCAGCCAAGTTCTTTGCAGCATAATTAGTCAGCTGCCACATTCACACTGCTCTGCTGCCACCACCAAGCAAGCCCTGGACCCCTCTCTGCTCACCTGCCAGTAAACCCTCACATATCCTCTTTTGAGGGGAAGCCCTTTATTTCTGTGGGAGATAAGCCTGTGGTTATTTTATAGATTTGCTTTGCTTTATCCAGCACAGGAGTCTTAGTCATGACAGAGCTCATTACACAGAAAGGTTTCTGACATGCACTGTCTGCTGTTTTTCTGTTCTATCCCTAATAGGGATTGATGACAGCTCGTGGAAATGTGAAAAGTCATATGGTCTGGGTTAAGAGAATAAAAATGAGAGCAGAAAATGAAATTTGGGAGTGGAGAAGAGAGTGAGAAAGTGATGAGAGGACAGAGGCAGGGAATGTTTGTACAGGACTATCCAACACAGAAAGAGATGAAAAGAAGTAAGTTGGTGGGGGAAACAGGTAGACTGGAACAAGGGCTATTGGGCAAAGAAGAGAGTAGGCAGTGAGGTGGAGAAGCAAATGGCAAACTGTGGGAAAAGGAGGGCACTGTGAAAAATTATTATGGGAAGAGACTGAAATCATAGTAAAAGAGAATCAAGAACTCAAAGATGAATATGAAAATACCATAGTAAAAATGGCTTTAATTGTAATGTAACATACAAGTAATGTGTGTGGGAGGCAATGAAGGAGACCAAGCCATTCTCTTTTCAGTAGTGTCCTGTGACAGGACAAGAGGCATGGTCACACTTTCAAACAAATTGTTCAGAGAGGCTGTGGAGTCTTCATCCTTGGAGATATTCAAAATCCAACTGAACACAGTCCTGAGCAACAGGCTCCAGCTGATCTCCTTAGAGCAGGGGGCTTGGTCTAGATGATCCCTAAGGGTTGCTTCCCACTTCATCACTTCTATGATTGCATGGGCATTATCAAGGGGTTATGAAAAAGGTGGAATTATTTAAAAAAATGTGTTAGGTTTTATTATACAAGGCTTTTGGGGTTTCTGCTAGTAATTTGCAAAGCCTCGCAAGGATACGTCAGTACATAGACACATAATTTGGCTTGAATTGTTGGGGTTGAGGTTTTCCTCCTCTTCATAAATAATGGAAAAAAGCCACAGCTAGATAAAAAATGTGTATAGTTCCTTCTATGACAATAAATCTCTCACTTTGCCTGTGTGATAGAACCTGCTTACGTGCTTGAAGTTAAACTAATTGCCAGCAACTGTGTAATAAAACAGTTGAGGCTTTTTCTTTTGTTTGTTTTTTGTTTGTTTGTGTTGTTTTAAACTGTGCATCTTCAGTTTGCTTTTGGATATAAAAGATGTGTTGTGGTCATGGTCCAATAATGTGCAGATATTTTATAGACAGCTTTGAATTTGACAACTTTTTATGGAGATTCGCAGTTGCAGAAAACTCTTTTGGTGCCTCTGCCATCCTATGTTTTTATTTCAGGAAGAAGATAATTTAAAGGAAATAAATAGGAAGTAATCTTTGTGATTTAGAAGGGAAAAATACAAATGTATGGACACATGCAACCATTTTTGGAACACATTTTATCTGTCCAGTAAGCAAATAACACTGATTGTGGTGATAAATTTCTTCCATGGATTTAAATCTGTCTCTATTAAACCATATTTTTTACCTTAAGATATCAGCAACATTGGTTATCCGTATGCTTGTCTGAAATAATTACTTAGTTTAAATACCTCTTTGTTTCATTCTTGACATTCCTTACCATAGTAACTGGGAGCTACACAAATATTTTCATTAAAAATCCTGTTTAGGTGGAAGTCTATATTATAGGATACTTTGTTTTTATTTTAATTAGTCTCCTGGCCAAGTAGAAAGCTATTACAATGCAATTACAGATAAAACAAACAAAAAATTAGAATTAATTTTGGATTAGCCTCTGCTATGACTCCCAGTTATTATCCCTAGAAAACATAAATATTAAAAGATTAATGAAAGCATTCTGAGACAAATTGGTATAAACAATAGCAAAAGAATTTAATAGGGGAGAAACCCAGAAACACTAGGTCATACAAATGCAGAATAAATTTCTGGGTGAGATTTTGATCTTTTGACAAGATACTCCAGCTCATTACGTATCAGATTGGGTTCACTGTTGTCACCCCTTTATAATGCATCAGAACTCATTGTTTTACTTCAGATTCTTTTTGCTTTGCTAAATATATCAGAAATTTATCTCGCATTTAAACATACTTTGCAAGTTCAGAAAAATTGGTGAAATCACAATGCTGTGGGTGTTAGGATCCACAGCATGATTTATTGCACATGTTTCTTGCTTCAGTGATACCTTGAAATGTGCAAAATCTATGTGAATTCAGGAATGTGAGTAAGACTCAGAAAGTGTGCAGTTTTGGTCACCACAATATAAAAAAGACATTAAGCTGTTAGAGAGCATTCAAAGAAGAGCAACAAAGGTAGTGAGGGGCCTTGAGGGGAGGCTGTATGAGAAGCAACTGAGGTCACTTGGTCTGTTCAGCCTGGAGAAGAGGAGACTGAGGAGAGACCTCACTGCAGTCTACAACTTCCTCGTGAGGGGAAGAGGAGGGGCAGACACTGATCTTTTGTAGGTGGTGATCAGTCACAGGACCTGAGGGAATGGCCTGAAGTTGTGCCAGGGGAGGTTTAGGCTGGATATTAGAAAAAGCTTCTTCACCCAGAGGGTGGTTGGGCACTGGAACAGGCTCCTCAGGGAAGTGGTCACAGCACCAAGTCTGACAGAGTTCAAGAAGCATTTGGATGCTTCTCAGGCACATGGTGTGACTCTTGGGGATGATCCTGTGCAGGGCTAAGGGTTGGACTAGATGATCCCCATGGGTCCCTTCCAACTCAGCCTGTTCTGTGATTCTGTGATCCTGTGAAGCATTGTTGGCTCAAACCCAGGTGCAGTAAAGCTCATTATTTCAATGGGGAGTGTTCTCATGTTAAAAAATTTACCCTGTTCTTGAGTTGCTGGGTTAGGGCTTTTAAGGATACCCTGGTTATATAAAGAATGATTTGCATTAGTGTTAATATATTAGTAGTTGACAGAGCAAGTTATTGTCAATGGTTGTATATATTGAGAACTATGGAGTTGCAGATCTATATTAGATATTATAAATGCTCCTGGACAACTAAAACAGAAACTTCGATTAAATAATAAAGAGGTTGGCAAGGCAGGAGAGAGAAAACCAAAAAATGGTAATATCATCACAAAGCTTATTCTCAAGTCTATATTAGCTTCATCATTTACATCTTTTTGCCTCTTTTTTTGTCTAATTAGTTTTTCAATACAAAAACTGGATTGGTGGAGTTTTTGGAATGCATTAGTAAAGGCCTCATTGAATAACTGACATTTCAATCTTATGAAACAAAACTTTATGGAATATTTTTTGCTTATATCCAGACACCAAGATTCTGGATTTTGCATTACTTTTTGTTTAGCTTTAAGTTTTAGTCAGAAATTAAATTAGAATGAGACTGGGGAAACACAACCACAGACATGGGTTGGATTTTTTTCTTAAAGTATATCTGTTTTAAATTATGTTAAATTTTCAGCATATATTTGGCCCAGGTCAATGGCACTATATGTAAATCTTACACATTCAGTTGAATACCTTGCTGTGAAATGGCTTTATTCCACCTTTCTTGAAGAATCATTCTAATAGCAATAAGTCTTCACAGGTGGACTATTTTTCTTCCACTCGAGTAACTTAAAAAATAGAGGAAGCATGAACTGATAAAATCCCTCCAGTGTCTCAGTGGTAATTAATATTATTTGTAGTCCTATGGTATTTTAATGTGGAATAAGGAAGCCAAAAATTGGCAGGTCACAACTAAATTTGTAAAGAAATAATGGAAAATGTGATGAACTTTTGCAGAGTATCCACTCACCCACTGGTTTACTTTCTTCAAAATACAATCCTTTTTATTAAGATAAGTAAATATATATGTAGATTCTTAGTATTCACTATCCAAAGTATATCTTCTACAGCCACGTAATCATAATTAATATTGAATATCTATCTGTACTTAGCTTGTTTTGAAGTATTAAGCAACCCTGAAAGTCAGGATTCTAGAAATTATTTTCAGACTAAGAAATTTTTGAAGTACCAGAGAGTACCTTAGCTATAAAGTTGGGTACAGAAATTAGTTTTGTCTTACAGTCCTTTCCACTGTTCCATAACATGAACAGCAAGATCTGGAAACATTCCATTTGGGATTCTTACTCTAGTCATCTCACATTCTGCTCTAGTATGATAATGTGTGACATAATTGTTTTTAGGCACAGTCATGCTTTCCCGCAGCATGCAAACAAAGGCAAAATTATCTACTGAAACCCTTGAAATACTTTATTTTGTAATTTCTAGTTATAGCCTCCAGTTAGCTATCTTGTATGAGATCCTTTGTGGAAATTACTTAATTCTACTTTTTTTTTTTTTTAAATAAAGAATTGGATTTATGTTGCTCTTGAGGTAAAGATTTACAATCTATTTAAATTACAACATAAAGCTACAACATAAACCATTCTCTTTCATTGCCTTATTCTTTTTAAAAGCTTGGTTTTTTGGTAGCTGTACACTAATGATCTTTAATAATTTTCCCTCTACTGGTAATGTTGATCTTTTGAAAACAAGAAATTTGCTTTTTTAATATTTATTTTTCTTCTAATCCAAATCACTCTCCCATTACTGTGTAATGGAAAACACAGTGCTATCTTCTTGTCTGCTTCTAAACCAACAGAAGATGACTGGATGCAGCACCTGCTCTCTTTCTTCTGAACAGTCATAGCTTGTTCATTCAAATCTATAAACTGAACATCCAGACACTTTCAATGCCAAAAGTCAGATCCAGAAGCTCATCATGAGCTTAAGTCCACATCTGACACAGTTGTCTAAGTACTGAAGCAAGAAGTAGTTGATGTGTTGAGAACAGGGTTTCAAAGACAATTTTTTATGGATATCAGTGCCGAAGGAAGGATGTTGGCTATATTCATGTGTGGAGCAGAGATTTATTTGAGGAAAAGAGAATTTCATTTGTGTGATAAACTGAATTTTTGGCATTTATTTCCCACACTGCTAACTTAAGCATTCCCCCTCCATTACTTAGCCCCATGCCCTTTTCTGGCTTTTTATCAAACATTGTTAAAGGCTGTTCATTTCCAAAAAAGCCTTTGAAGTGGCTATCTTCTAAAGAGCAGGCAAGGATATTTTTCTCTAACCTTTAAGAAGCAAATAGAGGCATGTGATGATCATGCACAGAGTGAAAAACAAGGCTGCAGATTGAAAGAAATTAGTGCTTTAGTAAATTGTAAAACACTGTGTTTATTTATGATAATCCTACCTTGACAAAAGAAATACTAGGAACAATAGCAGAATTTTTAGGTATTGGATGAAACAACCCTTCCTGTTAAATTTGTGATTGAGAATTTTGAAATAGCAGAGGGATGGGCAGCCTTTAATGTAACTTTGCTATTGGATATCCTGCATGCAGACATAAATCGTACAAATAAAAGCATCTTTCCTCTTGTTTAGTTTAATAAAAAGAGCTCTAAGAAATAACTGTAGATCATAATGTTGACTTTACAGGAAAGGAGACATTACATTCTAATAAAAAATCTACCAGGAATCATTCTTAATTTGCTCAATAATAATTTACACGTGGCTGCACTTCATTGTCTTGAACAGAATGTAATCAGGCTTGATGACCTTTAAGTCCTCTTTTAAGTTAGGTATCTAAAAATGTGATCTGCACTCAGCAAGCTCTCAGAATTGCTTTTTTTACAAGGCTTTGAAATAATAAAAAGCTCTGCAAAGCCACAATTCATATTCAATCTGTGGATTGGCAGTACACTTTTACATTTATTCTCGGCTTTGTGCCTAACTCTGATTTTTATTTTTTTCTTGTGAAATTGTAATTCATGGTATTAGTGATTAAGGAGTGCAGATTTTAGCTAGAAATTACATAGATATGAACAGAAATGTTTCTCTAAGAAAAATATTTTAATAATTTAAAAATAATAAGAAGTGTATTAACCATAGATTACTTGTTAGGTGCAATACATTAGCAATATACCAGATTCATTTCTAGAAAATATACTTTAGGATAAAGTTCTGCTGTTGAAAATACCAAGCTCATTTGAAAAAGAAAAGTGATGCTCCTATCTGTGTTGTCAAAGACAGGAGAGGTCCTGGTACTTTTTATTATAATCTAGAAAAGTCTAAAAAAAGAGATTTTATTATAATCTAAAATTAAATTCCTGTGCTTCTTTTGTGTAGAGCATAATATTAAGCCTTGGTATTATTAGAATCACTGCCAGCTTTGATAAAAGCAGAAGACAAAAAGTACAAACCTCCAAACTTAATTTTTTCTCATCAGAAGATTTTTCCTGGGATACCTTAATTGTCCTGCTATGAAGGCCCTCTATTTCTTTGCTTCCTACTCGAGATAAGGTCTAACAGAGTTGAACTCAGCTTTCCTCTTCTCCTCTGAAAGCTTAATTCCTTCCCTGCTATGCCACAGCAATATGTCCTGACTTGGTTAAGCAGATGAGCTGCTGTGACTGCGGGTTGCTGAGCCAGTGTGACCTCTCACAGGAATTAAATATATACACCTGCTCAAATAAAGAGATATTTTCATGACATTACAGAGGTGTAATTAAAGCTCAAGAAAAAATGGATGTGTTCTTATTTTGTACATAATAATTATTAACAACAAAAATTCACTCTAGTCCTCTATCCTCGCCCTTGAGGAACTATACAAATGCAGATGGAAGAGGGAGACACAGCTTTGCTCAAGACCATTACTGTTGTCCAAGGCATACTAGGATCTGCTACTTGTTTATTCCAATGCGCATTACTGTGCATTATAGTATGAATGAATATAAGTGTATTAGCCATCTACAGCTTGATAGATGATCATGCTACCCTGGCATTTGATGTATTCATCAATTCGGTTTACAGTATTCTGGCATGCAATCACATGCAAGAAAGGCCAAACATTATATCCCTTATAATTTTGTTCAAACTATTGTCATGAATTAGAAGGCTAGAGTTTTGTCATCTTTAATAAAAAAAATTAGTATTGTCAAATGAAAATGTAAACTAGGTAGCAAAGTAAGAATGGAAATCATTCACAGGGTTCTCTTTAAGATGCAAAATCTAACTGAAACGTTACAAGATAAAGGTTCTTTCAGCCTGAACAAGATGCTCAGTTATACTGTTGTAATAATTTGATGTCTGATCTAGATTAATATTTCCAGCATTCTCAGGAAGCACAAAACTGGGAAACAAACTTCTCTCTTAGCCAGCAATTTTGCTTATTCATCCTTGGGCCATAAAAAATGCTAATTACTGGTTAGTTTTTCAAGTCGAACATTAATGGACAGTTAGCATCTAATTCTGACCTACACAAACATACTTTTTATTCAATTTTGAAAGTATATCTATTTCTCTTCCCTGGAAGTTGAGTATCAGTGAGGAATAGATTCAGTCACCTAAACATAAATATTTATCACAAAGATACTCTTCTTGAATTAACTCCACGTCAGGTGAACTCTACGTTTACTTGAGAATAAGATGATCCGACTATGTGTTTTTCTCCATTACAAAGAGAACATAGGAAATCTTGCTCATACATAAATGTCTATATTTAGTTAAATAAATACTGCGGTAGGTGTCTCTGGAGCAGACTTCCAAAGATACTAAGTTGCTTGTGTTTTCAAATGTGCATGTGATTCATATAACTCATATTTAAATAAGTGTAATAGGTGAATGGGGGTCTGGATGTCAGTGGAATTGTGATTTACTGGTGCCACATTTCCACAGTGAGTCTTTTTCCTAGCTGCAAAAGCCTTCCAAAACTGAATGGTGGAGTATCTAAAATATTTAAAAATCTGAGCCTCTTGTCACAAGATAGACAACTGGTGTTAATGTAGGAAAAAATACTGCCTTTTTCATTGGTAAAATTGTGACACTTAAAAAGGGTAAACAGAAAGTAGAAATAAAATGTGCCTTGTAGTTTCTGTATTTTGGATAAATACCAGTAAATAAAGTTGCTAATCTGCATAAATATTATTGAAGTCAAATATAAACACAGTTTCACCTGGGTTAATCCATCATGTCATTTACCTAGTTTGGAGTTGCAAATCTTGCTTCAGGTAAAACAAAATATGTGGGATGTTGATGGATTTACATGGTTTTCTTTGGATCTATATCCCATGAGTTATAATATATGGATTATTAAACATGGGGGCCAGTTTTGTACCTTTATTATGCTATTTGATGATGTGCCACACAGAAGATTACCAAAGCATTCTGTCTTCCAGTGTATGGACACAGCCTTAAAATTGCTAACCTAATGGAGCTGAGCTGGCTAGGTTTTCTCATAATTTTTGTATTAAAACCAAATATGAGTCACCTGCCTCATTAAGACCAAGTAATTTCTCTTTTGCTGACTAACCCTGCAGGTCTAACTTCATTGGGTTTGCATAGGCACAATGTCCTTTTCTGCTTAAAGGTACCTAAATGAACCATAAACAGAAAGTTTCAACTTCCTTGACTGCTTTAATTGTTAAACAGAAAGTGCTTCCTTGGGATTTTTTAGTTCTGAGTAATTTTCATATACCTACTTTAGCCAATTTAGGTGGGAGCATGCTGAGAGCAGTTGAGGGTGTAGTGTTGTCTGGATGTAATATCAGAGAGAATCCTCCTATGCATCTTCCCAGCAATACTGGTACCCCCCAATATCTGATTACACAATATAGATGTGACTAACCTCAGGATATTTGCCATGTTCCCTGTTTTACCAGAAAGAACGTGACCTCAGTGTAGCCATTGGCATTTGCAGAGACCAGAGCTCCTGTTGCCAGCTCTGGATTGCCTCAGCTTTTTCCTGCATTGCCCTAGACAACTTCATCTGCCTGGTGTGCAAGTGAATCCAGGTGCTGTCTCAGCAGACAGGACCAAGACTATGTCCTGCAGATGTGTCTAGTTTTAGCCTTCATCAAGGGTCCACCAACAGTCCTATCAGTGGCTCAGTGCCCCCAGCTGGCAGTCACCTTTCTGATTGGGGAACTCAGAAGCATCTGATATAAAACCATCAGTGATGATCCTACTCACCATTTTGAGTTCTGGCCTGTGTTCTGCTACAGTCTTGAAGGTAAACTCCTGATAGAAGCACTAAGGGGGAACTTAACAGAGTGTTGTGCAATGACAATGTTTGAAGGTGGGCATCTGCTGCTTCCAAAGACTTTTATAATCTACTTTTGCTATCCTGGGGGAAAAAACTACTTTAGGAAATGATTCTGTTTATTTACACTCTTCCTTATTCTGTTCTTCTTGAGCCCCCTGCCAACTTCTCTCTTCTCTGGGAAAACAAAATTAAACAAAAAAAAACAGGA
Organism: Pachyramphus minor; assembly: GCA_013397135.1. Lineage (NCBI taxonomy): Eukaryota > Metazoa > Chordata > Aves > Passeriformes > Tyrannidae > Pachyramphus > Pachyramphus minor. The sequence goes on from VYXB01006064.1 coordinate 100,658, forward strand.
AGCAAAAAATAAACCGACTGGTGTCTTTGTTTGACAAGAGCTCTCTCTGAGTCCTTTCCAGGATTGTGCTGCATGTGCAGGCTTTGCTTTGCACAGGAATTTCTCATTATATTTCTACAATATTTTCAGAAGGTTTTGCCTTTTTCTTCTGTTTGTTCTAAAGGAATATTTGGGAATCGTGTCTTCAGATTATTAAAATAAATGTGCCCTGGTAAGTAAAAACTAAGTATGTCACTATAAGTAGGCTCTATGTACTCCCTTTCAGCTTATGTCTGCTTTCTTTTGGGTGAAACTTATTAACACAAAATGTGCTGTGGAATTACCTGACTTGAGAGAATTTAAGTACAACTAACATCAAATATGCCTTTCCTCTTCTCCTTGGTGTTTCTCTATTTATTTATATCTCTATGTCTGTGTGTTTAACCAAAATAACAGCACTCAGATACAGAGTACAAATATTCAGGGGCTGATTAGTGCAGTATGTAAAGAGAAGTTCAGCCTGTAAATATCTGTGATGTTCTCCGCAGGAAGCAGACAACTGGAATCGCTGATAGGAGTCAAGGGAAAAAGTGCAGTTAATAATTTGTAGATATTTACACCTTTGCTGGTTTCTTTCACGGTACAAAGGCATTAGCAAAAGTGACAGAAACGAGTTATGAGCCATTTACTTGGGCTATCTGGAGGGATTTAATCTCACTTGGGTCATGGAGTTGAATTCTCTGGGAATTGGTGTTACTGTGATAGGCTGTATCTGAAGGCCTGGAGTGCAGAGATAAGACTTTAAGTCCAGCTGGAATTAGAAGCAATAGAATTAACTGGATTGTAATGCTGTAAACCTTTTGGTTCAGATCCTGAAATGCCTCTGGATGGTAGTTCAAATCTCTTCCAGATGGAGGTTTGGCTCTGGGACCTATCGCAAGACAAACATTAGCAATGTCAAGGACTTTTTTTTGGAGCATGGACATTAAATCAGCCTGACGTGGTTCAGCACGCTGCTTGTTGTTGTTGTTCAGTCTTACAGTTTCCTTAATATGGTGGAGAGGATGATTTACTTGTTTCAAAAGGCTAATTTTCCACTTCACTAACACTCGCGTGCATGTTTGTGGTTATTTCTTTTAAAGGAAGACTAGGAACGTGTTTGAAAGGTCATTGCTTTTATAACAAATGAGACAAGGCTGAATATAGCTGGCATATGCATATCAATATGAGATAATGGGGAATGCTATAACAAAAAATATAAAACATCTATAAAGGAGCTATTAAGGGTTGAGTTTTTTGTTGTTCTTGCTGCTGCTGTTGTTCCCATTCCTGCCGTGAGTTAGCTTTCCAAGGAAATGCTTTAGAATAGTGGAAACATAGAGACCTACCAACACATGCATATTTTTTAAATATAGCATATTTACTGTGGTAATACCGTATAATTAGACAAAGTGACAGTGCATGATTTGATAGATTAATTCTATGCTTACATTAAACATGAGAAGTTAACTGCAAACCATGATTGTAAAAGACAATTTGTTTTTCTGAGCTTAAAATCAGGCAGTTTGCTTTAGTGTATTAGGAAATACAATCTCTAAGTCTGCTGCAGAGAAATAAAATTAAAGTACCAGAATAGTGATTAAGGAATATTTTTTAGTTTATCTTGATATTTTTTTTTTTCTCTGAAGATCTCAGTGGAGACAAATTCTTCTGATTTTGTTGGAAATATATAATTCTATAGCAAGAGCCAGTAAGACTACTTTAATTTTTTCTTTTTGTAATATTTTTTATTTTTAAATCAATGCTCTTATTAATAGTATTTCCTAGTTTTTATGCTAAATTATGAATTACACCAAGTTTAAAAGTAGCAACTTCTCAATAGCTTGAGACAATTTGAAGAAAATTATTATATTGTGGATTTAGGAAGGCCAAGAGAGAAAGTGTCATTCCTACAGCTACACAGTAGGCAAGCGAGAACTCTGAACAGAAACCTTTTTTTCAAATCCCAGCTATTCTTATTAGATATTGGACTACAAACATTTAATCTAATACAATAATTTGATTACTACAAAACTGCGGTCTTCTCTTTCCTGTTTGTAATAGGATTGTGTTCTGTGTTTGTGTGACCCTTTATCTCAAGGGAGATGTACCCAATGGGAATTTGTCCAGTGCAGTGCATGGATATTTGCACAGTGTAATTAAATGTTTATGAATAGTTATCATGCATAAATGTCCATCTGTAGACTATCTGGTGGTACCACCAAAGCTTTGGAGAATAAGAATTATTTTCAAAAGTATTTTTCTACCTAAGGAAGCTTGGAAGAACTTAGCAGATGAAAACTCAAGAACCAGAGAGCATGACTGTGTTCTTTATTTTGTCTTGTTTAAAATCTGAAAGTGTGGATTGTTTTGGTTATTTTCGTTGGTTTGTTGGTTGGGGTTTTTTTGTTCCTTTTTTTTTTTTTTCAGATATAAATATATCGCCTAAATGCACAGTAGCTCCAGAATATTTCTTTGGTGTTCCGTTACTGTACAAAATTGTAAATATGGTATAAGAGGGAAAACTTATGACTTTGTATTGATAATTCAGCAGTTGTCCAAGTGAAATTAATGGAAGAATATTGGCAGAATTAAAAGGAAGGGACCATAACCCTGATCTGTAAAATAGCAGTCTTATTAGTATATAATAGAATTCTGTGTATTTATACCATGCCATTTTACTGATTTTGAGTCTTACTGACATTGCAAATTAATGCAGTTATGAGAAGAGACATTAGATCCCATTTTAATTTGCTGTTCCCCTTCCCTGCTACCACCCCTTCCTCCACCAAAAGAAAATTAACTTTGCGTGGCATCCCTTTTGTAGGTTTTTAAAAAAAATTCTAGATGTGGACAAGTAAAAAACCTCATAATTTGAGGGAAGAAGGTAGAGAAGTTGTATGACGGTGACTAGTTACTTGATTTTCCTCTTATTCAAAGAGTATTCTATGTAATTGACCCTTTTGATTTTCATCAGAGTTTTTTCTCTGTGTAATATCTGGTATCAGTTTGTGCAACAAGGAGATAATCCACTCGTATTTCTTGTCTACAGTCCACATGCTATGAAGGTGATGGGATTATATATGCTCCATCTTTGTGAAAAGCCATTCCTTTAGTTATAATTATCTTTTCTACAGAGTTTCAGTTCTGGGCTGTTAGTTGCTCTGCAGATGTAATGTCTGTTCACACCAGACCAAAACTTAAAATAAAGAGTAACAGCTTGTTTCTCATAAAGACACTGAGTCTTGGAGAAATGTGTAAGACCTGGAATGATGGAACACATTTATAAAAAACAGTTGTGCTAGTGTGTATGTTTTTGAGGAAGTTCTGCATGTTTTCATTAATATATAGTATGGTGTACTGCACAGCTGTGTTCTGATTAAAGTGCCCGTTCCAGATCCTCTTCATTACTATAAATAAATTTGTTATAGCTAAGTCTGGTGATGAGAAATAAATAAAAAGTACTGATTAAGCCACTGCCATAGGCACTGAACTATGAATAAGTAATAATATTAATTCTAGTTAATCAATTTTATTTGTTGTCACAGTTTACACTGAGCCATAAGCAAGGAAAACATCACGGTGATAGTTAGAATATTATTATAAAATGTCAGGCATTTAAATAATATATCTGTTGTCTTTCCCTGTCACAAAAGAAACAGATACTGAATAAGATTGCAGTTAAAGAAAAGGGAACTCTGTCTCCAGCATTAAGTGTATTAAAATCCATGGAAATTCAAATTAGTTTGAAATGAGTCTCATGCCGGTGTAGAAGTAACTTGATTTTATGTCTGAGGGCCTACTCTTTTCTGAAGTGATTAGCATACTTGGTTTTGTAGGTGGTCTTAGCCTGAAATGGAGTCAGCAATTTGAATGCAAGTCATAACCTTCATAAATGAAATCCAGATCTCTTGTCTACAAAACTAAAATCTCTTAATCATGCTATTCAGAATTCAGGGGAAATCTGAACTTTACCATGAAATTAAATGATGTTTTATGTAGCTGATCTGCCCTGAATTATGCATTTCAAAATATCTTGATAGCAGTCACCTTTTAAAGTAACTTATTTCTCTACTTTCCATTGCTTGTGAAGTGACTTCAGACATAACATCCATGACTAGAGAGTTAGTCATTTTATAGCAAAGTGTATCTCACTGTACTGTGTGAAAGAAAATCAAAAGCTAAACCTAGAAAAGCACTGATGGGCCTGAAACAGGTTGGTTGTGGGGTAGAGTTATCCCAGTGATGGTTGCTGTGTTGGCCTTGCTTTGTGCATGTCTTTTTCAGAACGCTGGAGCACAGGGAAATTGAATGCTTATGCCCCAAATCCTTTTATTTAAGAAAATCAGCTCCTAGAATCATGACTGATTCAGAGCAGGTATGAAAATGAGGTATTTCTTCAACTTAATATCCTTCAAAGCCTGATCCAGTAAGACAGTCACAAAGATTAACTTGTATGCACAAACAAGACTAAGTTGCTACAAATTTCAGGTGTTAGTGGCACCATTTACCTTTATACAGGGGTGTTACAACCTGCCCCTGAAGGCAAGAGTAACCAAGGTTCTTGTTAATAGATCCCTTAGGGCAGATTAGAGTGAAGCAACACTTAATGACTGGTGCATGTGTATGTTTAGGGCTCATTTTAGAAAAATTTGGTTGCAAGTGAAAGGAGGTATGTAGACATTTTGGTTATTATTTATAGAAATGGAACAATATAAAAGTATAAATATAGCATTTGGATCCACCAACAAGACTTGATTGTTGCAATAGCGATGTCTGTTGGTCAAAGTGATGGTCTCAGTCTTAATCTGTCAGGCGTGGAGGAAATCCCCAAAATATAGAGTTCAATGGGTTAATATACCTTCAGGTGCATGTGGGATTGCCCAGGTACCTCCTCCAAGGGAAGAGAGGGAGATTCAACTCTGTGGATCTGTTGCAACACTGATGATCATAAGCAGTCGTCTTATGAAAGGGCCCAGAAACGACTCTGGGGGCTCTTCAGAGTCTTTAATAGTTTATGACACCTAAGACATGACAGCTGTCTCTCATGTCAGCATAGTTGAGCCAGTTATGCTCCATCAGAAGGGATGAAAATCTTCAGGCCCAAGTGTGAATGTTCTGACACCTCCACCAGAAAGGAGTTTTGACCTGAGCCAGTTGTGTGAGGGAGGACATTGGCATAATAAAAAGCATTACCCCACCTCCATAGGATCTGTTTTTATTGGCCTTCTCCCTTATCTGGCTCAAAACACAGCTTGTTGCTAAACAGAGGTCATTTGTTGTGGTCATCCTCTGATGATTGGTGCTCTCTGCACCTGGGCTGTTCTTATGCAGATCAGAGGTTTTGCCACCACACATCTAAAAACTCTCCTCCTCCCCTTTGGTTGGGGGGTGCAAAACTGGCCTCAGTAAAGCACCTGCTGCTTTTGCAAATGGCTGATTGTTTAAGCCATTAACCTTTAACATTTCAGTCTCTCACAAGGGGCCTCCTCAAGAGTTTCTGTCAGAAAACAGGTGATGTAGGTTCCAAATGCCACTTTAGCCTGAGTTGGTTCACCTTTTCTGTGATTTTTTTTTTTTTTTTTTTTTGAAACCAGAAAGATTGACTTAAGGTATTTTCCAGTTGTGCCAATATGTAGAAAATGTTTCAAGAGTAATTCAAAATAATTCAAATTCATGCACAGATAAGAGAGAGATATGATGGGGAACAAAGGCTGAGCTGCGGTCTTTAAAACACTGCTTTAGGAGATGGAAAAACAAAATTTGATAATAGATTATAAGAAAGTATCTCTTTGCTAATAAATCACATTATGCCACAAAAATTATCTGAGGGTTAGAGCACCTCTTGTGTAAGGAAAGACTGAGAGAGGTTGTTCAGCCTGGAGAAGAGAAGGCTCCAGAGAGACATAATTGTGGTCTTTCAATACTTAGAGGGGGCTTATAAGAAGGATTAGGACAGACTTTCAGGTAGGACCTATTGTGAAAGGACAAGGGGTAATGCTTTTAAATTGAAAAGAGAGTAAATTTAGACTGGAAATAAGAGAAATTTTTACAATGTGGATGGTGAGACACTGGAACAGGCTGCCCAGAACGCTGGTGGATGCCCCATCCCTGGAAACATTCAAGGTCAGGTTGGATGTGGCTCTGAGCAATCTGTTATAGTTAAAGATGACCTTAAAAGGTCTCTTAACAACCTAAACAATGCCATGGTTCAGTGAGTGGTTTGGGTCAACTCCTTCCTGTATATGCAGTACCTTGATAGCAAAGACAGGATCCTGAATTGCCTGGTATAATCTTAATTCTTTAATGTTAGCTATGTGAAATGCTTTAAGAATCATCTTTTAATTTCTTTTATGTGTAGT
>VYXB01006064.1:107074-206140 GCA_013397135.1 Pachyramphus minor
GGGGGGGAGCAAACCCTAGAAACACCATGCATGCAACATAACCTTAAATGAATCTCAAATGAATGTGAATAATGCACCTGATGCTGCGTTTCCTGCATTTCTTAATGGCTTTTGCTTGTGAATGCTGTGGTGAGTATGTAAAGTTGGGAGTAATTATAGAATTCAGAAAAAAAATAGCGAAGAGTAATTCTATTTAGTTGTTTTCCTTTTAAAAAGAAGTCTTTGGTATCCTATTACCTTTTCTTTTGGAACATAGCAATATTCTTGCTGAAATTGGTATGCTTTTGTCTTTCAGCATTTCTGATTATGTGTAAAATCAAAAAATGGATGATATAGCAATCTATTTTCCTCAGATACTGTTGTGTGTAATCTTGATTTTACAGTTTGATATAGGTGCGGTAACTGAAAAAAAGGTTTGAACACCTTATGAAGTTAGTTTCTTGCCAGTGTCTTGGTATTGGCTCTTTAGCTTTAGACTTTTGAGTTGATTAATTGAGAAATTTGTTCTTAGTAAAAATGTGGAATGAATTGTGGGGTGGTTTTATTTTTTCTTTTAAGAATGCATCTAGTAACCTTGGAGTGTGTGTCTTTCTATGGGAACGGGAGGGAATGACAGAATATGCTGACTTGGAAGGGATCCATCAAAATCATCAAGTCAAACTCCTTGCCCTGTGCAGGACACTCCAAGACTCACACCATGTGTCTGGGAGCATTGTCCAAATGCTTTTTGAACTCAGACAGGCTTGGTGCTGTGACCACTGGCACAATTTGAGGCCATTCCCTCAGGCTCCTTCACTGGTCACCACAGAAGAAGAGATCAGTGCCTGCCCCTCCTCTCAGGAGGAAGTTGTAGACTGAGTAGTCTGTAGTCTTCCCTCAGTCTCCTCCAGGCTCAACAGACCAAGTGACCTCAGCAGCTCCTCATACAGCTTCCCCTCAGGGCCCTTCACCATCCTCATTACCCTCCTTTGGACACTCTCTGAGAGCTCAGTATCTTTCCTATATCGTGGTGCCCCAAACTGCACAAAATATTCAAGATGAGGCCTCACCAGTGCAGAGCAGAGCTTGACAATCCCCTCCCTTGACCAGCTGCTGATGCTTTGCCTGATGCTCCCAGGATGCAGTTGGCCCTCCTGGCTGCCAGGGCACTGCTGACTCGTATTCAACTTGCCATAGACCAGGACCCCCAGGTCCTTTTCCCTGGCACTGCTTTCCAGCACCTAATTCCCCAGTCTGTGCAATCATCCAGACCTACAATGGGAATGCTCTAGCTTCATCTCTGTCTCTCCAGAGAATTTTTAAAATTGTTTTTAATCCCTGTAAAGAAAAATAGTTAAAATTGAGTGATGTGAGGTGCAATTATCACATCTGAATTAAATTATTACTGTGGAATATTCATAAGGCTTGTATTTTTATTTTACATCTTTGGTTTATTGGCTTTGTGTAACTGCAATTCACATCAATTTGAATTATAAGGTGTCTAGTTTCCATTATTAGCAATATGTTAATTGCAGACCTTGGCTTGTATATTGGCTTACCTTAGATTTTGTAGTTTTGTATACTACTTCATTTAGTCCATATATTTCCCATGCAGGCATGGGTTATGATGTATTCAAATTGCAGGACTGGCACGATATTCTCTACCTAAAATGCATGAAATCGTTTGAATGTTTCTGTAGTTCAAAACTTTTAGATGAAATGGTTTCATGTTTGACATGAAATTATAGTAGTAACTGCTAAAAAAATACCTTCACAGGGAAAATGTATCTTCCACCTGCTCTGTTCTGAGAGATTTGCCTTAAGGAATGGAATGTTCAGTGTAATCCTCATTTATTGTCAGTTCCAGAATCACCAGCATGTTTTCATACAGAATTTCAGATATGTTTACTGAATTTTAACCCTACCACTCAGTTATGGAGAGCTCAAAGATGTGAGGGTTTGATACCTGATCCTAAAGGTGCTTCTCTGAATGACCTACACTTTTCTGGAGTTCTCTGACTTGAAGGGATTGACTCCTTATGTAGTTAAAGACAATTTATCCATGTGCTAATCACATCTTTAAAATTGTGCCAAGTCTGTCTGGGCCCCAAGGACACTGACCAGCCCCCATCATCCCCCCCTCACACCCTGCATGGAGCTGTAGTGCAGCCTGGCCCCACTGGTGCTGAGGGGATGGGGGGGCTTTCCATTGGGCTGCTCCTCACGGCCTAGAAGGTCCCATGGGACAAAATCTATGTGCTGCAGGCAGCTGTTGCTTTAGAAAAAGCTGAGGTACAAAGTAAGTTTAATTGAGATTTAGTCATTTTACAGCTTGTAACTTTGACTTGGGAGTAGAAAGCATAGTAATACAAGGAGGGGTTTGGGTAGACAAAAAAACCCCCAAAACAACAGCCTTTGCACTTTCTGATCCCAGCCACAAATCCTCAAAACATGGAGGACTATTTTCTGTATGTTGAGAGCTGTAGTAGCTCAAATAACCTTGAGCGTTCTGGGCCAGTCTGAATGCATCCCAACTGGAGTGAGAAGAGGGATCTGTATTGGATTTTTGATTTCTCCTGTCTGTTAGCTCCCTGTCATCTACCCACATCCCTGCAGAAGGAGCCCTGGAAGGTCAAGAGCAGCAACAGCAACTGAAGCCAGAGGGCTTTAGTCTGCTCCTGGATACACTGACCTCAGTGCTGGTGTTAATACTTGTAGCTGTGGATCTTTGTAATATTAAAATTTCAATGGACACAGTAAATGTCATGTTTAAAAAAAAACCCAACATAGCATGTTTAGAGAATTATGGATATTTTCTCTAGTTGTGTTTTCTTTTTGCACTCTAGAATAAGCAGTTAATTATATCCAGACAAAAAACATTTATAGAGTAGCAATCATTAGTCTGACAGATTTTTTTGAATGCAGTTTGCTTATTTGTTTTAGGAGGCTTTACAGCCACTTTTTTTCCATTCTATATCTCTCATTCAAGACTAAAATTTAGCTACATTACTCTCAAGAAGTCTAGCAGCAGCAGGATTTTATAGTAATGATCAACAAAATAATAGAAACTATTTGTGCTATCCTTACCTGTATTTTCAGTTAGAGATGTGATACTATCATGTTTCATTTGAAATAACTACCATGCAGGAAATGCTCCTAATTGCACAACTGTGAGTAGTTCAGCAAATTGTCAGCTACTTCATTTTGGAAGGGTTATAACTGTTGACATAAAACTGTCAATTTACTAATTAGGCTGGGCACTCTTAAAGGAAAATTTTGTCTCTAAGAAACCACTGTAAATGAAACCAATAGGTTCAATCCAACAAAGACTCAAAGTATGTGATTGACTCTACTTCAGTATTATTTCTCATATGAATAACGCTATCCATGTGCTTTATTGATTCGTCTATTGACCAATGTCAATAACAAGGAAAACCTTCCTTCTGGTGGATTCTGTGGAGTCTCATGCCATGTAGACTGAGCAGTTAACTCCAGTCCTTCCATTCCTTTTTCACAAACCCCTTGAAAATGAACCCCAAGACTAATTCAGTGGTCTTTTCTATGCTGTGCTCCCTGCTGTATGGGAGATTCCATGTCAAAGTCAGTTGACTGTAAGTTGGTTAGCTTTACCTGCAATAAAGTGTCCATGTGTCCTGGTCAGTTGGTATCATTCTTGGCAGAAATATATTAAAAAAAAAAAAAAAAGCTTTGGAACAGAAAATATTCTCTTTGTACATCTGCATAAATTGTGGGTAAACTGTAATTACACCTGCCTTCTTGGTAAGCTTTGTGGTTAAGCAAAAGATTTTGGTCAAAGAAGTTGTCAATCTGCCAGTTTTTACCTGCAGTAGATTATCTAACGTAATAAATTTTCCAGTGTTTTAAATAAAACCAGTAGCCTTTTGCAGGTGTTCTATTTTCTCTCTCTCATGGTGAATGCTGTTGGCCCAGGCTTTGGGAATTTGGGGAAATGCATTTTGTGCTAAACTGGATGTTGGTGATCATAGAGTTTTACTTAGGAACAAAATAATCTATATAATATTTGTGCATTCAGTAGAAATCAGAGTCATAGAATGGTTTTGGTGGGAGGGAACCTTAAACATCATCTAATTCCAAACCCGGGGTGGGGTGGGGACACACACATGACACAACTAGACCAGGTTGCTCAAAGACCCATCCCACCTGGTCTTGAACACTTCCAGGGATGGGGCATCCACAGCTTCCCCAGGCAAGCTGTAAAAGTGCCTCACCACCCTCACAGTAAAGAATTTCTTCCATAATCTAACCTGAATTTCCCCTCTTTGCATTTGAACCTATTGCTTCTCTTCTGTTATTACAATTCCTAATGAAGAACCCCTCTCCAGCTTCCTTGTAGGCCCCCTTCAAATATTGGAATATCTGTTGGGTCTCCACCCAACCTTCTCTTCTCCAGGCTGAACAGCCCCAACTTTCTCAGCNCATTGCTTCTCTTCTGTCACTACACTTCCTAATGAAGAGCCCCTCTCCAGCTTCTTTGTAGGCCCCCTTCAAATATTGGAATATCTGTTGGGTCTCCACCCAACCTTCTCTTCTCCAGGCTGAACAGCCCCAACTTTCTCAGCCTGTCTTTTTAAGAAAGGTGCTCCAATCTACTTACCAATTTTGTGTCTCTCCTCTGAACTTTCTCCAACAGTTCCATGTCCTTCTTGTGTTGGGGGCACCAGAACAGTACACAGTATTCCAGGTGGGCATCTCACAAGAGCAGAGTAGAGGGAGAGAATCACCTCCCTCAACCTGCAGCCCAGGATTTGTTTGGCTTTCTGAGTGCACACTGCTGGCTCCGATGAGGTTTTTTGTCAACCGTCACCCCCAAGTCTTTCTCCATAGAGCTACCCCAGCAAGTAGCTCATTTAGTAACATGGTCTAGTTGTATTCATGATTGTCAGGATAAAGAATGACAAAATAAATGTGGAGCTTTACATGAATGCTGTGATTCAAACAGATTTTTCTTTGGAATTGAAATAAAATATCCAGACTCTCTACTATTAGAAATGTGCCATATGAATCTTTTCTGCTGAGTCTAATTGAGTATTGCTCATGTAACAGCTAGGTTTTTCTTAGTGAGTGCTTAAAAAGATGGTCAGATTGCTCTTTTAAATTCAACCTGTTAAGAACTTATAATATCTGGCTTGGTGTATTGAAAAGTCTTATTTTTCATCTCCATTACTGCACAAAGAAAACAGGATGAAAGCTTTTATTTAAATGTGTTCTATCCATACAATGCTCAGAAGAAACCATCTTAGCATTCAGCAATGCCACTGTAATGACGAGTGTGAAATGTGAAAAGCAAATCATGTACAGAGTTAGGGATGCTGCGAAAAAAGTATGAATGCACTGGTTTACCAATGGTGACATCAGGCTTAAACAATAGCCTGATTGATAGACATCAAGCAGTTTGTCTAACCAGTAAAAGCATCTGTTTTTTTCTTCTTTTTCACTGACTCTAAAATTTGCCCAGTTCCTTGGGGATTTGTCAACTGTTGACCCTTCTCCAGTCTTACCCATCTGTTCAGAGACATTCATGAGCCTCCAGGATCTGACTATCTGTTGTTGTGTTGCAAGTCACCCTTCCTCAGAAATATTGTGAAAGTAGGATAATAAGAAAATAAAATTAGGAAGGTGCTAGATTTTAAAGAAGCAGACAAGCTTTAGGCAGGTGGTGCTGAGGGAAACAGCTCTAATTATTTAGTAAAAATGTTTATATTGTTGTAGGAAATTGTGTGTATAAATTTGTTTTTTTAAGACTGAAGTGCTCGTATTGTGATAGCAGGATGAAACTTGCTTTGACAAGAGTAGAAGAAAATAATAGCTAGAAGTTTTTATTATCTCTTATATGGGTTAGTTTTGTTACAGTTGGCGGGAATCGATTGCTGTTTGTGCAATAGTCATGGCCTGTGTTAAGCTGCGTTTACCTATCACTGAATGGCCTAGATTGGATGAGACCTGAATAATCATCTAGTCCCAACCCCTCTGCCATGGGCAGGGACACCTCCCACTAGAGCAAGTTGCTCAAAGCCACATCCAGGCTGGCCTTGAACACTTCTGGGCATGAGGCATCCATAGCTTCTTTGGGCAACCTCTTCTGGTGCCTCACCACCCTCACAGTGGGTAGCTTTTTCCCAAAGCTACTCTTTCAGTTTGTAGCTATTCCCCCTCATCCTGTCACTACATGCTCTTGTAAAAAGTCCCTCTCCATCTTTCTTGTACGCTCCCTTCAGGTACTGCAAGGCCACAGTTAGATCACCCTGAAGTTGTTTCTTCTCTGGGCTGAACAAACCCAATTCTCTCAGCCTTTTCTCCTAGGAGAGATGCATGCTGACTGTCAGAATACATCTTGGTTCCTACTTTATCTGGGGGGCAGAGTTGTTCATCTGAAGTGGTGCTGGAAGCAGTGAATTATGTAGCTTGGACTGGATATGCTGGTTAGAGGGGCTAAAAGGAAATAAATTTTTCTAGCATTTTGGGGAGATTTTTCTGTCTTACTGTGTCAAGATGCTGAAATCATGCCAAAGAGTCCCCAAAAAATGTTAAACTCTTCAAATACTCTCACGTAGACATGTCAGTAGCCATAATTTTGCAGAGGAACCTGAATGTTCGCATGGTTTGCATCAGGATTACCACATTTTTAATGACTTGTATGCTGACTTTTAAATTCTCTCAAGACCTGAAATTATTTCTTACATAACTTTAAAAATCCTTCTGCATTAATGCCTGTTCCTTGGTTGGGTCATTTGCTCAACATTTTAATGTTTATGTCTCTCATGTAGAGAGTAGCAGGTACAAAGATGTGTTTTAATGATATTCTGCTGCATATTGTTCACTAGGGGAGAATATAAAGCAGGGAAAATACAAAGCATTGAAGACATGGATAGTTTTCAGTCTTTTAAATGATTCAGAGTCTTTGATGGATCACTAATTTCTATTGCTGACCTCTGCTTCTAACCTTTCACTGACTTTAGAGGTCAACAGTTCTGTCAGCAACTGTATTTTGAATAGTTTTGTTAGGTGAGATCTCTAGAAGGTGTTTCTGATTTTAAGATTTTTTTTTTTTTCCAAGTGGTCCTTGATGAAAATTCAGGCTTTGTTCTACAATAAAAAATTGAATCTTGGCAACTGAATGGAAACTACACTGAGAGTAGAGTGTACTGTACTGTCCACTAGAGTGGGCATCAATACAATAACCTGGTGGAATGTACACAGACTTCCAGTACTTCCTTCATACATTGAAAAAAAACACCTCAGTCCCTCCTGTTCTCCATCTGATGCATAGGAGTTTCAGTTCAAGTTTAATATGCCATTTGCCAACTTTTTTTTTTTCCTGTCTTCCCCTCAAAGAGGGAAGGAACAACTGCCATATGGCCAAAGCATAGAAATTTCCATACCTAGTTATTTGGGAAATACACAGCTACGTTTGATATGACTTTTCCTATTCAGTGGTGTTCTTTCTATTTCTTTCTTTATTCTGTCATTTTCCCATTTGTACACCGGAAAAGTCTTCTCTGATGTGTTTCCTGTAATGCACAGCTTCCTCTGTGAGCCATTTGGCTGGGTACAAGAGGGCCAGTTGCTTTAATCTTGCAATCAGGAGGCTTTGTTCCCCTCACAGTGTGCTCTTGATTAATGCAAACTAATAATTGCAAACGCTACAGTGCGCAGTGTTACAACACCAAAAGTGATTGGCTGGCCTGCAGTTTGACAGGCTTTTCTTAGACTCAAGAAAGAAGGATAGAAAAATTGCATTTCAAAGTGTTTATCTCGCCAGAATTCCTAATTGTATTTTGACGCAGTTATAGCAATGACATTTAGTGGTGCCGTTGCTAAAGAAACATTAACATTTTGAATGCGCCGGTTTTTTTCAAGGACAGATGTCTTTTTTGCTATTTTAGTTTTGAAGGTGGAAAACTGAATTTCTCAAGCGCACTAAATCTTTTGAAAGTGTGTTAAGGTAACATTAATAATAAAATATGGCCCTGAATAATGCCAAGCACAGATGTGGGAAAGATTTTTCCTCATTTTTCAAATGTGGAAAATGAAGCATAGTATAGGGTTTCTCTGAGTTTGGTTGGGGTTTATTGTTTTGTTAGTTTTTTCTCTCCACTCGTCAACGCCAGACAGACACAAGCCCAGCATATTCTGTCAGTCCGTTATTCCTGCTGGATGAATTCCTGCTTGTCCCTTAAGAACTTGATCTAACTTTTGCTAGAACAAAAAAACCCCAAACTATTGACTTAAAGCTGGGTCTTTTGGTTAATATTACCCAAAGAGTTAAATGAATCTGACTTTCTTATGGGTTTTGTGCCTATCATAAGAGTTAAAATAAAGAAGTGATGAATAGGGTGAGGTTTTTATGAAGGTAAAAATAGGAAGTTGTTAGCTACACAGGGAGAAAACAGCTGATAGTCACTGATAGTGTGGGACTGTGCTCCTAGTTCCCTGTATATATGCTTTTAGCATATCTTAAGTGGAAGATGACATTTTTATTTCAAATAGTGAGCTGCTTTGTGTGAAAAGTACTTTCCTGAGTATGCATGAGAAATGTTGTAAGGAAATTCTTGCAGAGAGTGAGAGCACTGTAGCTTCACACCATGTCATGTAGCACACTAGCTTTCTCTTGGAGATAAGAACTTAAAAGGTGACTGCAAAATTCGTATTATTGTTTTTACTGTTAATAAATAAAAAAGGTATTGCCATACCAAGCATATTTGGTTGGACCTGATACAGTGCAAGTTGTAGTGGTTGAATTCTAGCAGTACTCAATATTGCATTGATTCATTTCTATTTTAGTTTCTTTAAGGATGCTTTCAATATTTTTCAAGTCAGCTTTTCTTTCTCAAGACTGGAATAATCAACATAATAACATTGTTTCAAAACCATTTTAAAAATGCACTTTTCTAGAATCTCACTCAACCTTATCAATTATCCTGCACATATTTGTTTGGTTTTTTATTGCTTGAGAATTACCTGCAAATTACTGAATGCTTGGGAAGTTTTCACCTGAAATAACTTCAGTGAAGTAAAACATTAATTCCTTTCAGAAGTTTAGCTTGAAATATTTTCAGCATATAAAATAAAGATAATTAGTACTGGAGTTCATAACATATACCTGTGGAACTGTTTCTACAAGACTCTTAAATTATCTTGGTCTGCATCTTGTGACTATATTTGTGTGTATACTGGTGTAGCATCATTAACTTTGAGAGTCTCCTATTAATCACACAAGGAACAGAAAAATTTACTGTTCATGTTATCAGTACAAGTGAAAAAAAAATAGTGGTTGTGGTATGTGGGTTGATTAAGTTTGTGGGGGTTTTATTTTAATGAGTGTTCTCCCCTGTCCCCATCCCCTTCTCGATCCCAAGTCATATAAAACATTCTTCCTTCTTATTTCTCCTCCTTTTTTTTTCTAGTATTCCCCTCCAGAATGGAAATTATGTAAGGATTATCCAAGGGTATAAAATCCTATTGAATTCCTTTCAGTTAGAAAAATAAATTTTCTAACAAACATATATTAATAAATTTGAATATGATGGAAGACGGATAGATGCTAAGGAAATATTAACTTGTTAGACTTGGCAGTCTTCAACAAGTCAGTGAGTTACACATTTTCCTTATGGATTGAAATTCTGGGCCTAAAAAGGGAAAACAACCCACCTTTTAAAACCACATGACCAAAAAATGATAGCAGTATAATGTGCTGTGGAAACTCAAAAGTTTGAAAGTGTAGGAAGAACTATGATAATGGGGTATTTAAATTGATTTCATGTAAATTATGTAAGTATCACGTCAAACCATGATCCCAAGGGTAAACTTTTAGATGCTGTCATGTTGTTTTACAGAAAAGTTGATCAAAGAACCTGCAAGAGAAGGTAATGCAGAGGACCTGGTTTATAGTGTTACCTACAAAGACCTGGTCTTTAACAATGACCGTAATACGTTTACATTCAGCATCTTGCCAAAAGCTTATTAGTATCAAGGATACATTTTTCAGGAAAAGACGTATAATGATAATAAAAAACCCAAACACAAAAACAAACAAAAAAAAACACCAGAGAAGATGGATCTAGTTGTGGTACTGAATTACTTTGTTTAACTATGGTTTAAGTAGGCACAAAATTCACTAATGCAGTTAAATGTCTGGACTGCTGTAATTTCTCTTCTGGAAAAGTTTTTCTGTTATTTCCTGAGCAGTGACTCTATCCCAAACACTGAGTAATCCAAGTAGCAAGTATTTTCATTTTTGATACTTTAGTTGTTTATTTGTGCTCTGTATGTGGATATTTGTAAGCTTCATATATTTGCTCAGATTAATTTTATTGTCTCTGAATTAAATATTAATTGGTGTGAAATAAATGTTAAGAGTAAGGACATGCTAGCGTCAATTAATTTTTTATGTGCTGTGAAATATTTTTTGTAAATGTTCTTATATATGCCATATGTATAAATATTCTTCTTTGATAAACCACCTTGTTAACCACATGATTTTGCAGTTGTGAAGTATTGATCACTTTTAATTTTTAAATTTTTTCTGGTTTGTAAGAGACTCATAAGTGAACTATTTATATTCAAAAAGTCATCGCAAAATCTGATGAGGATTTCCTGTAATTTTCTTTCTGTGTTTTGGTTTTGTTTTTTTTTTCTTAAATAATGACTGAAAAATCTTGAAGTTAATGTAAATGTCCAGGAATCTATTAACAATTCTCATTTAGCATTTTCGTTAGGTTGTATTATAGTTAAGTAAGACTTTATCTGGTCTCAAGAAATCTAATCTGTTTACAGTTTTTCTAACTGTGTGTTCTGCTTCCAGCTGTTGTCTTTTTTCCCTTTTTCCTCTTAGTCAGCTGCAGGCCAATGTGTAAACAATGTTGAATCAAAAGATGAGTCTTTGTAGCTTTTTAATTATGATTAAGTCAGTCCCTGTCTTAAGCTAAGAAAACATACCTATTATTTTGCTCTTGTTCACAACACTGACCTTAGGATGGAGGCACCATATGTCCTATCCGTGACTGAGCTTTACTGGTGAATATTGTTGTATAATCTGGTTGAACTCTTTCAGTGTAATAATGACAAAACTGTCTAGCTAAAATCTGAAAGAAATGGGGGTAGGAAAAGCAGCAATGAAATCAAATTTTATGTGTTTACTTATGAAATGAATTAAAACCTTTATATGCTTTTGGTTTTGTTTTGCAGGGCCCATCTTGCTGGGATGATGTGCTGATTCCCAACAGAATAAGAGGTGTCTGCCAGTCCCAAGGGTGCAATGGAAATGTAGCGGTAAGATTTTGTCACGTTTCTCCAAATACTGTGGCGCTTATAAGAATAATTCTTTGTAACAATTCTAACCATGTTAGAATTTCAGTACTGAATGTAAAGTGTCATGTATGGTACTTCAAAAGAGCTGTTCAGCATCAGATAAAACACTGCTGATGTCTAGCAAAATGGAGGAACTGGAGTCAGTTGCTCTTTGGAATGAAGGGGGAAATAATTTTACCTCATCTTTTGCACTGAGGTAGAACTCTCACATTTTCAGCCATACATAGGTTAAATACATAATGTAACACTTAAATGTTTATGCCAGTGCGTATTTTAGAATTATTATGTATCTCATGGCCCTGAAAGCTCCACATTTCCATGTCATCTTGTATATCAGAACTTGCATATCAGATTTCCCGGTTTTGTCCACAGGAGCGGGTTCTTCACACTAATTACTTTACAATCTGTTCTCCCACATCTTTTTGCTGTTCTTTCCTTTGTTTTCTGAAGTAACATCAATGGAAAGACTGAGTAAGAAGGAGCACAGGTATCTCAAATTCCTAATGAAGATTTTTCAAAACATTATTTATGTATACTTACATCTTTTCATGTATTAGATATTTATAGTATTTAATACTAAAAAAGTTTTTGAGATTCTTCCTTCTCAGGAAAAAGCTTAATTTGGGTGTTCCTGCTCGACATAGATTTTAATGACAAACACAAAACTTTTTTATGTATGGAAGGATTCTACTCATCAAAGACTTGCAGACAGGGGCTACAGAAGTGCCTTTTTTCAGAGTTTCTCAGCTGGTCTGGTGCAGCCTTCTCTTTGTCTTCCCTCGCAGGACGGTAGTAAAGGGGCATGCCTATGCAGTTCCATAGGTGTCTCCTGCTTGGCCACAGATGGTGTCAGGAAATACTTTTATTGAACTTTAGGCGCCAAATGATTGTTTAGCAGTATGGGATTTATGGCTGTGTCCGTGTGCAGCCAACAGAAATTGCAGCTTTTGGGCTTCTGCGTCTTCATGTGCATCTTGTAAGTGGCTCAGCCACTCTCTTGAAAGTGGTCAGTGTTAGACATTCAAGCACTATTCTCAGAGTAGTACTGTTGTAGTGTAAAAGCAAGCACAACTCTGCCTCTGGGCAGATTGGCTGTACTCTGCCTGGTTTTGATATGCTTCAGGAACTATTCTGGTTGCAAGAGGGTTGACTGCATGACTTTGTTACCTGTTTGTGTTCACTACGGCACTACCGTCTCTGGGGAGAAGTCCTTCCTGTTTTCCCTTCTTTCTTTAAGAATGACATAGGAACATTAAGAAGGTAAAACATGCTTTTGACAAGGAGAATAATCTCCTTGGCAGGTACCCAGCTTGAGCCTTTATATCCAAAAGCATGTGGTTAAGATTCCCTGTTTTGTCACCTAGTGGGACTTGCGGAATATATCTGACTGACTTGCAGCTATCAACTTACAGCTTTTGTTTTCCAACGTTTTTGTGAAAAAGGTACTGAAATAAAAACACTTTTGGCAGCCCTACCTCTTGAGCTACATCCCATTGCCTCATTGAATCAATTATTATTTTTTAAAAGCAAAAAATGAGGCAAGATACCATTTTTTGTGAAAAGAGAAGACAAAAAGCATTGACCATAAAACTAAAATCTTAACTGGCTAATGCTGTGGCAAACAACCAATACTCGGTCAACCAAGTCCCATCAGTGCAGTTGCTGTCAGTGCCTCTGGCAAGTTGCATATTTAGCAGAGCCGAGGATCAGTATTATCTTTCAGTAAGGCATCACTGAACAAAATTCAGGAGACACCTTATATTAGGCAGACATGTTGCAAATGCAGCTTCAGACCACCTGAGCTACAGGGATAAGGCTGTTATCGGAAAAATGTTTATTTCCAAACTTTATTTCTAGACACACTTGCCCTTTATCAGCTACAAGCCACTATATCAGTTGTGTCAGAACTGAACCAGACTGAGATGCAAGAACACTCCAAATTGTTGTGATTTGCAATTTGCAACCAGAACTTTTTGGGGTGTTTTTTTTGTTGGGTTTTTTTTTTTTTTTTCCCCCCATCTGCCTATCCAGTAGGTGACCCTGCACCAGGTATTTGAATTGGTGTCTTCTTGAGGTCCTCTGATTGCTGAAAGGCATTCTTCTTGTGCTTTTGGATATTTGGTTTGGGTTTTTTCAGCCTCACTCACTGTGAAAACACATCTTCACTTCCTGGGAAATCTTCCAGTTCAAAGAATTAAATCATTGAGCCTTTTGTTTTGTATCTTGCTCTGAGCGGGAAATGATAGGGATCCTACAGATGTGCTTCCAGGATTTGTCATTCTTTTCTGCTCTGATACAACAGTCTAACTGTTTGGAACAGAATAAAAAATGACCTTTAACTAAATCATAGGTTGAAACCTCTAAACTTTTCTTGTCTGTTACAATCTTTGAAAAATTGTCACATTTTCTCATTAAATATTCATTTTTACATCTTCATAATAAAGTTTGTTCAATTATGTTTTGTCTTTCTTAAATAGCTCCACAGTGTAAATGCTTCTTTACAGTGATATGCATTGAAGAAGCTTTGAAGCTGTTAGTTGTAAGTTATCAACAAACCGCAAATATTGCTGTTTAAGGGAAAAGAACCCAAGATTGCTTCATTATTTCTCCCCCAAGACATGTTTTGCTTAAAAATTGGGGTTTGTCAGTTTTAAATTCTCATAGAGACCAGTTTGCAACATACATTCAAGTAATAATTATTTATTCCTTGAAATACTAATGTATTTGTATTTTGGCATGACATCAGTCTCTTGACATAAATTACAGACTTTAATTCTTTTGGTATCAAAAATGTAAATATAGTAGTTGACAATATGAGAAAACAATGGAATTCAAATTTCAGCTGAGTTAGATAAAATTTTTCGAAGATTGTCAGAAGATATGATTATCTTGATGACAAATGCACTGTGATTTGACGTGTTCCAATGTGCTCCTAAATATGAAATGTATCTCCTTAATTTTTGTGGGTGCGCTCAACATAAACTTAATCAAAATTTTCATAGGATCTAATCTCTGTACTTTATTTGTGAATTCAACTGCTTTTGAGCTTGTAGTGAGGGGAAAAAAGTATTTTGTAATTAGTTGTAATTCCTAATTATAATCAAAAGAATTGCAAGAGATATAAATATAAAAGGTAAATGCTGTAATTGTAATATCCTAAAATATGCCTGAATTCTGACTGAGAAATTGGAGAACCTGAAATACTGGATATCAGTCCCATGTGCTGCCTGGGGTATTCCCCACGGCTTCTTTTCATGTTCATTTCGGTGGTAAGCTGTTATCCCACAGCCTGGGTTACTAGGCTCTTGAGAAGTTGTGTGCTGTAGCCAGAAATACAAAAAATTACAAAGACAGGTGAAAATGGGGTCTAAACAGAGAATATGCATCCTAGAAAGGTAATAAACAGTGTTCATTTCAGAAATTTAATGTTAGACTAGATTATGAAATAAAATAAGTAGTCAGGTGCCTTGAAAAACAGTTAACAAAATACCCAGATTGTCAAAAGTGGAGTTCAGTGTGGGGTTTTTTTTCGTAATAATTACAGTATATTAGAAACACTACATTCACTCTGAACTTCCACAGCTTCAAAAAGATGGTGTGAACATTTGTGTTGCTGCAATTGTAGAAGACTCAAGTCACTCTTAAAACAAACTTTAATTATATTAATTAGAAAATGGAACAGTTGACTTTAGCTGATTGATACATTTTAAATGAGGATCAAATTGGAGTATTACAAGCTGTTTCACAAATTAGGACCATTGACTAAATGAGAGAGAACTTTGTACTTTTGGTGGCTGTCTCAAAAAACTTTCAGCCAGAAGCACTCTATGTAGCTGTGCAGGTGTGGTTGGAAACAGGTGTGGTTCTATGAATTTCCAGATACTGTTCTTGAGAATACTCCAAGATACTCCAGATACTCTTCTTCAGAATACTCTTCTTGCATGAGCATAATTTAGTTACAGCTTAGAGTCACAAAATCATTTCGATTGGAAAAGACCTTTAAAAGCATCAAGTCCACCTGTTAACCTAGTGCTGCTAAGTCGAGCACTAAAACATGTCCTGAGGGTATTTCTGATATAATTTTTGTGGATTCATGTTTGTCTTTACAAGTGGTCAGAATACATGTGATACTAAACTCTTTATTCAGCCTTTCCTTATTCAAATGAAATGTTACTGAAGGAGTGTTTTACACTTAGAGATTTTTACAGGCCTCTAAAATACATACAGAATGTTTTTGTTTCTCATTCAATGAAATGAATTTCTGATTGCAAAGAGGGCTTTTCTATTTCTGTATATAAAAAGGCTATTACATTTTCTTTCTCTTTTTTAGGCTCATGCTTTTTAAAAGTCATCCAGAGCCACAGAAATAATTTGGCTCTTTTCATAGGTAGACAGAGACAGGGCTATGACACCACTGTAAATCACTGAACCGGTGATTTCATAGGAATCAGCTCCACATCAGTCCTACACTCCAGTGAACACGCATCAGTTTCTGAAAGACATTGCCATGTCCTGAAGGCAAAATATAGGGCAAGTGTTTTTGAACTTCAGAACCTGTGGAAAAAGTATTAATGTTCTGTTTGTGTCGTTGGGATTCTCACTTGATGTGCAAACCCAGTGGATGTAGATTAGAAAATCTCAGAAATAATAATAATGAAAAGGTTAAAGACGATTATAGGTCAGCTATGGCTTAAGCTATTGGGAATAAGGAAAAATGAAAACCTGATGAAGACTACATCAAATGTCCATCATCACAACTGAATAACAATTTATCTCTTCTCCAGTCCCCAGTTAGGCTTCTACAAACCATTTATAAAAGAAGCAATGAGACTTCTGTGAACTTTTAGAAGTGGTTCTGCAAAGGGCTAGGAGTTGGACTTGATGATTCTTGTGGGTCTTTTCCAACTCAGCTTATTCTGTGATCTCTAAGTACTGGATTTTCTTAAATATCAAGCTCTGTAGCAATCTCCTGTGTCCAGAGCAAAGATTTATATTCCCCTTTTGAGCATATGGTCATTATATGTGACTTTTAAACAGTCAGGTTCCACTATGGTAGCATCTCTGTTGGAGGCTATGTTTGGGAGCAAAGAGTTTGCAACAGGAGCCATGCTCTGCTTTTTAATTATGTAGCTTTTTCTATTATTTTTTTCCCATTCCTCCTGTTTGATTTGAATCTTGCCATTTGATTTTGTATTATATTTAAATTTTTGAACATTTCTCATGAATATTTTTCCTATTCCTGTTTGTTTACTGTCATTAGGTTTATCACTGAGGGCAGCAATATTATGTGATCTTTTCATAGTCAGTCTGTTCCACAGGGAGTCTGTGCTCATCTGAAATAGGTTAGACTAAGAAATCAAGGGAATAGTGTTTAGCTTGTATGCTTTAAATATGCAGCTTACCAAATGATTTTTTTCTTTCAAGCATCCAAAGCTATTCTTTTCAAACATCACCGTTGAGATGAAATATGCTTCAGTTTTCATCTCATTTTGCTTTGATTAGCTCAGACCTCAATTTCAGTTGAGAACAGAAATTCTGTAGCAGAGTATCACGAGTAAAGTAGTAAATTTAGTGATGTTATCAAAGTATGAATATAGCAAAGAACTATCATCTCATTATAGGAAGGCTTTGATACATTGCTATATTATTTATTCATTGTTCTGTGTGTACAATGATGTGGTTTGTTATTTGGGAAAGGAACCATGTCTGTCTGTCCTTGGAGCTGTTATATTTTCAATGTCATAGTATTACTGTGAATAACTTAAAAAATTCTGGGATGTTTCTTTATACCAAGAAACAATGTTAGTTTGCCTTATGCTTTAGAGAGTGGTCCGGATATCATATGCTATTAAAAACATTTACAATTATGATGTATGATGGAATAGGAGTGCTAATTAAAATAGCAGATAAGAATCCTTGTAACAACTTAATATTTGTGGAGTAAGATTATCACAAGATCATTTAGTTTGGAAAAGACTTCCAAGATCATCAAGTCCAGCTTTTGACAAATCCCCACCTTGTCAACTAGACCACAGCACTAAGTGCCACAACAGTCTGTTCCAGTGCTTGACAACCCTTTCTGGGAAGAAATTCTTCCTGATGACCAACCTGAACAGCTTAAGCCAATGTGCTCTCATCCTGTCACTAGTTGCCTGGGAGAAGAGGCTGACTTCCACGTGGCTACAACTTCCTTTCAGGAAGTTAGAGACCGTGATAAGCCTCTTTTTCTCAAGGGTAAAGAACCCCAACTCCCTCAAACATTATGACAGTTTCTTTATCCAGTCTTCATAGAGTCACAGAATGGCTTGGGTTGAAAGAGACTGTAAAGGTCATCTAGTTCCAATCCCCCTCCTGTGGGCAGGGACATGTTCCACTAG
This sequence comes from Pachyramphus minor, assembly GCA_013397135.1. Taxonomy (NCBI): domain Eukaryota; kingdom Metazoa; phylum Chordata; class Aves; order Passeriformes; family Tyrannidae; genus Pachyramphus; species Pachyramphus minor. The sequence continues at coordinate 124,780 of VYXB01006064.1, forward strand.
ACCAGATTGCTCAAAGCCCCATCCAACTTTGCCTTGAACAATTCCAGGATTGGGACATCCACAGCTCCTCTGGGCAACCTCTTCAAGTGCCTCACCACCCTCACAGTCAGGAATTTCTTCCCCAATATCTAAGCTAAATGTACTCTCAGTTTAAAACCATGATCCCTTGTCCTATCACTACATGCCTTTGTGAAAAGTCCCTTTCCAACTCTCTTGTAAGCTGCCTTCAGGTACTGGACGGCTGCTATAAGGTCTCCCCAAAGCCTTTTCTTCTCTAGGCTGAAAAACCCCAATTTCTTCTCTTGTCTTCATAGGAGAGGTACTCCAGGCCCCATTCATATTTCTGACTCTCCTCTGGACTTATTCCAACATCTTAGTGTCCTTCTTGTTCTGGGGACCCCAGAGCTGGATGCAGTATTCCAGGTGGGGTCTCATGAGGGCAAACAAAGTCAAGGGCAGAATCACTTCCCTCAACCTGCTAGCTGCACTGCTTTTGATGAAGCCCAGGATACAGTTGGCTTTCTGGGCTGCAAGTGCACATGACCAGGTTATCTTCTCATCCACCAGCACCACCTCTAAGTCCTCCCCATGACTGCTCTGAATTAATTTTCCTCCCAGCCTGTGCTTGTACTTGGGATTGCCTCAACCCAGGTGCAGGACTTCGCACTTGGCCTGTTGAACTTCATGAGGTGTGTGTGGGCCCCCTTTCAAGCATGTCAAGATCCCTCTGGCTGGCATCCCTTCCCTGTGCTGTGTCAACAGCACCACATCGGTGAACTTGCTGAGGGTGTCCTCAGTCCCACTGTCCATGCTGTCAACAAAGGTGTTAAACAGTGCCAGTTCCTGAGGAGCTCCACTGGTCTCCAATGGACATTAAGCCATTGAACACAACTCTTTGAGTACAACTATCCAGCCAATTCATTATCCACCAGTGGTCCATCCATCAAATCCATGTTTCTCCAGTCCAGGTACAGGGATGTTGTGTGAGACAGCATCAAACACTTTGCACAAGTCCAGGTAGATGACATCAGTTGCTCTTCCCTCATCCACCACCACTGTAGCCTCTTCATAGAAGGCCACCAGATTTGTCATGTGAGATTTCTCCCCGGTAAGGCCATGTCACCTCCTTATTTTCCATGTGCCCTAGCATAGTTTCCAGGAGGATCTGCTCCATGATCTTGCTGGGCACAGAGGTGAGACCAACTGGGCTGCAGTTCCCTGGGTCATTCCTTTTTCCCTTTCTAAAACTGGGGGACAGTTTTAGAAAAAAAAAAAATAGAAAAAAACCCATAATTCTCCTTTTCTGGTCACTGGGAACGTCACTGGACTGCCATGACTGGCAGTCATGGGTGGATAATGGCTTAGAAACTTTCTCCACCTGAGGACCCTCAGATGCATCTCATTAGATCTCGTGGACTTGTGCAATTTCAAGTTCCTTATATGGTCTTAAACCTGATCTCCCACAGTAGATGGTTCTTCATTCTCCCAATCTTTATCTTTGCATTCTGTGACTTGGGTAGTGTGGCTGGAGCACTTACCAGTGAAGACTGAGGCAAAAAAATGTCATAATTTTCCATATATCAAAGCGATATTCTCTGGAGAAGAGAATTCAATGCAAATTTGAGAATATCTTTCATATTTACCAGATACTCTGGCCATTGCTTTTACTGTTTAGGGACTGTTATATTATTTTATTCACAGTGCTATGGCAAGTAAAAGGAATAAATCATAAATGCAAGTTAAATAACGAGAAGACCAGAACCATCATTGTAGTTTTCTTCTCTTTTCTATTTTGTGATACAAGAAGAACAAACAAGCAAACAATTTCAGAGAATTTTCTGATTTTAAGGCCTCTTCCCTTCACAAACCTATCCATTCACCAAAGAAAATACTGCGGTTTTATAGTGGTGATGCCACTAGTGCGAACTGCAGGGGTGATACACTCTGCTTATTTGTGTTGATACTCAGCTCTTTGATTAGACAATTTAACTGTAATAATTATCCTGAAGGTTCCACTTTGGCTGATCATCTACCAAAATCCTTAGTAATTTCAAGTTGCTGCCTTGCGGGACAGAATAGCCCTTACATCTAAGCATGTGACTTCATTTCTGACTGTTTTAAAATGCATATTATGTTTTTGATCTCAGATAAGCTGTTTATATGGCTTTGTCAATGACTTTTAGTTTCATTGTTCCCACTCCTCCAGATTTTGTATAGTCTAAAATATTTATTTCTTTATGCCTTCTTTATGCCAGATCATTAAGAAATGTTTTAAATAGCATAGGGCTAGGAAAGTGACTGAAAGTCACCTTGAAAAACAGGCATTTGATGATTCACTGTGGGGAAATTACATTTTGAAACTTATCAATTAAATGTCTCGAACACTGATCTCATAGTGTTCTAGTTTCTTAATCAAAATGTCAGTGCCGTATCAGATGCCACACATAAATCCGGGTAAATTCCCACATCGCTATTATGTTGTTCCACTAAGTTTGTAATCTCATAAAAATGTCAGAGTAGTTTGATAGAGTCTAGTTACCATAAAGCCTTGTTGATTGACGCTAATTACACATCCTTCTTCTATTAATGAAGCAGCATATTAGCTATTTATTGTATATAGGTGTGGTGTCAGGTTTACATGCTGATAATTGCCTAGATTATCTCACATAAAGCTTCCCTAAACGATGGCGTGATGTGATTGTGTTCATGTAAAGCTCTGTATTTTAAATCATCTATAAATCACGTGGAATCACAGAATATGCTGAGTTGGAAGGGAGCCACAAGGATCATTAAGTCTAACTCCTGGCCCTACACAGGACTGTCCCCAAGATGGTACTTTTCCCTCTCTCAACAGAGATTTTAAACTCTATCACTTTGTGGTCACTGTGGCCAAGACAGCCATGTATCTCCACTCATGAGATCCACTCTGTTGACAAGCAGCAGATCAAGGAGGGCATCTTTCCGAGTTGGCTTAGGATGACAACTCCATAAAGTTGTCATCCAGGTTTTTTGGGAATCTTCTCACCTAGGTTGTACCAGCTGTATGATGGTACCAGTTAATTTTTGGCAAGATGAAGTCTCCCATAAGGACAAGGGCAGTTGACTTAGAAGTGTCCCTTAGTTCCTCAAGAAATAATTCATTGGTGTCATCGTCCTGGCTGGGAGGTCTATAGCAGACTGCTATGATGACATCTGCATTATTTGTTTGCCCCTTGATTTTTACCCAGAGTCTCTCAACTGTGCCTTTGCCAAGTGTGAGCTCCATAAATTCCAACCCTTCAACTACATATAGTGCCACACCTCCACCTCTTCTGCCTGGTCTGTCTCCCCTGAAGAGCCTGTAACCATCCAGCAGGGTGCTCTAGTCAGAGGTCTCATCCCACCAGGTTTCACTTATGCCAGTTATGTCAAATCTCTGGGACTGGGCCGAAGCAAAGGTGGTTTTGTGGAGCCACCAGTGCATTTTCTGAGGAGGAGAGAAGAGGGGGAACAGTACTGAAAACAGCACCTTGATGCTTTGGAATAACCTGCAAAGGTGCTGTGATTGTATCATAGTAATACAAGGCCTTTTAAATTGATATACTTAATAGCAATCAGAGATTAAAACTATTTACCTCAAATGCTTGATTGTGATGAAAGATATACAGCAGTTACCTTTTTTTTAGTATTTAAAGATCTTTAATACGTTTTGGAGTTCTTTACGTGTTGTTCCAAAATATATCAATGCTATGTTTCTTTTCAGATTCTTCTTTAGGAAACCATAATTAAATCTCTTTTTTTTTACAGATATTCTCAAAGTAACCTCATTCTGGAGTAGATCAATTTTTCCTTTATAAAGAAATTCTGTTATTCCACTTCTCAGTTCAGAAAAATCAATGATAGGTGAAAAACTGAATTATAAAATAGAATTAATTCTATACAGGGACAGAAAGTTAAATTATTTATTTTGGAAATTGAAGTTGTAGCTTATGAAATGAAGATCTATCCTAATTTTTTTAAAAAAACAAAAGTGAATACTTCTTTACTCCTCATATTTCCACAATATATTGGATATTTTCTTATGGGCCACAGACAGTGTCTGCATCAAAACCCATGACTAGCAAATATAAGAAGTATGATTGAGATCAGTTGATTAAATATTCATTATATTTTTTTCTTTTGACTGTGTTTTTTAAAGTGGCCTTTCTTTAAATAATGAGCTTTTTTGGCTCCATAGAAGTCCTTAAACTGAGATGAAGGCAGGCCTTTGGAACTGTTTGTCGGTTTTCTCATGTCACCAGTAATTAAGAACTGCTAATAGTTTTTCTGAGCTGGAATTTTCATGTGCATTCTGGTAAACCCAAAGGAACTCAGTAATTTTTGCTCTGTGCTTTGTGGTCTCAGTAAGTTTAGTTCATCTTGCTTGGAGTGATACCACTGTTTTTATTTACATGTGTGGAAATGTCACAGTTTGGTAAAAGATCAAACAGAAGGTGCTGAAGATTGTAATGCTTTTTTAAAAACAGACCTCCTGCTCTTTTGGGTGTTATTCTTTAGTTGTTAACACTGTCACATAACAAAAACAAAACAAAACAAAAAACCACAACCTTTGTTGCTCATTATCTTTTTGCATCTGTGGTTCAGGTCCAGAAAACCTTACCTGGAAAACAAGACTATTAAGCATGCTTTCAGAGAATTTTTTCAGTGTTTTATTCTGTCTTACATGAGCAATTTGTGGCATTGTGCTCAGCTGCTAGGTTTTCATTGCCCTTCAAAACTGCCTTTTAAAAATAAGAAGTTGTTTTGAACAGAACTTCACATTTCATTCAATGATAGAGTTCTTAAAATATTCTTCAGATAGTGTAGAAGCTTCATCATTTGATGAGAGGCAGTTTGAGATGACAATTTCTCCTGTAGCAGGAATCAGTGAGAGCTTGGGAAGGACTGATACCGTATATTAACAAGTCAACAGCTTTTCTTCAAAATTCTTGATGCCCCTGGATTCACTGAAAAAGCAGTTAAGGTTTTGTAAATAATAATTGTTGTATCCTCCTTGAGACTGTCAGTGTGAAGGCTCTGATGTTATAGAAAGTGAGCAGAGCTCAGCTCGTGTTCATCTGACCAAATTCTAGATTATGCACAGCTCTTCTAATATTTCCATTGACTGTGCTGAAAGGTAGTTTGGTATTTGCAAACCAAAACTGAATGTTAAATGCACCTTTAATATTTTCAAGATATTTTACTTCTAGAAATGTTTGGAAAACACGCTGATGATGCACTGCAGCAGGGAGCTTTTTCTGTACCCATACTGTTGGCTTGTCAGAAAGGCTTAACATTGTAAGATTGTAACATCCTATTTCGGCCTGATGTAATGCTCTCTTCCAGTTATGTGATGTTCAAAACAACCACAGGGAGATTCCTCTTTGCATGGTTTGTAATGAAACTGCAGAATTCTTTTCCATGATATGGTGTATGCTACAATGTATTCAAAACGTGAGAAACTAATGAGAGCAAAACCCATTGAGAACTATTAAATGTGAAGAGACTCCTGGTTTACAAAGTGTCTGAGCAACAAACTGTTGAAGATTAGGAACATAATCTCAGCAAATACTATTTTAAGTTTTATCTCAGTGCGGGTTTTATTGTTTTTAGCACACATTCTAAGCATCTCTTAACTTCCTGCTAGAGAGAAGATATTGGGTTGGATGAACTGTTCCATGTTTAATAGGGTGAAATAACCAGATGTTACTAGAACAGTTTTCTTAGGGAAGCCAGGTATTATTAAATTGAGATATAAAGAATAAATATAACCAAATTATTTCTTGTCATCTATGTGAATTTTTTCAGTTTACGTAAATATGTATTTATTGAATCTTAGTTACACTTTGCACGAATACAAAAGGGGAGGGAAATCCAAATTTGGTGTGTTGTATTTTTATGCATGTGGGAAGGAGGTGTGTGAGACTCCAATATGGTATGTGTTATTGCCATTATATAGTCTTGAGCCTATAGTGAGAGCAGTGTTACAGTTGCTCTATGGATGTTGTATGTTGCCCAACAAATAATTTCCACATATTATTTGAGGCCATTATAGCATTTGTGTATTTGTTCTGTTTGAGTTTTAGGAAACATGCGGGCATTCAGGGACCTGAACAAATTGGGAAGCAACAATTGAAACCTATGAATGAAATATTGAAACCAAAGAAACAAACTAAAAAGAACACAGTAGAGTCAGTTCCAAATCCTAATATTCTGCTTACTCTGTTGTTTGTGGAGCAAATCAGACCTGCTTTTTCTTTCAAATGCAGCTTGTTTGATACGTATTTCTGCATGTACTGTGGCAATATACCTAATGTGTTCAGGAAGATCTTTTTTGTAATTCAGTGAATTGCAGTAACAGTTTCACTGAATCTTTTGTTGCTCACTGCACATGACATATAAGCACTATGTTACTGTCTGCAGCTGTTGCAAATTCATTACTGATGATTGAAACCTTGGATATCTGCTCAAGCATGCAACATGTTCCTGCAATCATCTGTCAGCAATCCAATCAGATGAAGGTGATTTTGTTAGGTTACAGCATGGTTATAGAGGAGTCTCTCCTCAAATGTCAGGCAGTGTTTATATGCAAGAGCACAATTTCTTCATTCACATGTGGCAAGTACTGTTATTGAGTGTTTAATAACTGTGTCAATTTTCAGGCTGACACGCTATGTGAGATATTCTGTTAGGTCTAAAAGCTGCCGTAAAATTTACCTTGGCATAAAATCTGTTTCTAACCTATAGTTTCCATGCTCAATGTTCTGGTCTGAGACTCGAAAATGGGAAGGTATTAAATTTTGATTAACAATTGTCTACTCTATTTTTGGTCTGTTTCTAAGAAATTGTGCCTGTAACTGATTTGGGACCAGTTTGTAAACTCTTGAACTTGTGTTGTCTACTTCTGTGCACGTACTTTAGGAAATTAGCTTATTTTTACAGATCAGAACTTAATTCAAAATAAGCATGCACTGTTTATAGGATGTGGTAATGTCAGATAATGTAGTCAATGGCATCACCTGTGAGCTTCTCTCACCAGGAGCTGCAAGATAATTTATGTTGGAACTGCTGAAACATATTATGGGCTTTATCTCTCAGGGTTCATGCTAATGTGATGGCTTATTCTCAAATAACTGCCATCAGAATGGCAAGGTAAAAGGGGTTGTATTCATTGTACAACATGTATTTCTAGCTCAGAGAAGCCAGGTATAAGCAAAACTTCAGTTGTTTTGAGTCTAGTAGGTTCAAATTTTAGTAAAAAATGTCTTTTGGATTCTATTTTCTGCCTTAATGGCCCAACTCAGGAAGATACTTGAAGTATATACCCAGCTTTAAATATAAAAATAGTCTTGTGAGGTTAACAACGGTGTATGCTTGAGGCATCTGCCCCATTTGGGACATCAATTTAAATGCGTAATAATTAATTGTATAAATATATAAACATGCTTCAGTGAAGCTTTTACAGTGTCATTAGAAATACTCACTATTTTGGCCTTTTTGCTGGGAGGATACTTTGAAGTGAAGTATTTCCCATGCTTGAGCACAATAGGCGGTTGGAAACATACAATTAGAAAAGAGAAAGAACTTTTCAAGAGTGCATTATCCACAGTCTTTGACAGCAAAGATTGCAACAGTTGTCTTTCAAATATTTGTGAAATATATTTCTGAGTAAATTCTTCTCCTGATCAGTTGTACTGTACATCATGACAGTTCTTTGGGACTTCAGTAAATGTTTAGGGCATTCTGAAATCAACTGTTTGAGTTTTGCCACTGTGGTACTTCAATGTATATGGTTACAAATTGTTCTTAAAAGCTACAGATGCTTAAGTTGCTGCCAGGAGATGAGGAAAAGTGTTCTAATGAAGAATGTGTTTCTTCCATTTGATGCATAAAGCTGTTTCACTCTCTTGCTAGCCCACCATTGCAGCATCAGAACTGGCAGAGAAGTCTTCAAGTTGCATCAGTGTGTTTTATTGTCTTCTGCTTTAAAGAAAAACCAGGTACTTCTAGTGCTTGTGTGGTAATTACTAAGAAGTAACTTTTCACCCAACACAACTATTAGTAGGAGCTTGTGCATTTTGTACTCTTAAGGAACAAAAATATTGGCCCCACGTGAATTTGCGGTTGCAAAGGAGAAAAATAATAAAATAAAAAAAGTAGTAAAAGTAGGTATGTCACTGTGGAGATATCTATTAAAGGTGCTGTGACTTTTAAGTGTTTTAGAGGTGGCACCCACAAACAGGTTGATTTCAGGAAGCTTATTCTTAAACATTGGTAAGTAATAGTGCATTGCTTACAGGATCAGTAACCTGTCAATAAGGATTTGTTGTGGTGACTTAATTATTGTAATTTACAGTTTTTGTTGGAGCATTTGTATAGCTGGAATTCTCTGAGAATCTCTTTTAACTGATTTTCTAACCCATGACCTAATAAATTTGTACAGTAAGTAACTGTAAAAGTCATAAGTATTCCTTGAAAATATACAGAAATAAATATATGAAGTATATGAATAAGAGAAGAACCATGCTGGAAACTTTTGGTCCATATTGTCCTCTTACCCATGCAAAAAAACCCCTAACCAACCACCCCAGAAATCATCTACTCACAGCTTCGAACAAGGTAAACACACAGCCCGCAACTTGTTCCAGGTAACAGTCAGTGCAGGGATCCAAACCTGTGTAGTTTAGAGAGAGTGTATGTTTCTTGAAATTAATTTTAATTAGTGAAAGTAGTCTGTCAAGGCAACATCAGCATTATATTAAATTTATGCAAATAGCCATCTACACTAGATAATATATTTATGTAGTGAATTGTGTTAAAGCAAAAATTTCCACATCTTTCTGGTTTTAAGAATAGAAAATACCCTTTCAAATCTGACACTGTGCTGTCATCTATTGAGAAATGTTGACCTCTTCTGCGCTGGTGTGTACATGAAATAAGTTTGTTGTGTTACATGTTGTTTAATTTCTTTACTGCATTTTTTAGATTTCTTATGCTGTAAACTATAGGTAAGAGTGTGCAAACACAGATTTTTTTTTTCCTTACAAGATTATACAGGAGCTAATGAATTTCCCACTGTGACTTACGTTTTCTAGCTCATCTTACATACATATTGCATCTAGCTCATCCATATACATTACATATAGAAAATATATTTGAAAAAAGGAGAACAGACAGCATAAAACTAAATGCCAGAGAACAAAGTCAGTTTGGTACAGAGCTTTAGTGATTTCGTGGTGCAAAATTAGCCAAAGAGAAGAGTTGTTTTGGTGGGGGTTTTTTGTTGGCATTTTTTTGTTTGTCCCTTCTAACCAATTCATTTCCTGCAGCCCTCTGTACCTTTCAAGAATATTTAGTAACTTATAAAAACCTCCAGAGAAAGCTACATTTGGGTTTTTTTAATGTATGAATCATCTAAAATACTGGACATGTATTTTATTACATAAGTTTGAAGTGACAAATCATGCATTTATATACTGAAAGTTTTAATAGGTTTCTGAGGTGTTTCTGCTGGAGGTGTTTCTGTAGTTCAAATTTTGCTTTGTAAAACACTGTCTAAAATGCTTATGTTCCTAATGAAACCTTTTTATCTAATTGCACAGAAGTGAAAGAAACAGTTGTAATGTTCCTTGTGTAAGGAGTTATGTACAGATTTTACTTAATTGAAACCAATAAAATTAACTAAACATATGCATAGTCCTCTCCCCTCTTTGGATGATGGCAATAAGAATCAACTATTCACATCCATCTATTAATGTGACTGTATTTAACATCATTCTTCCTTTTCTGCATATCATGTTTTGGGAATCATACACGGTATTTTAGTTGCTTTTTGTTTTAAGACAGCCTCAGTTTGTGTGATGCAGCACAAATATTCCATCTGACTGCTCAGTCTACACAGAAGATTTCAACCAGAGATTCAGGGGAAAGGAAAAAACCCAAACAAACACATCTAAATTTACATCCAACCCCATCAACTCTGGCAACTGGACAAACCTGAAAAATTAAGTACTGGAAAACCTCTGCAGAATTTCCTCAAACCTTAGGGTTTCATGTGTCTCACTCTCTATGGGTTAAATGTTACCTCTGTGTGTGTTGGTGGGACACAAGACCTGCTCATTAGCTTTTTTGTAGAAAGGAGAACATCAGTAGCATAAACCCCAATAAGTCAGTAGCACTCTATTAAGACTTAGGCAGCATAGCTGAATGTATTGTCATGACAAAGAACATACTTCAAAAGAAAAGCAACAATCTGCTGGGTGGCAAAAATAATTTTAAAAAAACCATTGCCTGTTCAAAGAATATTCAGGAGGTGCCAAACATTCACTAGTACATTTTCGAATCTTCAAAAAAGGGAAGCGTACCTTGTACAGAGGTATAGAGAAAATAACATTTCTGCCATTTCCTCCCTTTCCTCCTCTCACTGTTTCCATCATAACTGGGCAGTGTCTTGACTGGTTTGTTCTCATTCATATCCTGATCTATGGCCACCATTGGAAAGATGACAGAACAAACCATCCAATTTTTCAAAGCTGAGACACAGAGATGAAGCAAAGAGCCACTCCTGTAGTATTACAGCCTAATTCTGTCTGCCCAGTGTCAGCACATAAATACTGATGCTCCCCCTGAGGCAGCCATAGTGCTAAATGAAAGGTGTCTTAGTACTGTCTCTCAGCTATGTTACGGACTTGTAGATCATCTATATGGTTAATGGATGGATGTGAGGCTCTAGGACATAGGTGATATTAGCTAAAGGCTGAAAACCTAAAACCAAAAATAACAGTCATTTTTAAAAATGGATGTTGGGTTAAAAATACTTTTTTTCTAAGCTTTGAACCTGACCAGTTTCTTCAATATCAAGGGCTGGACAATACTTAAATTTTTCTATTGTAATAGGATAAGATGGATAGGAATATACTGGATATACTGGAGAAACATGTCAGCATTTACAGACTAGACCATGGGATTTGTGCTGTCATATAGAATACTCAAGAAAAAGTAACAGTCAGTTAAAGAAATTACATAGTTTACGTCAATATTTTGATTTGTTAACTCTGTGGGCTTTTCTCTGAAGCTCAAGTTAAGATTTTTTGAGAGACTTTACAACGTAATGTCACCTGTACAGTATTTACAACTCAAGTATGGGAGTGCTGTTTCCTGTACATTTTAGATTTATTTTGAATTTTTAGATTGTCATTTTGAATTCTTGATCCATGTTCACCTGTCATGGGTTTACTTGGGACACTCCCCCCAACACAATTGCTACAAGTTGAGAGAGGTTTTATACAGACGAAACAGAGGCTTGATGTGGGGGAGTAATACTAAGATTTATTACTAGTAAGATCATCATCATCATGGCTTTCGAAGGGCTCTACCCGCGCTTGCTACAGGCTCGCTGATGGCTGAAAAGGCCAATGTGCGACAGATAAGTAAGATAAAGACTAAAGAGTGCTATATATTACAACAATTCTAACTAGGCTTAGGCTTTCTTATCTTATGAAGAAAATGTTAGGTATTTACAAAAGCATCTGCCCCTCGTATCAGTCCAGGAGGAGAAAATCTCTTCTTTTCTGAAGCAATTCTGCAGCACTGTAAAGTCTTTCTTCTATTATCTTTAAGGCAACGGCTCCAATTTGTTGTAGCTGGAAATCTCTTTCTCTCTTTCGGCCGCATTCCGACTTCAGGACTGGACTTGCCCCTCCTCCATTCGGAACTGGACCAGAGGCCAGGAGGGCGCATCCAGGCTCCTGAAGTCTCCCATGGACTTCAAGGGGATACTTATTACACCATGGTCTGCACCACAGGCTACAGGGAATGGCTTTGAGTCCTTTCCCCTGTAGGGGAGTCCTTTCCTCTGTAGGATCCCTTCTATGGATTGTAATGGGACACTTGCTTTACCATAGTCTTCAGCCATGGCTACAGAGAATGGCTTTGAATCCTTCCTCTGCTGCATGGAGGTCTCTTCCTACAGAAGATAGTCTTAAATAGACCTCTCCTTGTGAGTCCACCCAGGACAACAGTTCTTCCGTAACTCTGCTGTCCCTGAGCTACACCAGCATAGATCCCTCACTGGGACTACAAGGTCCTACTCAAAACAACTTGCTCCAGCGTAGGTTTCTCTCTCCATGGGTCACAGGTCTCTAGCAGGACTCTGCTTTATCTCAGGCCTCTCATGAGAGGCCACAGCCTCCATATGCTCTCATCTGCTCCGGCCCAAGCTCTTTCATGAACTGCTGGGGAGGTGGGGGGGGGTGTCTGTGTACCATGGAAGCACCACTGGGAGTCAAACCCAGGATCCCTTGTTTGTCAGTAATCTTCCACAGGTGGCAGGGGTTTTCAACTTTCAGTCTTTCCAACTTTTGATTGGCTTTGTCCTGGAAATCCACCTGGACCTGACTATTTCAGCCCAGGGGGGCTGCTAAACCCACAACATCACCCGAAGTGCTTCCTAACTATGGTTGGAAAATAAACAAATCACTCAAACATGTAATTGGAAGCAACTTTTTGTGCCATAAGAAGCACAGCCTGAGGATCTGTTATCATGTAGTCTAGTTTCTTCCCTCCTTGAACCCTTTTTGTGGCTTTTGTTCACATAAAAATTCAAATCAGATTGCCAGAGGAAATTAAGCTTAAAGTAAAGGGTTTATTCTCTACAGGAAACACTTGATAACAAATTTAGACAGTTAGATTCTACTTAAAAAGAGGCTGATGGGAAAGTTTAAGTCTAGAAATCAGCACTAAGCTGATTTCAGCTCAAGATATGATGATTATAATATATTGTAAGCTGCTACTGTGAAACTGAGACTTTTTCTATGGTTCAAGTAATTCAAAAAAACTTTTATGAAATAATCTATTTCATACATACTGGTGAACAGATTAAACAGAACAATTTGGGTGTGTTTCTAGAGGCTGGGCTAGGTACTTTAATCTTCCTGACAACTGCAGTCTTGGTTCAAAGTTTGTGTTGATCAGAGATTGTGCTGGATGGATGTATGGGTGAAAAAAGTTAGGAGAAGGGAAGGGGAGAGTTTGCATTTTTTAAGGGAAAAGAATGTGTAAATGTGTAATTTTGGAATGTATGATTTTGCATGAAAGCATAGCCATTCTAATTGAAAAGTTATTTACTTACAACTACCTTACTGTATTTTTACATGCCATAGACATTGCGGTACCTGTGACCTTTTAGTTATGCATTTCTGGTGATTGGCCAAATATCTAAAGGGCCTTTGATTCCACTACAAGGTAGCATTCCAGGCAAAGATCTATTTTATAAGGAGTCAGGATGCCTTACAGCCCTCGTTTCTTTGTCTATGCTTTGAAAAAATGGGTGATAGAATAACTGGAACGTGATGATCATTCTGTGTTTGTGTCATGGAAATAGTGCTACTTGAAGAAATGCCAGCAGAATTAGTGCCAGAGTTGTTTGAGCTCAAGTCACCACTTGCAGGGGAATGAAGCAACAAGTACAGTGTGTGGTTGCCTTTAGACAAGCAAAGCAAATGAGAAATGTTGCTGTTAAAAATGTGAAAAGTCACTTTCACACAGAGTACTTTGCTGTGTGGTTGAAGTCGTATTGTGTGGGCTGCAGCAGCTGAGGGATTCTGAAGGCACTTGTGCTGAGTGTTTCCACTGTGTCTTTTCTAGTAGACAGGGAAAGAATAATGTGTTTCTTGTTGCTTTCCTTACACACAAAAGCCCTACAAAATTATAGTTGAATGTTCTTCAGAGGCCAGATGTCATTATAACTTTGTGTAGTTAATAACCCATCCTGACAGTTAAATATATATTCATCTCCTCTTTTTTAGATTTTAATACAAATCAGTAACTGAAAAGTAATAGCTGGCTTGTTTGGTTTTTTTTTAGTGCAGACAATAGATATCCAAGCTGTATGCACCATTCTGCAGAAATAAACTTATTAGTATAAATCACTGAAAATAACATATAACAAGTGATGGCTCCCTCAGAAATGGATAATAGAATTTTTTCAATCATCAATAATCTTGGTTATATCACGTTAGATGGCTGAATAAAACTGAATGGGACTAAAGCTGGCCAGTTACAAATTTTTGAACTATACCTCTGTTCTTCCAGTGAATTCTGGAATATGAAAGATAAAATGTTGTCCCTTGGTAAGGGGAATAAATACATAAACAAAATTTTTTTTGTTTTTTTTTTGATTGTGGATTTTTTTTTAAAATGTGGGAAAAAGTGGGATTGGGTATGATGACAGTTACTATTTTTGTATCCCTTGCAAATAAAGGGATAAAACTTATGATGATATTTTAGATATATTTTTATATGCTTAAACTTGCTTTTAGGTGGCTTGGTCAGGACTAAAACACTAGGTCTTGTAAAACGTGATAACATGTACATTTCCTGTCCGATAATCCATCTACACTCAAGGTACTTTCCATATCAAAGGCTACCTGTTCAAATAATTGATATGCAACAAATTGTTGCATATTCTTGATATTCCCAACTGAATAAATTATATGGTGAATATGTTTGATTCTGAGAGAAAGAAGTGGAACTGTGTATTTTTAATGTTTTTCTTACCAGAACTTAATTAAAGCCAACCAAGAATAAAAAGGAAATATTATAAAGAGATATTAACACTTCTTTCTCTGAAATATGTGGGTTTTAGTCACTTGGACACACTTAGATTGCAAGTGTTATTTTTGAAAATAAAAGAAAAGAAAATTTGGAAAAACGCAGCAGGGTAACATTTCTGCAGCTGACTGGCACTTGTCTCAAAAATGTAGTAATAATTTTAAATTATTCCCTTCCCGCCTCCTGCTTCATACAGGTCAAAGTTGATGTGCTCACCAGGACCAAACATACTCTGAGAGCCTCAGTGAAGGCTTGGCAAAAGACACTCATCCTAAAGCACTTCTATTACGAATAACATCTCTTCTTAGCCAGAGGCATTTTAAGAAGTGCTGGGGCGTTTGGTCAGAAATCAGATATTAGTGAGACGCTTATATTTCTGCATTTTTATGCTGCTTTTGTCTCTTGCCAAATTAAATAAATATATACTACTTACAGACATTGAAATTTAATATATCAGCACTTCATTGTCTTTCTTCATATCAGAAGATGTTGTAACTTATCTTTGAGGTCAGTTTAATTAACAACAGTACATTAACAAGATTTATTATATAATATTTGATCTCCCCTGAACTATCAGTTTTTCTCTTTGCATCCCGTAAAGGCAATTCTTTCGAAGTTCACACTTTTGGCAGCATCTGTGAACTACCATTCTCCTGCATGTTCTACAGCAAGGATTCTGTGGATTTGAAAATGGAAAGGCTGTGAAAATTCATGTAGAAATGTATATAAAGTCTGCTGATATTGGTGATATGCTTTTCATTCTTGCTGATTTTTTTGATTCCATTCTGAACATGTAGGTCTGAGATCAGGTGTTGAGTTTTTCAGAGGATCTTTTCTTTCAAAAAGAAAAAATTACTTTAGGAATTTTGGTGTTTTTTTTCTTATGGCAAATAAATGTTTTCTGAGTGTAGTGACTTTGCTTTTTAACAATTCATTTTAGTATTGGTATGTGAATGATTAAAGTCACCAGCATGTTTAATATTTGCATGACAGGACTCCTAAAATCTGTGGTAAAGACCTTAAAATTCACTGTCAATAACCTTCCATATTGTTCTGCTTAAGCTTTAAACAGAATTAGGAATGAATCACATGCACTATTATACTTTATGTAGTGATCAGTTTATATATTTCTTTAACATTAAAACAGTACTTAAGGACCTACATTGTGCAGTTTGAATGCTAATCTAATACTATGCACAAATCCTTTCCCTCAAAATGAGTTAACAGTTTTTTCGTTCTAACCACTGAGGCACTCTGTGAGAGCTGTATTTATCCATTGTTTGCCTAGGAGACAATCCAGTTAGGTGTGCCTCAGGAAGGGTTGCACTTTTCAGTTTAGGGAAGTTATCTGCCCTTTGGAAGAGTGTTTGCATAATTGATATCATGATCAAGCATCAAGTTTAAGAATCACAGGAAATACACCAAGAAAAGGTTTTATTTTAATTGGAATCTCAAGTAGGAGAGAAATATTCTTGAATGGAGAGTATCTTAAAAGGAAGTAGTGCTGATGACAGGAGCAGAGCCTAAGGTCAGCTTCTCAGCTGCAAGTATTGCAGTAAAAGTTCCAGATGGACTCCAAACATAAAGGAGACAGAAGAATTTTCTTGTCTGAAATATAGATAGCTATGTGAATGCTTTTGTTTTATTTATGTAGGGTTTTTTTACTCTTAACCCAATGTTATTGCAAAAATCTATTAATGGTTAATAATTTTCTTCCTTTGACCTTAAAAGCTGGTCTATTAGTAAAGCCAAACCATGCAGAGTAGCATTCACCAAGTAAATAGTACTAGGTGATGCTCATCATGCTCAGTACCTGATCTGAGGTTCTTGGTAATACCTGGTGAGGTGCGTAGGGGAACTGCCACTGTTTTGAGCAAGTCAAAGTACTGTTGGCTCACGGAAGAAAGAGTAACAGTCTTGTATATGCAATGCCTTCATGAATCTATCACAAAATCACATAGGAAATAAATCTCTAAGAATTATTCTTTGGCTGCAAAACCTTCCTCATAATGGTTAGCCAGTATAATGCAAACAATTTTTAAACAATTATTATTTAACTTATATATAACAATTATTATTTAACTTTACAAGCAGTACTTTTAAAACATGTGATGCTTTAGATTTATTTATTTGTTTTCACCACTGAGAGTGGCCTGAAAAACCATTGCCTGTAGTTATTCTGGGATGTGGAAACATGAAAGTGTGTCTGTGCAGAGTTGAGCCCAGTCTTTCCCAGAACACCCCAGAAGAAATATTTTATTCCATAGCTGTTATGATGTGGATTTCTTTCAATCTGTTGTCAGATCCACTGAATATCTACGTAAGTTTTCAATTTTAAAAGCAAATGAAGCATTATCACTGAGGTGTGCCACAATGACATTGAAGTTGTCTCTCTTTCAGGGCGATAATTATGGTAATACAGTTGAAAAGACATTTAAGTGTACTGTTAATTTGAAAAAATTAAAACTACACCTTCAGTGGCTATAAAACATTCATAAATGGCTTTGCCTATCCTAAATAAACACACATGTGGGTAATTCAGGGGAAAAATACCCTAAGGCCCTCACCTTATTTTCTAGCTTATTAAGAAATGGGAGAAAGAAATAGCACTGAGCTTCCTTAAGAATTTTAGCCAACCTACACAACATAGAATGAGAAGCAAGGGTAGGAACGTGTATTTTCATGTGTCTACCAAGGTACAGCTATCTTGGTACTTCTTAGAAAAGAGCAATGCTTTTTTTTTTTTGCTGACAGTGCAGTAAACTGGATATGTATCAAAAGGGTAAAGTTTCTTCTAGGCCTTTTGCTTTTTCAAACCCTGCCTTCTCTGTGGTGGTTTTGGTTTTTTGTCTTACTTGTGTTGATTACTTAATCATATAGAAGACAGTTTGCTTATCATCAGCAGTTAGGTGTATGTAAACCCCTGTTTTCTTTGAAAAGAAAGAATTTACAGAGATATACTTTTCATGAAAGATCAAGGAAGATTATTTTTTGATAAATTTCAGCATTTTCTTCTTGAATTTCATAAAAAGTAGCTAACAGTGACCATGTATCTTTGAACCTTTTCTTCCCTCATGCACCTTTTATGATGTTGTGTGACACAAAAGCGATAACAAGAGTGAAGAATATGACAGACTATGTAAGAGTGATGCCTGCTCCCTTCTCTGAATAACAATCTATCAGATACACTGCCAAAAGGAAGACATTTATAGTGTTAAATAGAATGTTCACAATTTCATGGGACCTATGCCTTTAGGCAAGAGAATGATCTAAAGGTACTCACTGCAGTAGAAGGTGACCATAAAACTCCTCACTTTCAGAACTAAGAAAAGCACTAAATTTTGACTCAGCTTTTGCAGTAATTTCTAGACATCCTTATTGCTGACCAGAAATACTTAAAAAAAAAAAAAAAACAAACAGATTTTTTTTGTACCAAATAATAAAAGTGCAAAAAGGAGGGATAATGTTATTTCTTCTATTTTAAAGTATTTTGGAAGTGGTCAGATAGTGATGTAGACTGCATAAATTTTTGCCCATTCCTTTTGTGCTATTCTGTAAAGTTTGAGGGTGTTTTTATAAAGTTAATATTTTAAAAGTATTGTCTCATATAGCATAAGTTAAGTTTAGAGAGACATTTTGATATCAACTTTAAGAAGTAATAGCTGTTTGTGTGAATTTTACAGTCTGTGGCAAAATTAGAGTGTTAGTCCTAAACTGACTGGCTCCAAGCTCTCTACACCTGTTCAGAGATTAACCTTGGAACGTAAGCGATTTGGATTAAAAAATCCAGCAAATTTCCCTCCCCAAGCTATTAAACATTGGGTGAAGGACTAAATAAAAGAATACCTACATTTCAATGCCTGATGAAATGCAAGGCTGGAGACTGAGAAGTGGCTAAACTTTTCCCCCTTATATTTTACTTTCAGTTATTTCATTGCTGGAAGCAGTTGAGAAGCAACTTGTACTGGTGGGTTATCTGTCACAATAACTTCATAGGTATATGCCCTGGCATAAAAAAGCATGTTAAATTTTTGGGTGATCTGGTAAATGTAATAAATAAACATTAATGGACTGTGTATTTAGGCAGTGTAAACCAGGCAACATAAACTTTTATATGCAACTGGAAACTCAGTTGTGTTCATTACTTTTAAAGGCCTTTAAACAATTACAATGTGCATTACTACAGAAAAAAATAAATAATAAAATTGTGGAAATGGAGTCCACACTAATCCATAACTGTGAGGCACTCAGCATATCGAGTTTTTCAGATTCCCATCTCTCTCTGTATTTCCAGACTGAGGTCTGAGGCCTAGAGATGTAGAATATTGTGTTGATTTTGTAGAACTGTGGATAGTGTGTGTTGATAACTTTTGATTTTGCAAGGATGAACATTTTGTAAGTGGGTAAGTTTTACTGTACTGCTAGTCTCAACACATTTGTTTTGAATAATTGTTTTATTCTTTAATCTTCAGGATTTCTTCTGAACAAATACTTGACACATAATCTTGAGGGATTTTTTTTTTCCCCTCTGTTCTGTTGACATTTAATATTAAGATTTGCTATGTCTTTGATTGCAATTTAGGGAGTCTTTCAGCGAATCGCTTTGGAGAGTGGCAATATTTTCTTTTGTATTTTAAACAGTATTTTCATGTTCCATAATGTTCTACATTCAGCAACACCAAAACACATAATAAATTTAATTAGTAGAAGAGTTTTCCTAAAGCAGTTTTTGGGCTGATAAACAGAAGTACAGAAAAGTAACTTTCCTAATAATACAGCAAAAATATTTTGGGAATGTAACACAAGACTCTTGACTTTTTTTTCCTTGACTGTCTGTCTGCCTTTCCATGGAATAAGAATTGCATTTCTCTATTTAATTTCTATCTTCATTAAGTTGCTTTCATGACAAGAACCATTGTAAGTAATAGATGTTATGAAAAGTAATTAGAAACATCAAACAGATATTGTTTCAACAAAATAAAAGTCTAAACCTAACTCAAATGTTTTAGAGATTAATACCTATATTATTCTTGTTGTTTATGACCCAAATAATATTTTATCATAGTGGTAAGTACTTTTATATAAAAAAATATTTTTCTCTTGTATGTTTCCTTGCCCAGAGTTTACCTGTTCTGGAGTTTTTAGTTGTCAATATTCTTTTAGCCGCATGCAGAAGATATACTGAAGTAGGGGATATATTTCAAGACTTCTGCATTGAAATAAATTCTTCTTACCATTTAATTCAAACAAAAGTAAAATCAAATTAAAGGGCAAAGAAAACCCAAGCTCCAAAACCCATTAGCAAATAATACAAAGATCAATGGATAAGTTTTTAAAGGTTGAAAATAAATTGAAGTTACAGATTGTATGAGGTTTTCATGTATTCCAGATGAATGTGTAGTTCCATTGACTTACTTGAAGCTGAAATGCTTCAAGTTAATCTAATATTTACAAGCTGTGTGTGTAACTGGATATTGAACAAGAACAAAAACTTGGAAAGTCTGAAGTCTTGTTGAAGGATGACTTGAAGCATATTTTCTTACTTGGGACTACTTCCTGATGTTATAAAGCAGGACAGAAAGATAATTTAGCTGTCAGAAAATTTAGTTGTGTATAAACATGCACAGGTGACTACTTCAAAATTTTTGTGAACAATTAGTTTGGAAAACAGGCTTGCCTTTAAACTGTACTCCTACCCCATACTTCTCTTAAACTGCTACTTACAGAAGCTTCAGACATTGTGTCCTTCCCTTATAGCAGGGTTTGAATATTTTGTGTTGAATCTATTTAATATATCAATGCTTCTGTGAGAAACAGGGCTGACTAACCTAGGAGGACGGTTACGTTAATACTTCTCATATTCCATTTACCAGATTCTACCATAGAGTGGTACAATACTGCATAGTACTGTATTTGTCACATGTAGAAATACACAACATGTTGAAATGATTGCAACTGAAGAAACAAACCCAGTGTTTGACAACTGTTTTGCAGACAAAAAACTCCCTACCACAACACTGTAGGCATTAAAAAAGTAACAACACCTGTCTGGACTGATTTTAGTACAGTATTATAACAAATCTCAATGTAAAGCTGTATAGAGAGAAAGGTGATTTTTGTATTAAACACAACTGATTTTATTCATCCTCACTCATCCACACATTCTCTGTTATTCATATATAGACAAGCGTTACAGTATGTGTCCAAATAATCTTGGAGTGACTCTAGCACGCACCAAGCAGGTCTTTTTCATGGTTTTTGGATTGTTCTTAATACTGGAGTTTGTATGAGACTTTTTCACCCTGAAGAAATTGACAGTAACTGTAATTTTTTTCATTCATCCTGTCCCACCTCTAGAGGGTCACTAGGAGTAAGTGAGGAGTCACCTAGTGACTCACCTCTAGAGTGAGTCACTAGGAAATGTTGCTGATTTATTTGCTACCTGTATCTTTTTCTCTTGCTGCAGTTTGTTGTTGGTTTTTTCCTATTTTTTCTTAGGATTTCCCAAGTCTGGGTGTCTTCAGAGTCATCTTTTTTTTCTTCATATCTTTATGCCATCAACACTTGTCATTCTTTTATGCCTTCTTATACTTTCTTCCAATGCTTTTATACCCTTACCTTCCAATTCACACTTCATTTATACCAGTCTTTATATTTTCATTACAAACCTCCACAATTCAATACTGGAAAAAAGGTCTCATAGCAACAAAGAAACTACAAACAGTAATCTGTGTCTCCTATTGCAAAGCACATGTCTTCAGACTGCTTTTATTTACATATACATAGAGTGATTTGGATATTTAGGGCAATCTCTTATAACAACACCTTATCAAAGAATGGTGTGATTCCTATGGCTTTCCCTGGGGTGCAATGAAAAAAAGAACAAAACACACAGTTGTGTGAAAAGTTTGATGCTAATGAAGGCAGTCTAAGAGGCTATATAGAGCAGTATGGACTAATAAAACTTAATTCAAACGCCATATAAATGTGTGTTCCAAGAAAGCCTTTTATATGATGGTAAAATTGTATCTTAAAGATTACCAACATCACAAAAGCAAGGCCAGACTTTACTAATTTAAAGCTAAAATTCTGTGTTGTAGAATTCAGAAAATGTTAATATCTGTAATTAAAAAAGTGGAAATATTAATACATGTTGACACTGATAGTATTTTGCCTTTGGTGACTATACTTAGATGAAGTCTAAATGATGCAAATTTTTTCTGTAAATCCAGAAAATCACAGAATGTGTCACACTGATGTGAATTTAGTACACAAGCAGATATCTTCTTTGCTATGAACAAAATACACACCTATACTGGTATTTTTGCAAGGGATCCCTTGTAAACCTTTCCTAATGATTGTCCTCCTTTACTGTTGGAACTGGTGATTTGTCTGTTCTCTCAAATGTCAGTTAGGCAAAGATAAAGGAAGGACATGAGCAGCAGGTACATAATCTTCTCCTTATCTCTCCTTCAATATTTCAGGAGTTTTACTTTAAATGTGGCGCACACCCAACCACTGACAGTGAAACATCTGTGGCTTTGAACCTCGTTACAACAAACAGTCGCTGTATCACGTGTATAACATGCACTGATATTAGGTAAGTACAACAAAAAGTGTCAGAGATGCACAGTCTCAGTGCTTCACAGTACTTATCACTTCCAAAGAGTCTTTTATCTCTGTTTGTTTTCCTTTTTATAGACTTTTTCTTTCCCCCCAGTATCATGGTGAAATGTGGGCCATATTTTCAGAAGTATTCTTTGTTTTGCTGGTAAAATTGCAGTTCATACTTTTGTACATTAGTTGTGTTGCATGTAAAAAGTCTGACTGCTTAAGCTCTAACTAAAACCTTGAGTGCTCAAGGTAGTAGCAAAACTGTGTAGATATTTTCTGCTAATACATATTCAAAAGCCAATGAAAGAAGGCTTGGTTTTCGAAGGGGACAAACTGTTCCTGCAGAAATTAACTTCTTGGTGTTTGTTCTATAAATCAAAGTAAAATGCATCTGTTCTCATGTTTCTGTTTATTGCAGTTTTAAATACTGTAATCCATCTTTGCATATGATATTTGGGCTCATACATTCAAGAATACCCATTACTTGCAAATGCATGGATTAAAAACCAATTGCCCGAAAAAGACAGCTACTATTGTAGTGAAGAATTACCTGAAACACATTATCTACTGATTAGGAGATATTTTACATAAAAATATATACTAAAGTGAATTGCAAAATTATAGTTGTCAAAATGGTAGAAGGAAGAAATTGGAAGGGACATGCAAACTCTGTACTGATTCTTATGGTGTGTCTTCTGGAAAGAGCTGATTTTGGCAGCATGCTCTATGGTGTAGGGACGGAACTGGATCCCAAGTGCAGGTTAAATAAAGGCCAAATATCAGTCTCTGTCAAATTGGTACTTTGGCATTTTGCAGCAAGGGTGCAGACTCAACTACTAAGAAATTATTTTAGTTTCTGATTTTAACTTTTACCAGTTACAAGGATAATAAAATGTAAGCCTTTGACCATTGCAAAGTGTGAGAGAGATTGGACAATGAAATAATTTGTCAGTGCTGCATAAGTATTGTAAAATCTTCGGGCTACTTATAAAATCTCTGCTCAGTTTTTTCAGTTTGTAATTCTTTTCTCTAACCCAGGATTCTTGTAATATTTGTATATATAACTCCAAGACATTACACAAATACCCATAATCTTTTTACTTTAGTTAAATATTTATTGTACTGGCAATTACTTTGTAACACTCTTATGCAGTTGAAAAGTAGCATCCAGGGCACTCTGCAGTTTGTAGTATTTTGTGAAACCTACCTTAATCATTCTGTAGCATTCAGGTGGAAAAGAGGATTAACTGTATTCAGTACATTAGCTATTACTTTATATTAGCTTCACTATAGTAAAATGAAAA
Source organism: Pachyramphus minor (assembly GCA_013397135.1). NCBI lineage: Eukaryota > Metazoa > Chordata > Aves > Passeriformes > Tyrannidae > Pachyramphus > Pachyramphus minor. The sequence goes on from VYXB01006064.1 coordinate 148,326, forward strand.
AATTGTGTCTGTTCTTCAAAATACATTTTTATTTACCTTTTTATTCTGAAGAAAAAAAAAACAACAAAAAACAACAGGAAAAGACAACCAGGTACTGCTTATGTATTTCTGAAATATTTTTGTACCCCATATCTCTAGTTGGTTCTGTGCATTTATCATGGGCAGTTAGTCCACCACAGGCAGAGCAATTAAGCTCCAAGATACTTGGCAAAGCATTTGTATGGTTTTAGCAAACCTCATAAAAATCTTATTTAAAGCAGTAGCATACTCTGTTGTATAGAAAAAATACAAAGTGGAAGTAAGGTTAAAGTCTATTGCTAGCTTTTGTTCTCAAGTTTACATTAGGCACACTTTTATTGCCTTAGGTTTATATTTTCTATGAATGTGTTAATGCAGCTCTGACCACCAGAGTGAAATACTTCAGAGCCATATACACTTGTAGGGCAGTGCTAAGTCCATAGGCAGTTTTCCACATAGTGTAATGCCTTCCAGTGTATTCTGTTTTTCTGCAACAGAATTAATCTGAATTGGCACCCTTTATGCATTTTTTTTTTTTGTTCTGTAGCATTCAAGGTGATGGGTTGCTATTCTATATCTTTGTAGAAGCTTTAATAGGTTGAGCAAATGGCTGAAAGTTGAAACAAATACTAAAACTGTGCAATCCTCGAGGGAAGATCTGCTTTTGTCAACTGTTTCCAGTAGAAATAACATCAAAAGGGGTTAGGAGTACCCCAGGGTACCCATAAATCAGGCTCAGGAATAACAGCAGTTTTAAGCAGTGTAAAAATAAAATGTGCAGAGAAGAAATGCCTCATGCCATCTTTCACAAGCTCAGTAGGGTACAATTCCTAAAGGCACCATTATTTTTAGCTTTCAGCAGATACAGATAAGTGTAAAAGATACATAGGACTTGCTGTCACTTAATGGGTAGAAAGAATTCTCTGGAAGGAGAAGTATTTGCTTTGTTATCAGATATATTTTAATCAAAAAAAATCCCTTCTTCATAGTCTTGAGCAAAGCAATGTTTTGCTTTGTTTAAACAATGGAGTCTTGTAATATGTTGTTCTGGTTTTTTGGACTTCCTAATACTGGAATTGGAAATGGGAGCTTCATATTGCTAGTGGTGATAGTTAGAAGTGCATATGCCAGCTGTTCTTCAAGGGTAACTGCAATGTAAGGTCTTTGTCATAATTCTTTTCAGCCAGATCGATTCAGACTGTGATCATATTAGACTCCATGGGTAGGAGAGTAATGGATAAGGTCAGCACTTGGAGGGAAAAAAAGTGAAGTCCTGTTGGAAAGTCAGTGGTCACCTCTCTTCTCCTTCAGCTAATAAAAAATTAATGACTCTGCATGTCATTAACATAACAGTGTGTTAATCTGGTTTTGGTGGGACTGCTTTGGGCCTTCTAAGCTACTCATTGTCTCTTAATCAGACATCTCTTTTTTCAGTCTATGTTTTTTCTGAAGAAAAAGTAAAATTTGGAATTTTTTTTCCCTCCAGTGGCAGTTTGTGTCATCCTCTTATCACTCTTTCTTACTCCTTTCCTTTTTTGTAGAGTCAGGACTGAGACTGATGAGTTTTGTTTTTATGGGGTAGTGTTCCCAAATTGGTAAGGGATAGAATAATTTGTTTCTCAGTAATTACATATGTGAATGATTTTCAGTTGTGGTTTTTACATATGAATTTAATAAACCAAAAGACCAGTTCCTCAAGTCTGTTATGAGGATTAAGATTTTTGTAATGTCATATCTTGAGTTTTGATCTTTATGACACTATTGTTGATATAGATGTGCCATGTTCCTTATTGACCGCTATATGTTGTCCCATATATTGCATTAATGTTGTATGTTGCTCTGAAGTAAAGTATTTCTTCAATTGTAGTCTAAAATACTGTTTAGAGACATCTGAAATAACTTGCCTTAGCTTTCTTTCTTCCTGTAAAATATATATGATATTAAAGTCGTCTGGATTTAAAAAATAAAAAAGTGGGAAAGAATATCAGAGAAGGAATATAGCAGTGACTATGTCAAGAAGCATATGAGGTAGCAGATCTGCAGTGCTATTCAAAACCTTTACAACACAAATAGTTCCAGAATCTTTAGTTCGTCATTTGAATTCAGTGTTGCAGCTCAAGAGACAATTTCAAAAATTCAGCTTCTGATAAGGATTTAATTCAGAACTGTTACTGTTTTCAAAGTGAGGAAGCTGTACTACAAATTTGATTCAGGTCAATTTTGCTATTATTTGAAGAGACCTTCTGTTTTCTGAGATGAAAATGCAGACCATGTCCATTAAAAGACATTGCCCTTGTGATATTTTTCAGAAGAGTAAATAGCACCTTATTGTAGACTTATAATTGATATTTCTCTTTGCTTTTGGGGTAAAAGATTCGAAGTTTCATCTTGGGCCACTATAGTCTAAGGAAGTTATTGGATCTGTATTTAGCTCATCTGTTTAAAGTATGTTTTCCCTCTCTGTGAGCTGTGTTGATAATGTGGTCTGTGCTCCAAATGTCTGCCTGTTTCATTCTGTTGCCTTTATATATCTTGAGTAGTTCAAAGATGAGTGGGAAAAGATAATGCTAAGAAGTAAATCTAATTTGTACAAGCACTATGGCCATCAGGGACCATGTCTACTGGTTTCTCTCCTAAAGTTCCTGAAATTAATGAGATTTCTTAAGAATCACTTATTTAAAGTAAGAAATTAATCAAATATAAAACTAAAAGCAGTTACTAATTGGTTTAGAGCTTTTTTCTTTTCCCCAGTCAGTTAGCCTATAGAATAGTGCTTTTTACAGCTGTAGTATTTGAGTTCTGGTGCAAGAAAAAACACACAGAGAAAACATTTAGTTGGCATTTCTGTTGGTATTTTATTCTTTGGTGGTGCACCCTGTGGACTTTAGACTCAAAGACTTATACCGTGGGCTTCTGGAAGATGCGCCTCATGCATGAAATCCAGTTACCTTAACTTTTTATTGAATGGTAAGCACTAGTATGCAGCAGCCCCCTTTGGCAATGACAGGACATCATTGCAATTCTCACTGTTTTGCCTCTGAATCTATTATGATCTGCACTGCAACTGCATCTTAGTGAGACATCTTCCAGCTTCTAGAGATCTGTGAAGAAAAGAATAGATTGGCAAAGCTGTTGTGCTGTCATATTGGACATGTCCTTTGCTGGTAGGGGACAGATGAGGAGGATTTTATGCTACCTCATTCATTTTCTTTGGTGAACATGAAGCATGTACCTCTTTTCCCTATAGCTGGGAGAACAAAACCTGCCTACTTTTCCTTCTTTATAATGTGGAGGTTTTTTTACATTAATCCTTTGCTTACCATTGTGTTAGTGTACAGCTGAGAAAAAGGACAAATCAAAGGGAATGTGTTAACTACCTGCTGAATTTTTTTTTTTTTACACTTCCCCTTGAATTTGTGAACATAAATAAATATGGCTTGTGGTATGTTTATGTGTGTTTGAAACAGGAACGGCAGAGAATTTTTATGGGAGTCACAAGTGAATTTTATTTCTAATTTGAATTTATTTTAATAATGTGCATCTCCAGCTTCATATGGGATACAATAGATGTTATCAATTTCATTTTTCATTTGATGTATCACCTGAAGCCACAGATTGCAGAATATTATCAATAGGCTCTATATTAGATGTTGTATCTTTTTTGCCATCCTTATCCATGGTACAATTAATACAGTGAACTGGTTTTACAGATTTCTTTGCTTATACATTTTATGCATGTTGCAAGACACAAAGACTTTAAAGTTTTAACTGATTTGGATGAATTAGTAGTTTTAGTGTATCAGGTATCCAAGAATACCACAACCAAGATTTCATTTTCTCACTTGCAAAATATTCTGAGCAAGTCTGACCCCTTGCATATAAGCAATCAATGAAAAACGACAGGTAATGATTCTAATTTTTGTGCAAGTACTGTAAGTTTAAATGTTAAAGTTAGAATTAATTTGCAAAGTCTAAGAAAAGCAGAGTAGCAAATGTTTGTAAAATGTTATTCAAAGAGATGTTTTTGAAATCTGCAAGCCCACAGGATGCCTTTTCTCTTACATTCGTCTGCGCGTTCAGGTGTCTGGGACTTTCTTTTCTTTCTTTTCAAAATTAATTCCTTAACACAGAAGACAAAGTGTTTTCATCTCTGGTTAGTTTTGCTTCAGGCAAGGTTGGTAATAGCTGAATATTATCACCTTCTGATAGCAGTCTAGTGACCTATGAAAAATGTTATTGGAGGTCACAATCCAGTTGTCTTTGGAGAGATATCTATATTTCAAAGACACACTATTATGGGTGATACTAATTAGCAAGCCAACATCATCTCAGCAGAGACCTGAGATCTGAATGAACAAGGTGAACAAATTGCAGAGAGACGTTTCTTTGAGGTCTCAACTGAAGTATTATGGGAAGGTTTTATGGAGGAACATCAGCTGTTGCTCTCTGCTTTGAGCTGGCAGTTTGGCTAATCTTGCATTTCAGTAAGCTGAGAGCTGTTGTACCATTGCCTCTATTTTCTCTGACTTTCTTTTATCATATTTTTAAAATTGAATGTGAGTATGTGACAGATGAAGAAAATTTTACAAAATCAAGTGCAACAATGAGAAGTCTGCCCTTTAAAAAAAAAAAAGTCACTACTTTAAGGTTTTTTCTGAATTGACATTTAGTAACTAATATTCAATGTGTCATTAATGAATCATTGATGGAAGATGGGAGACAAACATTCTTTGGAAACAAATTTAAATATAGAGAAGTAACTTGTGTGAAAATTGTTTTCAAATATAGCTCAGATACAGCATTGCATTTTAGATGTGTACATACATGCAGTTATATATGTACACATATGGATTGATAGCATGTAGGAAAAAATAATATGTCATTTAAATATAATAATAAAATATATATAACATATACTAATATAAATATAATAATTTATCTGAGAAGCTGATTTTGTGAAGAATGTGCTCTGCTTACCATTTTATGCACAGTTATGTCCTGCTCCTACTGTATCAAGGCAGATTTGAAATATAACATATCCCCAGAGACAGTTCGCAGAATCACATGAGAAATGTATGTGTTGAATATTTCCAGCTTTTCCAGCCCTGCAATGTTCATAGCTACTCTTCTGCTACCTGGGGACAAAACTACTCTGTCCTGATTAATTGAACATCAGCAGAAGCAGTAAAAGCAGAAAAGTCAGTTTTCTGCTGAACTGAAAGAACTTATCACAGGTATGAAGGAGTCATGGGATGGAATGTCCTGATTCATTGCTGATTTTTTTGTTACATATATCTTTGTACATACAGTTATATATGAGTTTTGATACATATAAGTGTTTTTGAAAGAGCCACTGCCATAAGTGTTTGAAACAATCACAGCTGAATTTTATTTATATTATGAATTGATTTATGTAATGAGTAATTATGTAATAATCTCGTATGACAGCGAGTATATCTCCTCCATTAAATTTTCCCGATTTCAGTTTTGTCCAAATATCCTTTTTTTTTATTCTTTATTTTCAGTGTCATAGAGAGAAAGAATATGTGTAGGACAGAAACTATTTTAGGTGCTACTAATAAGTATCTATTTAAATGAGTTTAGTTTTGAGGAAAAAACTTTTTAGTTTTTTATCATTAATTGATGTTTAGGAAAGAAATGCATTCCACTAGGACAAAAGAAACTGAGAAGATACAGACAACTCAATGAATTGAAAAGTATGTACAGAGCGTAGGCTGTTCCTGAAGCAGAAGTTGAATAAAAATAAGTAAATTGCTAAGCACTCCTACGAAAGGCATTGAAAAATTATGAACTTTAAGTCCATTAAAACCTTATTTTTGGAAGACTTGGTAGGACAATTGTTTAACATGGAAGAAATAAATCTATTAAATCTGTGTCTGACAAAACCATAAAGAGTAATTTGCTAGCATTTACATTGATAATTGAATAATTTTTTTAGGATGCTATGTCTTGGATAAAATCTCATAGAATGAATTTAACTGTAGCTTTAGAGACACAGAAAAATAAATACTCTCTCTATTTAGCTGTATAAAGCACTGTAGAGAGAAAAGTAATATGAGCATTTGCTTTCCATTATGGTTTATATTTTCTAGGCTATTTTTGAGTCATAAAATCATAGCAAGATCATTGACATCTGCTATAGCAGTATTGTTAAACTCTGATCATTGTAATTTAGCAAAAACTGGAAAGTAGGAAAGGGGGGAAGTGTTTATGGAAGATATGGTAGGCATTTACAGCTTAGAGAAACAAAAGTGAAGATATCTCAGAAAGAATGAAACTGCCTGGCAGCAAACCCTAAATATACACAAAACAGAATCATTTTATTTGCAGAAACTTAGCAAAAATTGAGAAGAAGGCAAATTGGGCAAATGTACCAGGATCTAATTTCTGAAATCAAACACTTGAAGAACTGTTCATAAGACAGAGAATCTGGCATAATACGTAGGGAACTTTATTAAATGTTGCTTGACACTTCATAGAGTCACTTAATGATCTAATATGGAACAGTGACAGTTGTCCTGGGTAATGTCTTTAAGAATCACTCAATTCCTCAATGAAACAGTTCTGTCAGAATTGTTACCAGATTTAAAAAATGCCTAATTCAAATAAACATTTTAGGAAAATAATGTGTATGAACTACAATGGCAAGTGTTTACACATTGCTTTCAATAGATGTCTGGGGCAATGTGCCACTCTCAAATCGTATTTCTCCAATTACACTGATACAACTGTCTCTCGCAGAGAAAATAAGTCTTACAGTTGATCTCTGAAGATTGACTGTGACTGTTATTGGACATGCTGTTGGAAGAGTATTAGTGATTAGGGGCACTGGGTACAGATTTCTTCTTGGAAACCAGGGAGGCACTGAGGAGTATGTTTGACAAATATGTTGACTTGTATATATATAATAAACAGGGAGTACATATAATAAACAGGGAGACTTACTGCTTTTTTTCTCTTTAAACCATAATGTAGAATAAATTGTTATAGCACTATACTGATTGACATCAGTATAAGACAGTTATAAACCACCAAGCATGCAAAGCTCTCCATGTATTACAGTGCTGATGGAACTTTAATGGAATTTATTAATTAGAATTGTTTTGTTTGTTTGTTTTTAAGCAGCCCATGATCATTCATAGTTCCCTCCTCTTCCTCATTTTTAGGATGTTGTTAAAGGTTCACTTTGAAGATGAGACAGTTTCTGAAGCCAACCCACAAAGTCTCTTTATTTTGTTCTGTAAGAAAAACCAGTAGGGTTCTGACCTCTTTAGATGTTCAGAGAAATTCCTTCTTCCTCCAGAGGAATGTATTTGTATAAAACTTCATTAAAAAACCTTAAATAGGTGTTTACTTTAAGACATAGCAATTCTGAAATACTAATTAATTGTCATAATAGTATCATGGTTGTATAATGATAAATGATAGTAAAAATTTTAGAATTGTGCTTTGATGGACTAAGTTCTTTATCAACTAAGTTGTCAGCACAACTAAATTTTCCTTATAGAGGGAAAATCCAGGGCAGGGTCAGGCTGGGGCGTAGAAAGTGAAGTCCCCTAGTGGAACTTGAAACATAGACAAAGTTAAATTGTTTATAAATAGCTGTTATGAACTTGGTGCAAAAAGTTGCTGATTTGCAGTGTGGTTTGAAAATGACAAGAAATATATCATAACCAAAATCGATCAAAATTTTTTAAATTCAGTCAATGTGACATGTTAAGGGAGGTACATGCAGACATTTTAAAACTGATGAAAATGTCCTTGATTAAGGGAATGATAATTTTTCCAGTACAAGTTTGTAGATGGTAGTGATATTACACTGTCATGTCAATGTAAGAATGCTACAAGAAAAATGAGACCAATAAACCCACATTTTTATATTGGTATAAACTCCTATGCTAAGACTTATATTTTCACTTGACATGTTACTTTTAGTTTACGTTAAAGTAATTCCTTATCACTACACTCTGAAATTCAGTAAGTGGAATGAAAACAAGCATATTTGTCTGTCAAAAGTGTTGGGGTTTATTTTTTTTTTAATATTTCTCCAGTCACACTGATACAACTCTCTCTTGCAGAGAAAATAAGCCTTACAGTTGATCTCTGAAGATTGACTATGACTGTGGTTGGACATGCTGTTGGAAGAGTTCAATATTAGTGATTAGCGTTTAAAATAGTAGAGAAAATGTGGGTTGCTAGATAGCAAGATAAGAGAAAAATAAGTGCTGCTTCTTTGTGCAAAGAATGCACAGCCTCCTCTGAGTCAGTTTTGTCTCACTCTAAGGGTGTGTACTCCTAAATGTTTTTTTAAGTAAAATGGAATTGATTAATTTTTTGTATATATTTTTATATAATACATGTGTGTATATATATATTCTTACTTGTATGTATTCATGTCTTTCTTTGTCTTCCTTTCTTCTCTATAAGCCGTCCTTAGTTATTTGAAGTGCATTACATTTATAAACATACCCACTCCACCCCCTGCCCTCATTGCCCCCTCTCCCCCCCATCCCAATCCCAACTACATTCTTATTTCACTTTGCACAGGAGACAAATCTGCCTATATTTCTGGTAAAGCAGGAACCAGACAGCACTCTTTTGGCATGCAAATGTAATTTGCATTTTATAGATTCCTCTTTGCTTTGTCTGAAGCAACAAAGAGAACAGTCAAACCACTTCCCAAAAGGTATGTTCTCAGTGACCACTAAAAGCAGTGTCATCCAAACAGTTGCCAAGAAACTCAGGACTATCCTACTGAGATACACAGTACAGCAAAACCAACTGCACTCAGAGATGTCACCTCTGTGAATCTGGCCAACCTATCCTTGCAAAGGGATTGACAACGCTGATGTCAATCTTGAACTATACTCAGGAGCAAGACTATGCCTTTGCTCCCTATGGAGTTTCTAAACTTGCTGGTGTTTATTGGATTTTCTGACAACATAAGTTTTATTTATTCACTTTTACTATATATGCCTCAAAAGGTGTCAGACCATGTCCTGATCAGGAAGCATGTGGTGAGAGTGAAGCTGCAATATGGTTCAGTCTGGTTATATAAAAATAAAACAGCTTCAAAAAAAATCATTTATTCAGTTCAAGCATTTGTCATTTAGTCTTGTGTTTAGAGTAAAATACCAAAATAAGAAGAGAGAAAAACCATTTTAAAGACTTCCATCATTGAGTTTCCAAGAACTAGTTCTTTTTCTGTCTTGTCCTTGAAATATGTCTATAATTTCAGCCAGAAATAGTTGTTGTTGTTTTGTGGGGGCATAATTTCATGTATTTGTCTGCTAAAGTAGTTGTAATTCAAAAGATACATTTTAATCAGGAATCAAAATTCCTAGATAGTAAATGATTTTTCAGGAAAGCTTTCATTTCTTCACCATCTCAGAAAGGCAAGTATAGTGGTCCCTGGGAATAGAGAAAGTTTCAAGTAAGCATTCTCATTAGTATTTGTGGGCTCTGTGGCTAGCAAAGAGTAGTCATGATAATGCAGCTGTATAAACTGGTCCTTAGGTCCTACAGGTATGAATGTCAAGGCTATTGATCTCTTCTCTGCGAGAACTGATTACCTCCTTATGCCTCAGTCACTCTGGGTGTTGCCAGTGTGCTCCTTGTTGTGCCCTGTTCTGCACTCTCTCTTCTTTCTCCTACCTCTCCTTAAAAGGAAGAGGAACTGCAGTGAGCAACATAAGGAAGAAAGAAGAGAAGAAAGCCAAATCTACTACCATTCTTCATCTCATCCTGCTTGTCCTGTAGCTTGAAATGGGAATGACACATTACTCTGTGGTGGGTGCACTTTCTCGCGCCTTGACTCTTTAGACTCTGATTCTTCAAACACTTTTGTGGATCTGGGTATTTTTTTATGATGTGAATGGAGATAAGTGTTTGCGGGTTAGGACTTATGTACTGCATAGCTGCAGATCATTTTCACATAAATAGAACTATGATTTTTCTAGAAATAAGTATCTTCTACAAATGCACGGCCTTTGTAGCTCTCTCTTACATTCAGCTGTGACCTTGAGAACTGATTAACAAGATTGTACTCTAAGGGATGCAAGGCTTCACATAAAGCAAGTGAAGCATATACAGGCCCTTGAGGAGTACTTAGAGTATCCAATGGTCATTCCTTTCTCTTTTAATGCTATTAGATGATTCTGGCTTGTGGCAATCTGTAGTACTTTTCTCTTTATTTAATTTTTGTGCTACAGATTTTACGAATTATTACAACCTCTCTTTTATGTTTTAAAGACAAATTACTCTATATGTCTGGTATGCTTAGTGTCTTCTTCAGCTACTCAGATGTTTTGGTTTGTTTTATTGGTTTTACATTTCATTAACTTTGGCACAGTAAGATAAAAAGTTAAGGAGAGTTATGATTACCTAAACTTGAAAACAAAGTGATTCTTGTGAAAAGCATGCAGAGTGCTTTGAGTGCAAAACTCTAAAAGGAAAACCACTCTACAGTCAACTTGTTGGCATTTCTTCCATTTTAATGCAATAACTTTTAGATGTTGCATCTGAAAAAAGTATCTTGGGAAATATTCTAGGCATCATTTGTGTAGCTTTTGACAAAAATTAGAATACTGCAGATTTCTGCCTTTTTTCTCAGGTGAAAATAAGAAAAAGTCAAGACTGCAATGTGCCTGCTTGGTGATACAGGTACAAGAATTTTATCCCAGTCGATGTGCTGTCTCTACATAAGTCAGGAAGCACTTTAAAAGCTTACTCCCAGTATGAGATGTTCAGATTGGCCTAGAAAAGCAACAGAATATGAGACCTTCTGCTACTGTCCTCTGAAAAGGCCTCAAGCAATTCCTTGGTCAGAGGCATAACAATTCATTTATTGTTTCTGAATTTAGATGTTCCATTATGGCTGTGTCAAAACCATGGTGTCTTCAATTTACAGGAGTGCCTATGTTAAAAAAAAAAAACAACAGAGAACCTAGGGCTTTGAATTCAATAACATGTCCTTCATAACATTGACATTTTAATGTTATATTTTATGATCTTCCTTCTCAAGTTTAATTTAAATTATTTTGGTATTTTGATTCTTTTTAAGCAGGCAAATAAATTGGTTGCCATTATTGCTGTCACTTAGAGAGTTCTTCTAGAAATTTCACTCACTTCTTACATATTACTTAGGCATAGAAATATATGTATTCAAATTCCCCTCAACTAGTTAGATAGTATAAGTGTTAGAAAGAGGTCATCTATCAACAGTACTTTTTCTACTATCTGTTTTATTTTATGGTTGCATCAGTGTTTTCTAATACATTATGCTGTCCTTTGTGCTACAAATTTTCAGTCATAGCCCAGAGAAACTCTAATAAGCGTCTCACTTAGACTTTCTTTTTTGGACTTTCATCTGTCCAGCTAGAAGAGAAAAGGGCAAGACTCAAAAAAATAGGAGTAATTTTCATTCAATCATGTTCAAATATCAGTACTTTTTCCAAAACATTTTTGAGTATGAATTCAAATAAACTTATTTAAAACATTAATAATGTCCAGATAGGTATATTCAGTTGCCTCAATTATCAGAAGAATCACTATTTCAGCAGTACCTTACTTTAGATTTAAGACCACATTTCCTCCAACGATAAGAAGTGCTATTTGAAAATACACCTTTTGCTACATGCAAAAAGTAGTACATTTATTTTTATTTAGCGACATTGGCAAGCCGTGAAAACCTTGTTTCGAAATGAATTCATTAATTAGAGTCTTGTAAATTATTGTACCTTTGACTTTCTAATTCTCTACATTTGTATTTGAATTATGTTTCAGTTAATGAAACACCACTTCTGAAAGTCTGAGCCGTTAAAAACAAAATACAATTTAAAGCACTCTACGTACCTCTCTCAATCTTGGTGCCAGTTTTTGTGTCTTTTAAGTCTTAATTTGTATTACACAGAGATGTAACATATTATTTTAATAAAACATTACACTAGCAGAGGGCATTAAAAGAGTTTTTGTGTGAGTGCTAAAATGAAAACAGAAGGCAAGGCTAAAGAGTAGCTGGTCTTGAACATTTATAATGTGCCAAGGTACAAGAAGCATAAAATGTAGCACTCCCCCCATCCCTGCTTTTGTGTTCCTAATTAAAAAACCCTAGTACCGAAAACTGAGACATTTTTGTTGGGTTTTTTGTCTGTCAAAGTTAAGGCATTCCAGTGTTTGTGGACCTAGAAAGAATGTGGAGAAAATAGACATTAGTGTGTTAGACGTGCTGTGCACCTATGAGACGTGATAGCTCTATGTGCCCCTGGGGCAGTGTGCCCACTTGGCAAATTCTGCTCTGGTAATAGTGCATTTCCCTATCTCAGGAAAAAAGAACAGGAAATAATAGCAGGAAATAAAATATTTCTGTAGAGGTGTCCTTATGATGTTGTTAGGGTCTCTATGGTGGTTTGAATTTTTAGAACTGAATTGTGACCTCATCTCAGTAAGTAGTTAAACCTGTGTGTAGCTTATTTCATCTGAATAATGTAATTAAAGTCAATAGGATATAAATGCAGGTGTCTGTGCTTTGCTTGATTGGGGCCTAGACTTATCCAGTCTCCTCCTTTTACATTTTCTGAATGATATCCTCTCATCCAAGAAGTAGTCATGGAATATATTTAATGAGTCTGTCCGTGTGAGGTAGGATTTACAATGCTTTTCGTCACAGGAAGCAGATCTATTATTGATTATTCAGGGGTTTTTTGTTTTTATTTTTATGAGAATAAGACAGTTGTAGAAATGTCTGCAGTCATGAGTATCACTGGAGACAGCTCTTTCCTCAGCCATTTGCCATCTTTTCTGATTATCTGTGCTAATCTGGATGCATACAAAAAGATGTGTTTTATATGTTTTATCCCTCACTAGGCTGTTTATCCTGATGCCTCGTAATAACCCCCTATTTTCAGAGAAATATTTGTGGTTTTGATCATACTGTCTCAGACTCTCCTGTTTTCTAGAAAATACAGTATGAATATTTGCAATCCAGATGGTATTTATCTAAGGGTTAAAGTATTAACACTAGTATTAAAACATGTTAAAAATATTTCAGATGAAAATTATTATTTTTCTCAGAATGGTGGGAAATATTTTTGGCCTTTCAGAATGTGTTACAGAAAAGTGAGCATTCCTTCAGATTCGAGTTACTGTTACTCTCTGTTCATGTTCCTTTCCTTTTTCAGTTTGTTTGTTCTTTTCCAAATGTATGAATATGTTATTTCTTCTTTTTCAATAGGATTCATAAGATTGTATTAAGCTCCTAAGGAAGCTAGGATAATAAACTTTGAATTCTTTTCTCCCTTGTCCCTCTCCTTCTCCCTGCTGTGTTTATTAGATTCTGCAAAGAAATTTTTATTTTTTTTAATCAAAAGAAAAAAGTTAAAGGGGAGGAAAAAGAGAAAGAAAGCTTTACGTTAGATCTGTCAAAAATGTCCATAAGGACATTTTTTACACCATCAAGCATCTTTATTTCATTTTTTCATTTGAAAAGAAAATTCTTTTCTAATTGCTTTATATATGCAGTAAGCAATAATGAAGTTGAATTGTACTATAAGGAGATGTTTTAAAAATTCGGTAGGAAGCAGATTGGGCAGTATAGTATTGCCCTCAGTTTTAAGTACCAATGTTAAGTGGTAGGTTTTGTCACTTGGGCAGAGTATTCCATAAAAATGGCAATCTCAAAAGAAAAGTTTGTACTTAGCATTTACTGGAGTCTATCTTATTTTTTACTATATACGTGAGTGAAAAACATCCTACAGGGAAGATCTATTTTCAGGGGTTTTTTTCAGCATTCAGTTTTATTTTAAACATTGTATTTCAGTTTCATTTATTTTATTTTAGGTTGGCTTTTCTTACTGTGCATATAATCAGATGCCAATGAAAGTTTGATTCTGCAAAGCTTTGAGTACTCAAGTTCTAGTATAGAATGTAATTTAAATATATGCTTGACTTTGAACATGTAAGTACTGGCTAAATACACCAATAGAAGACCAAACGCTTATTCACATTAGCTTTTTTTTTGATTGCCTCTTACAATTTTTTTCTTCTCTAGTGGCTTTCTTTGTCAAGGTTAGGTCAAAATATCTAAATTTGGAGAGCCAGGAACAAAAATACATAGATATCAGAGAAGCAGTTACTTGCAAAATCTCAGTGGGGGTAACTGTCAGTCTGCAGGTGGATGAATTTCAGGAACTGAGGCAACTGAAGAATTACTTTGTTAGTGGGAATTAAGAAGCTAAAAATACAAAACTCTATTGGGAACTAAAGATTGGAACCTTCCTTGTTGGGTTGTTGAGCGGTTTTTTGTTGTTGCTTCTTTTTTAAAAAATAACTCTTGGTCTTCATACACTATCATGTTTCTTTGGTATTTAAACCTTCTTTGCTATTTTCATGACAGTATATTTAAGTTTTATTAGTGTGGGGTAGCAGTGCCATTTAGTATAGTAAGTATGAAGTCAATGGTTTGTAGAAAAAAAGGGTCATTTAACTCACAGCAGAAACCAGGGAAGTAACAACTTGGTCTTGGTTCAGTTGCCTGAAGTTTAAATATTCTGTAAGTATTGACACATGCTCAACTTTGTGCCTCGGATTTCTGAAAGAGTGCTTGTGTAACTGACATTGCAGTAGCTGTCTGAGCAAAGTAAAGTAAATAAATGAAGACTGCAAACTCAGACCTATGCTAACATTTTTTTATTTTTTCATTTGAGTGTTCAGTGCTTGTCAGAGAAAAAAATTGGCAACAACTACAAGTAAAAAAAAAAGAAAAATATTTCAGCTGTGCTGGAGAGCACAAATATCTGGAACTACTGCACCTGTATGGGCATTGGGTCTGATTATGAAAGCTGCTTCCCTCATATGCTGAAAGAAATATTGGAAGGGTTACTTGCTTGCCTTTTTCCTGGTTTGTCTTGCAACACAACTAAGAGAGGAAGCCTATTTTTTCTTAACTGCAGGTCCTTGGTACACTATAATTTTCCCTGTACCGAACAGTTTCTTGGTTTTGGAAGGGATTTTAGGTGTAAGTGGAACAAGAGAACTTTGTCTAACTGCAGTCATTATGCCTTTCTTTTTTTTTTTTTTTTTTTAATTTATACAACCTTGCTGGTTTTGCCCAGTTAGTGGGGCTACCATAAAATTGGCATGACTGCACTGAGTCAGCTACCATAGTGGCTTGCTGCTTGCAAATTGCTGTTGGAAAAGGCAAGCAACGGGCAAGAGCTGTTGCCCAGCCAACAATATGGTGTATGTTCAGATTCCAGAAAAATTGTAGGGTTTCAGATAAGAGTTATCACTATCTGAATTACTTCACGGAGAAAACAAATATCTGGTAGCTGTTAAATCAAACAAAGCATCAATGGAGCAGATTGCAAATACGTGTTTTTCTCCCTGGCTTTAGAAGATTTAAAGGATCTCTCTCCAACATGAGACTAGGGATTAAAGATCAGATTCAGGTGAGGATGTTAGCAGCTGCCATGGGTAGGATTTTGATTCTGGGTCTGAGACCTAGTGCAGAGGTTGTTTAGTTTTTTGGGTGATTGATTGGTTTTTCAGTTTTGTTTTGGTTTTTCTTTTTTATTCTGTAAAAAGAGATTGATCTGTTCTGTATTTTGATACATTCTAAACAGTATGTATTCAGAAAATATTTGTCTGAATACCCTAACTGTGGCTGCTTGGACAAAACTGCTTTCAGACAAGGAAATACAAAACCAAAGCAATAAAGACCAGCATCCTTGTGCATTCCAAGATGAAGGATTTTAAAGACAAAAGTTTTAAAAGGATTTTAAAGTGGAAAGATTTTTTTCAGTTATGTTTTTATACATAAAACAATGGATCCACAACATGGATCCATTGTTGAGCAATTTAAAGAAAAAGAAATTTGTTACTTGGTTATGAAATTGATTTTGAACACACATCAATAGTCAAAATCCATTATCTCTGGTAATAGGATGTTACAATGGCAGTATCCAATTAATGAATTTATTTGATATGTTGAACAACTAAAAAATTGAATTTTTTTAAAACAAATAATTTATATTTAGTTAGTTTAAAATGTGAAAGGGGCAATTGTGTTATGTGACCTCATGCTTGGTGGAGGCATGGTTAATCCTGATGAGATATTTAAAGTGATGATTTACTTCTGTGTAAATGGGTATCTATTGCCTCTGCACATCTTTAAGATGTGCTGCCATACTTGTGCTGTGGATATGGAGTTAGTCTGCTGGAAACTCAGCACAGAAATTTAACTAGCAAATATTTATATAACTATTTTAGTGTGGGAAGTAGAAAGCCTAATGCCTAATTTGGGAATCATTTAGACTTTATATCACCTTTGAACTTTAAAACTACAACATTACCTGCATGTCAGCAGTTTCTAAGTATTTTACTAGGCTGTTATATCAACACCAGTTTTGAAAATGCAATTGCAATCTGAAATGATTCTTGATATTCTCATAGATACTCTTTGAACAGCATTATTTTTTCCCCCTTTCCGTTCTTCAGAATTAGACCAGTTATATGAGGTGGCAGATAAAATCCTGTTGTCTTTTGAAGCTGACCAAAGTTGCTCTCATGTGCTGCTTGAGTGCTGTGGAGGTTATCTTTCCAGTCACCACCAGCAGATTTGCTCACGATTCAGTCTCACACAACTAGTGCAGAAACACAGGAGTTGGCATCAGCTGAGGTACCCAACATTGCCCTTCAGTAACCCTGTTTTATATTTATGTTAAATTTAAATTTAAATGAAACCTCTGTAGTTTCTCCTCTCCAGAAATAAGTATATGTTCTGGCCTTGGCCTTCAGTTTTATCATCTATGCAATTTTCAAAGAATAAGTCATATGTATAAGTGCAGTTTTTATATATAAGCTTCCAAAGACATCATTCCCCCCAGTGTTCATTTTCCCTTTTCTAAAGTGAATGGTTTAAAGGTTATTACCAAGAAAAAGCAGCAGAGTAATGGTTGTCTGTCTTGGGAACCACAGTGTTTTCTTTCTCATAGTGGTGTTATATTCTTTCCACAGAAAATTTCAGACCTTCATAGTGGTTTTGGTTCAAGTAATATTTTCCTTAACTTGCTTTGCTGTTATCAAAATCTTGATGCTTTGTTGCTTATGTGTTCTTATGCTTAAGTACATTCTCCTTGGCTCTGACAAGTACTTACCTCTCCAACTCATTCTACCCTGAAAGTCCTGACTTAATTTCTTCTTCAGTCTGCAAGTTTTTCCTTTTTTTAAAGCACCCCAGAGCTCTAGTGTATTTGTATTTGATTGGCAACCTTCAGGTTTTTTTGTTTGATTTAAAAAAAGATGCAATTGGAAAGGTTTATAGAGTAAGATATTTTATGTGCTCATTTTATGAGTATAGTTTTATTGTCATGATTTTAAATGGCAATGACATGAATTTTCTGTGCTGGGTGAGTTATTAACAACTCCTGCCTTCAGAAGAATCTTTTTTTAAATTTTATTCTAGTTTTCTAAATCTCTTTTAATGATGCCTTCTAGGTAAACAGATAATTTCATGGGAACTTCTGAAAACAGAGCTTTTTGGCGAAGCTTTGCTTACTTTGTGACCTACATGTATATTTTGACAATCAAGATTGTTTCATGACTGTTGAAATACTTTTGCCTTTCAAGAGAGTGAAATAAATAATTCACAAAGCATATTTTAACAAAATATCCAAACACAGATATATTTATCTTGGAATTTAAAGGCTTATTAAATTAAATGCCTAATAATTGATTCAAATATAAAGCTGAAATTCTCATAGCTCTGGGATGCTGCTAAGTTGACACGATACACCAAGAAAGCAGAACAAAAGTAGATTGATCTCTTGCTACCATTTCTGTACTTCTTTACGTTTTATCCAGACAAATCGTTCCAGTGACCAGAACAACGGCCAAGTCGGTGCCAATTACAGAATTGCACTGCTTGCTTTGGGCCAGTTTTATATCCCAAACTTGACCTTTTCATAATGTCACATATGCCAGGTGCTCAGAAAAGGGTAAAACAAACAACTAACAGACAAACAAACAACAATATTGATAAGCTTATCAAGGTTACCTTTTCAGTATAAGACTGTTCTGTAAGAAAGCCCCTGAGGTTTTGTCTAGACTAAATGACTTTTGAGAATAGGACTAGTAGAATATCCTGTTGAAGTTTGTATTCTACATCTTTGTGGATTTTACTGTGAGGGACTTTTTTCATTTTTTACACTAAAATTGCTGGTACCCCATTTTACTTAATAGTTCCTTAATTACTATATACTCTTTTTTTTTAATATGTGTTTTAAAGCTTCAGTATTTAAGAAATACTCTAATCTACTTTCCGCTCAGTACTTAATGTTACACTATCATGTTACACTATCATATAAAGCATGGAAAAAGTGTCAAGCCCATCACGGAACATGATGTTATTTTATTGTAAATTCATGAAGTACTGGGGAAAAAAGCAGACTTCACTGTGTTTTATGGGCTATATTTCTCCAAGGGTGGGAAGGGAAATTGAAACAATATGTAATTTAAATCTTTCCCAATATCAGTTGCCTGCAGAAGGATATATTTTGTAGTTGATGATTTTCAGTCCCAAAACAATAGGTATGATTTTTTTTTTAAACTCTATTTTTCAATCCTTTATATCTCTTGTTTAAACTGGTTCTCTGGGCTGGATTGACTTATTTTTGTTTATTGTCATCCTAGACTTGGCTTCTCTATTTATTTTGTTCTTTTGTTTCTCTTCTTTTTATGTGAGCTTACACTGAATTGATTGGGACTAAAAGTATAATGCTTCAAATATAGAATTGAATCCCAGTTGTGATTTATTTACTGCCTGTAACTCTATTTAGCTTGAGTGGATGAAAATTATTTCCATGTGAATCTCCTTTTGCATGTAGTATTTGGATTTTGGGCTAAGCCTGACCAACTGCTAGGTAAAAACTTTTGACAAAAAAGTTGTTCATATTTCATTTGTTAGATCCACAAAATGGTTTACTTTTCTCCAATAAATACGTGCAGAGTCTGGCTTCTACTCACTTGTTGATACTTCATTGCATCTTTTTTTTTTTAATTTTCCATCTTTGACAGATTTCTTCTGCCCTGTGTTCGTTTGAAATTGATTGCGGTGACTGACCATTTATTTGAAAAAATAACTTACTAAAAAAATTAGGGTTACCATATGTCCTATCTGAACTGAACTGAGTTCTTTACTGCTTTCAAGTTTTTACAAGAATCTGTTTCTCTAAATACTTGATACTTCTAAGTGTTGGATAGAAATTCTGAAAACTCAGTTCTGTCACAGTTTTGAATTAGAAGTGCAACTAAAAGAGAGCATAGTTTTATGCATGACCAGTGAATGACAGGAGCTTTCCTCTCTCTGTAATTCTGTGTGAAAGTACTATGCACAGTGAAAGTAGGTAACAAAATGCAGGTTGAATTGTGACAGATAAAACTGAGCTATCTGTATCTCTTTAGGAGAAGTGTAGTTGCTTTGGGTGGATAATCTCTTACATGGGACCATATCAGAATCTCTATTCAAATCATAAGCTAGTAAAACAATGAAAGCTTTGCCATGGCCTGAACCAACCTTTCTCCCCATATTTATAAGGAACAAGCTAAATAGTTCTTTTTCAACCTTTCCAGTTTTAATGTTACAAAATTAAAATACAAAGAACTTCTTAATTGTAATTTTGCAAGTGATTGAGCTGACTGTGTGTGCTTTTAGTTTAGTAGACAGTAGAGAACTGAAAGGACAGGGAGACAAGGCTAGCATGTATGTCTTTTTTTCTGTTTTCTTTTGTTCTTATTATACATCCTGGTGCAGTACCTATGTATTTCCAGCCTGTTCTATAGGAGACATTTTTCTTTTTTTTTTTTTCGTTACACCCTTAGCGTATAGTTAGAAATCAGCAGCCATGAGACATAATTTCACTTGATGTGAATAGTCAGACATCTCCATTTCATGGGAGGGGTTTTCAGACAGGCAAACCAAGTCAGTCTGCTTCCTCCTCCCTAAAATCTTAATTGCTAGTTCTGAGAATGAACATTCTGAAGTGTGCCTAAATGCCATTTTCTTTATATTAGTAAAACATTAAGGAAATATGTGAATATGCAAGATTAAGGTCTTTTCCACCATGTATGAATGTGGAATGGTGGGACAACTTGCCTTCATCCGACAAACCACTGGAGGAGAGACAGTGTCAGTGAAGTTGTTTTTTCTTTGCCTTATTCTTTCAATAGGAAGAGCAAAATGGGAAGACAACAAGCCCTATATATGTGCCAAAGCTATAAGCATCAATAGATTGATTAAACTACCTCTGCCTGAGGCCATTTATGCATTTTTTCAAAAGTCTGAGACTAGAAGCAAGCATTAAAAAAAAACCCAAAAAACAAACACGAGTCTGGGAATGGTGCTTCACAATATCAGGATTGAAACTGGCAACCTTTTCTTGAGAGATACATTTGCTGACCAATATGACAGGCCAAAATGGCAGAAGAGATGTGTAGCTTGCACATTTGGTTGTACCTCCCATGCCCTTTTCTTAAACAATCATTTACTGTTTATTATGATGGGAAACAATAATGCTTTAACAAAACATAAGTAACTCAGATTAATCAGTTGCTTTGCAGGCAGACACTTCCTGAGTTCCCTGGGGTTTCTATCAGCAAATTGTAGTAATGATGCTGATTTGCACAGAGCTATTGTTTCAGCTGTAAATACCTGAATTGATTACCCAGGAGCCCTGGTCTCAGTGTAGCATTGTTTTGCTTTGTTCTTTATTATGTTAGGTATCCTGCATAGCAGGGGGCCTGTAACCACGGCAGAGTCACCTTGGGACTTCAAGTATGGTAATCTAAATGAATTCTTTGTTGCTGTAAATTACAAACAGAACAACAGCAGCCTGCTCTAACTTTTATAAATATGTATGGTTTCCCTGCCAATGAAAATATGGCAAGGGATAGATCAAAGTGAATTAGTACCTGTCAAGGAAATTTGATAGGTCATTTTGTACTTTAATTTTATTCCTTTTTCTCTGTATTGTGATACAATAACAAAATTAACAGTTTTGCTCTCCTTATAACAAAAGCTGTTGACCACACTAAAAATTGTTTTCAGAAATGGCAGCATTGACAAGTGATTCTTCTCTGTAGACCATTTTGATACCACGTCTGGTGCATAGGTAGTGCCCATAGTAGGGATGGGCACTTGTACATGGTGAGGTATGAACTCTGTGTTATTGTGTACATCTGAAACAGTGACAGCTGTGCAACAAAAATGTCTGATCTCTTCTAGTTCTTGTGATAGGACTGCTCTCCTCTCCCATCTTTTTCTCTCTTCCTTGTAAAATGGGAGTTTCTGGATCAGCCTCCCTTTAAAGGGGCTGAAATATTCCAAGAAACCATCAATATTTCTTTCTTTCCGTTTTTAGTTTCAGCCTGTAATTATCACTTAGCAAATGAGACATCTTTACAGTGGGTGGCATCTCTTCACCTTAAAAGGTCTCTTAGACAACAAATGATCTTCCTTGACAAAGCAATTATTTTTTACTGTTCCCACACAACTAGCAAAGATCTGAAAACAGGTCTCTTTAAAGAAATATTCTTGTGAAGATCAGAGATGAGACTAAAGAAAAACCCATCTACAAATTTGGTAGGGAGAGCCAGGTCTCACAAAGAACTTTTATATTTTGCAAACCCAGATGTGCAGATAGATCCTAAAGATGTGTGTTAGCCAAGGGGGACTCCTTCCAGGAGAAACAATTTAAGACAAACAGGAGAAACCAGACAAACTGGGACAAAATAGCAGGAGTTCCTTGTTGCTTCTTTCCTTTTCTTAGTATACTTTGAGGCTAGAATTCATTTGTCTCAAGATAAAAGGAATGAAAAAAGGTAACATTTTCATGGTTCCTTATTGCAGGTATTGTTCTGCCAAAGCATCTAAATAGTCCTATACATACTTCCTAGAAACAACATTCCCTTGAAATTAATTTTAATAAAACATGAAGGGTTCTGTGATGGGTACATTACTCAACCCTGCAGCAATAAATTAAGGACACATACCCCAAGGAGAAGTCTTGCCCAAAACAATCATGTTCCTACAGAGGAGAAGTCTAAGATTCTGGAACATTGCAATTGTGAGAAATTAGATCCTGATTCTACAAGCATATGTTAGCAACATTAGAGCAAGTAGTCTCCAATGCCTTTAACCAAGTAACTGCTTATCTCTGCTATAGAAAGATGCACATTAATGCCCCTTGTAGATATTTTTCCAGACCAGTCTCTGATGAATTTTATTGGGCTTTTTTCTATGTAAATACTCATACACCTCTATTTCATGGCAAGGGTTTTCATGGACAGGTGAGGCAAGTCAGTTTACCTTGAATCGCAGGCCCCAAGTTGTATTTCAGATGTGGAAGGCGTGCTTACTTTTGCCTACCTCAAAGTGAAAAATGTCAAGAGTTAGTAGTTAAGAGTGTGCTGGGTTGTGTTACTCTGTCTTTAGTTTTTTCAAATGCTTTGTGGTAATTGATGCAAACCAAACTACCATGCCAGGTAAGCATTTAATGAATCTATTTTATAGGTAAGATAATGGTGTAACAGAGGAGCCAGAATCAACACATACAAGACTGTGGGCTTACAAGGGGATGCTGAAGTAAGCAGCATATGTTTGATAACTACTGCATTCTTGAGGGTCTTGCTTACTTTCAAGAGTCTTGTATATCTTCTCAACCTTTATCAGTGAGATTATTTGTTGAGTTAACAAAATGCTAATATCCAGGCATTTCTGTTTGAAACTACTGGTCTAGAGAACTTCTCCAGCTGATACAGTGAATTGCAGAGTAGGGACAAAAGTCTTCTCTGCATTGCTGCTTCTGCTGGCAGTCAGATTCAGGAATGCCTCCTGCCATGGTGCAGTGTGGGGTTCTGTGGTGGCGTGCTGGCAGCCAGCTGCAGGGCAGCTCCTGCAGGCAGCAGATGGCAGAGAAATCCAAGCCCACCTCTGGGCGAACCTCCGGATGCTCATTTTTGTCATCCTGCTTTAGTTTGGTACTCAGCTCCTCAAGAGAAATATCATCTGTGCCTCTGCCTTTGATTTTATCTGCAACAGCAGTGTAGCTCCCTGACTGAGACATCTGGTTATTTCAATACAACGAATAACAAGTGATATTAACATAGTTTTGCTGTTCTTTTCTTGCTTGGCCTCTTGTGGCCAAACAAGGAGTAACATGAATCTAAGGCTGTATAGTCCATCTGGATGTATAGAAGTTCCGTCTAGCGATAAATATCAAGCAGCAGAAACAGAGAATGGAAAAAATGCAACCCAAAATAACTCAGTAAATGAAACTATGTTTCCTTCAGATATATTTTCTGTAGCTGAATTACCTTTGGCAGGCTTTGGCCAGAATGGATCACAGGCACTTATTTGTCAGTGACTTTTATTCCAGTAGTATCAATGATTGCTTGCTTTCCAAAAGTTGATGCTACTCTCATAATAATTACAGGCTTTTGTATATATTTAGAGTCAACCTGGTTGTGTAGGAACAGGGTTTTTTAGGATTTCAGCTTAAGAACCAAATATGGGAAAGATTACAATGTTTGGGCATCCTTCTGCTGCTGTATCTTATACAGAAATGTTTGGTCCAAATTCTTCCTCTTGTAATTTTGCCGAGCTCCAGTAATAAGGCAAAAATTAGTTTGGCCCATTGAGTCTAAAAGAGCTAAAAGGCAGTTTTGCATGAGAAAACAAACAACAAAAAAAGGTGACTATATGAATAGAAAAATTACTTTGGTATTAGAAGGGGGATTATAATACATTTTTAAAGTATATTTCCCTGGAATGGTATTGAGAAGACAAACGTATTTTTAAAAGAACAACAAGAGGAGTTATTTCTGTTGTTTATTTTCTTTCAAAAAGCTACATATCCTCCTGAAACGGAGGTCAGGGAGTTCGCTATCCTAACAGGAAAGAAAACAATATTCTGAAGAGAAGTCTCAAGCGACTGTAGTGTATGGTCTGATTCATCAGTTAGTGTGCCAGGTTAGGCTTGGCTGCATACCCCATTACCACAGTTGTTCCTGTCTCTGCTGCTTCAGTGGGGCTGGGTTCTCTGATAGTCTACAGCTGAAGAGTTATAAACAGCAGCACAAGGACAGCACAAAGTTCTCTTAGAAATTACTTTTTACTAATTAGTATCTAAAAATATTCTTATTCCAAACTGTCAGGATTACAGGTGAACAGATGATATTTCGATAGCCATGGTGCATGAGACTGAGATAAGTCTTCAGGATGTAATAAGTTAGCAGATGGCAGAGGGAACAATAGACTTTTTAAGCTTAATGAACTCAGAAGTTTATTTGCTCAGAAGTGTGGGAGTTTGCTGGGGCTTTTTTGAGATAGCTTGCAGCACAGTGATGTGTTTCGTTAGCAGCTGGGGAGTTGAAGCTGCGTATGAAGCTTTTGGCTGCTGAGGTCTGTGCTTGACACACAGGGTGTGTACAATACACTGCTGAGCTACAACAGCTATACTTGGCACACAGCATCCTCTACAGGTATAGGCTAATGTATACCATGGCAGAATAACAAACTACAAAGCCATGATGTCTGACCTTATGAGGGCTTTCCAACTTAGTTTCATGTGGGGGGTTGTATGCCATAATTGTTTATTTCATTAATCGGGAGGGTCATTTTAATGCTCATATACAGTTTTGTACCTTTTTAACATTGACTGTTTCATAGCTATGATTTTGTATAGATGAAACACTTGGGAAAAAACAGGAGCCTTCCCACCCATATAAAAATCTTTCCAATAATGCTTGCTATAGGCAGTAAGCATTGAGATGTCTGCATTTTTGTGACCTTGCAGGTGGCAGAAATCTGCTGTGATACCAGATGTCAGACTAAAATAAGAAATAGAGAGAGACATTATTAGGATGTAAATTACTTCTTTTTTACAGCTAAAATTTAATTCAAAATATACTATGTAGGTTTGTCTCTGAGATTCCAAAGTGCATGTTAGGATATTAAATTTTAAGATTTTCAGGCTTAAAAGTGTTCTATTTTACACATACTTACAATAATTTTTGTGCTCTAATTCTGAAGGGTTGAGAACATTGTCTAAGATTATAAACTAACAATGGTAGAACTTAAACAGTATCACCTGAATCCATTGTGTGTGATGTTCTGGTCACTTCTTTTATCAACTAAGTAGATGTTGAAGAGACATATTTTCCCTTCAGTTCATACATGGTCATTGTGCTTCTTGAATCCTCACAGATAGCTTCAAATTGAAATAATATTGGTAAACTGCAAATAAGTTTTGATAATTTTAATCCTTAAGAGAAGAAGGACCACACTCCAAATTTTTTAAAATGTAAATTATATTTGCTAAGTATTCTTGATTCATATTGATCTCTAGAAAATTTAAATTTAAAAGAAAAGGCAAACATCTGTGTTTATTCATGACTTATTTTTTCTACAGCACATCACAGGCTTACACAAAATCAAATTTTATGCCTTTTTGCTGCAGCCTAACCATACTAGATTCCCTTGCAGTGTAATTAATATGCTTGGTTCAGTACAACAGTATGAATGCTTCTTTCTATAGGAACTATTTCCTTTGGATATATTGCTGGAAACACAAGAGTTAGGAGAACTGCATTAGAATTATCCTACCAAGAAAAAACAGATATATAATCACTGCTAATATCACATCCTCTATTACTAACATTCTTAATATTTGTAGAGAAATCCATATGATTCTCCATCTTCATTAGACCAAAAGAACAGCAAAGACACTTTATGGCATGGAGCCAGAATGTGCTCTGTATCCCAAGACCTGACAATGTTGAGGTTTTAAATGCATATCTAACTTAAATACTTTATCATGTTTTTCTCTGATTTATGTTCATTAACTGCAAAGTCAGTAATTTTTGTTTCTATGCTTTGAGGCCAGTTTGTCAAAATTCCTACATAGTCTTTGTTTTCCTTTCTGTGGTTCCTGTTCATTTCTTGTGGTGATAATCATTCTAATTAAATCACTGTGTAAATCCCACAATTTTTGCTCTTCTATGTATTCATATGCAAACAGAGCACATGTGGTTGTGAACAATTGCACATGCATTTGCACATCTGTGCAGGTGTATGGATGTGTTGGTGTATATACTTGCATATACCTATACATTTTTACATATGCTTATCAATGAAAACCTGTAGTAGGAAAATTAAAATTTAAACTGGCTACATTTATTCATCTTTGATTTTGTTTTGTTTTTAAATACACACTGAAGATGGTTCACATTCTTCTACGGGCAGATTTATTTCAAATCTCTGAATTAATTGACAGATTACTTTGTTTTTTTATGCTAATAGCAGTGCCTTTGCCTTTACAATAGGAAGGTTAAGGCAATGTAAAAGAGTACAACAAATATGATACATGATTGAAGGTTACAGCAGCCAAGAGTAGATGAGTTGTCCATGGAACACTAAAAGATTAAAAGAGGGTAAAAGGCAAAGGAAGACCAGCTGGCTCTGTAGCATATTACTGTTCAGAGTGCATTACTGCTAAATTGAAAAACAGGTTCAAACTGCAGGTTTCCAGGATGCTGCATAGTGGAATGCATACCAAATGTGGTTACTTCAGCCTGCGTAAAGAGTAAGGGAACATGAACTATTGAATGTTATTGGCACTGTTAGCAGCTGTTTACTCTTTCTCTGGGGCGTAGGTTAAGGACAGGGACAAAGCACAAAAATCAAGAGAAAGGAAGTGGATAAAACCAAGCAGGCTTTGCAGAGACTAATCCCTTATCATTTGCAAAGTAGGAATGATATATCTCCTTTAATTTTTTCAAAATTGTTTATTTTATATGCATGCTATCAGAATAAACCTATAAGACATTTACAAGGGGTTTTTGACATATACCGAGAAGGGATTGTTCTCTCAGTCTGAAAGTAGAGATCTGTTACTTTAACCCCTCTCTTTATCACAAATGTCTGTGTAACTTAGAGCCCATCTGTGGCCCACTGCCACAGGGTTATAAACAATGTCAACAGGGAGAGATAAGAAAATGATGATGCCTAAGTCACCAATCTAAATCCAGAAAAACTTTCTTACACAGACTTCCTTTGCGACCTTCAAAAAATTTCATTGTCTCGTTTAGGGCTAGGTAAGAATGTGTGCTATATTTTCTGTACTTTTGTACATAACATATCAATACAAAAAATAATTTCAAAAACCACCAAAACAAAGCAACCGCCAATTGGAAATGGTTTGTAAAGGTCTGGTTCACAACTGTGAAATGTTGACCAGTGTTTCCACCCACCTTGAGATCGTTCTCAAAATGGGATTTTTCCCTTTTTTTTTTTCTTCTATATCCATTGAATGGAACTGAAAAAAAGTTAATTTGAATTAAAATTGGCTAATTTTTTTACTGTGCCAAAATGTTAGGCAAAGGCCTGCACCAAGGCAAGTGAATTTTTCCACAGAGAAGAGGAAGATTGTATTCTTACACTTAGCACTTATTTTATGTTCTTTACGGCAATCTATTATTTACAGTTCATGATATCAGTGAGTATAGCTTGTAAAATACTATTTTAAAAGAATTCTCTCCTGTATTTATTTTTTGTTCTTTGTTGTAAATTGGTTTTCCACTCTTCTTGTGATTAGATCAGACTTTGCTGGGAAAAAAACATCTTTATATACTTTCTGGCATAACAGTTTCAAAGTAATTTTCCTGAAAAGCATCTTTAATATCTGTATCTGGTATATTTTGTGTGTTGCAACAAAACATCTGTTCAGCTTCTTCAGCAGCAATGTACAAAGAGCAGATTGAGTTTCATTATTTACATCTCATATCAAGCAAGACTTGGATAGAAGATCTCTTTTCTACTTTTCTCTCCAAGAAAGGCTCTAATCATATATGGTAAATAAAATGGCTAATAGATTAGGAAGGGAGATTTTTAATAACTTCTGTGCATTCACCTGTTTACTTTCTGCAATGCTTTAATCCATTCGAGTTTTTCCCTAAAACAATATCCAATTGTTATCATGTCTATACATATACAGGAAAATCTTTTGAGCCATTACTTGGAGATAGTTGTGAATTGCAGAAATATTTATGATCTAGGAGATCACTTTAGGGAAAAATAATCAAAATATAGTTTTATGAAAGACAGTTCTCATTACTGTGATAGTGTGTAGTAACAAAATTCCTGTGGCTTTATTAGTACAGGATATAATGACTTGCATGACTGCTATACAGAAGTCTTCTAAAAGAAGAGAATGAAAATAATTAATACTGCAGGAGAAAAAAATAGTTTGTCTTCTGCTCTGTAAAAAAATCAAGTTGCTTGTTAATGTAATTTTAATATATTTATTGACTTCCAAAGTATCTGTCAGAGAATAGAAAAAAATCTTTAAAGCTGAAGTTCCAGAAGAAAAAACATTTTGAAACTAAACATAACATTTTAAAATCACAGTACTAAATATTATACTATCCTTTAACAGATCTATAAAAATAATTAGATTACTGATAATATCTATTTAGCTTACAGACATATTGTACAATATTCTTAGTGCCAGCCCTGTGAACCCTTTAAAACTGAAGAGAAATTCTAGCAGTCATCAGTGAAATTTTAACTGTTTACTAAAGCAGCAACTTACTAGGGTAAATAAACTGGCATTATTATGAAAGGCTGATATCACAACTTAAATTACAACATAAAGATCTGTTTTATAGATTTTTTTTTTCTTCAAGGATATTATTGTATTATTATTGTTTATGCACTAGAAAAACTTATTTTTATATTAGTCTGTATTGGAAATAGTATATACTTTTTATGATTGCAGTTGTTACAGCTAACTATGCATCACAGCCTTGACAGTCTGGCACAAGTGGCAATGTGATGTCTTGGATCTAGTATTTGAATGCAGGTGCTGCACTGAGGCCATGCTAGTAGAAGATAAGGTTAGGGTACACAAACGAAAAAGGCCAGTTGAGACTTTCCAGACTTTTCCTTTACCAGAAGTCTTTAGCATTTCTTTCAGTCTGCGTGGGAAAGTCTTTTTCAGCATCGTGATGTCTGATCTTGTCTTTGCCACTTCTGAGACTGTTTTTGTGCCTCTACACACTGAACGATGGGAGATAGGTGGGAGTAAAGAGCAACTGGCAATGCATCCTGGTCCCTTTGCGCTTAGCTCTTTTAACACAAGTAAACTGTCTCTCAATAAATAAAAAAAAAAGGGAGGGAAAGTGACTTTTATATTATTCTTTTGAGCAGCTGAAGCGGCTCCTAGTATTCCCTTAGGGCTTTCAGGAGCACAGTTGTGATGTTGTCAACAAAGGAAAAAAAGCACAGCAAAGTGAATTCAGTGCTCTTGTTCATCTGTATGTGGACTGATGCAGCTTTGGAGCGGCAGCTGCTGCTTTTTCTTAGCAATGAGTTCTATGAATCTGAGTGCAGGGTAGCCATGAAACTGCCTTGTTATCCCTTTGAAAAACAGCATTGTTTAAAAATAATCTAAAGGAGCTTTATTTATTATTAAAACTAAACTGTGATACCCCTGTTGTCCCAGTGAGCTTGGGCTGGGAAGGGTAATGAGATTTCTATTCCAGAAAATGATTTCTGTTTGATTTCCTGACTTGTGATCAAGCTGACTTGCTGCTTGATGTCTTGGCCAACTTGTGGTCATGAGCTAAGGAATGAACTTAAGGCAGAACAATGTGGCAACAGAAAATGAGGAGAAAAGTTAGGTTTAATATAAGTTGTGGGGAAAAAAAAAAGATACAGATAATTAGCTTTTCATATGGTTTGGGCTTCAGAAAAATATGAAAATGGTTACAATAATAGTGAGAACAAAGAAAAGAGATATTAGAAACTAGGGATGCTGGATAAGTTCTCCCAAGTCTGTAAAGAGTGAGTAACTCATTTTGTGTGGCCTAGTATAAAACTCTGTAGCTTTCTCCAAAGGCAACTCCACTTAGGCATGGGAAAATCACTTGGTGTATGGTTGTGACTCCTGTGATATAACCAGGACATACTAAGAGTAATGCAAATTCTTCCCTGTAGATATCCCTGTGTAGTGGGTTAGACTTGGCTAAAAGCCACACTCCCATCCAGTTGCTTGCTTACTCCCTCTCTGCTATCAAGGAAGAAAAGGAGGAAGAAACCTCATGAGTCAAGACAAAGACAGGAAGGTCCCTTACCAATTACTGTCATAGCAAAATGGACTCAATTCGGAGAAAATGACCTTAATTTATTGTCAATTAATAAAATAAAATAAATGTTTAATCAACAAAGTCAAGAATCTGTCACAATTCCTCTTCATAATGCTGCTCTTCAGATAAAGCATATTTACCTGTTTATATGCTTCTTGTTGTCATATGTAGCAAGTAGCCTACCCGTGAGATCTGGCAGAAAAGAGAGGGCAAATTTTCAGAAGCAGTGGTTGGATTCATGTGGAGAATTAAAAACAAATGCAGACATGTATATGAAAGGCAGAATGCATGGGCTGAAGCTGTTTAAAAGGAAGGATGGGGAGAGGTGTTTTGTTATGGCAGGCTGCATTTCAAGAAGTAAATTATTTTAATACTTGCCAAGTCTTCCCTTACTTCTGGGTAGCTGTTGCATTCCCAGGACAATGTCAATAGTAGCACTGGCTACTCTGTCTCTGTTACCTTCCCATATTGGCTCCCAGGTGTGGAAACTACAGTAACCACTCTGAGGGACTGCTTTTGCAAGCAGAGGTAGTTCTTGTGACTTGATCCATCCCTTCATGTTGGCATATGAGGGCTGGCCTTGGCAATTGTTGTAATCTTCCAGATATTTCTCACCTGTTTTCCATCTTGGAAGCAGGCTTAACCCAAATATTACTTAAACAGCTGCAGATTTCTGATTGTCTCAATAATGACCAGCAGCTTCACTGACGGGGAAACTTAGCTGTTTCTCTGTTTTTCAGTGCTTGGCTGCAGCTGTTCTACACCTGTTACAGGACTGCAATTGTACAATTCTTCAAATTCTATAGAATGATGATTTAAAGTATTATATATATATATATATAATTTCAAGTATTTATATGTATGTAATACTTGCAGTAATCGTCCTATAAAATTTTAGAATTTAATCTGTTTATAGTATTATACATATATATGTATATAACTTCACATAAATAAGGTGGTAAATCATATATTCATATTAGTGTAAAAATTACTGTAATTGAACACTATTTCACAAAGAATATCCTGAGATGCTTCACAATTTATGAGGTAGTATATGGATGATGTCTTACTCTCATCAAAAGATGTGAGGGTAGAAAAGTCAAGTACTCCAAAACTGTAAAATAAGAAATTGCAAAGAAGGCTGACCAAGTTTTTTCTATCAAATCCTTTCCAAAAATAATTTCAATTTTAAAAAAGTTTAAAGTCAGTGTTGTCTCTGTTTATTTTCATTAAAAGTGAATGATCCAAAATATTTTTTGATAAATTTTGGGAAATCTATTAAGAAATGCTGATGCAAAGCCTTGGGAGAGCAGAAATTTTATTTGTCAAGTATCCCCTTTGTTCTCTTGGTTTTGCACTGTCATTCCTGCACTTTTTCTGTCACTAGGACAAGAGGCTGTGGTCCATCGTGGAAAAATTGGTGTAATGGTGAATGCAATGAGTGATTTTCTAGAAAATAAAAGTTGAATGTGTAGTGATAGCAAAACTGACTGTTGTTTACAGTGAAAACCATGTCAGTGTATTTCACTTATTTGGTCTGGATGAAAGTATTATACCTCACTGTTGTTTAGTTGACATCTGGACTTTGGGCTGTACTTGAAGTAGCTTTTTTGCTGCCTTTGTTATTTAACTTCTTAAATGCCAGGCATTAGTGAAGTTTTATTGGGTTAATTTGTAACCTAAAGAACCTGTGCCTCTGATACCAGACGTAATACTGAAAACTCCTATTTTTTTAAATACTAAAAGCAAAGGTGTGTTTTTATTTTGAGTGGTGTTTATCTTAGAAAAATACGGAAATTTGCTGAAAAACAAAAAGGAAAAGCAAAAATGCTATCTCCAGGAAAGAACAAATAAACCTCCATGTTGCATGAACCCTTGCAATGGCATTTGACACTCGACTAGAAATGGAAAAGTCACTGTAGGAGAAAAGAGTGAACAGCTGTTTAGCTGCACAACATAATGACAATACTTTACGCTTTCTTTTTTTACATGCATTTTAAGAGTCATGGAGTTAGTAATGCAAGCTGGGCACTTTATGCTTGCCTCAGTGAACTCACAGTGAATTTCAAACCACAAAAAATGGGAATTGAGAATGAATTGTAACTAAGAAAAACCATTTGTAAGATGAAACTTCACCTTAAACTTGCAAATGAACACAATATTACAGTACATTACAGGAAATTCTAGAGAGCTTTATCTAGTTTGTATCTAGTTTCAAATACTTTAAAATATATTCAGATTTTCCTTAATCTAAATGTAGTTTGCTCATAGCAAGTCATCTGGGACAAGTATGCAGGCTATTCCACCTCAATTAGAGCAGCTATGCGTATCTGCTGTCTTAGTGTGATTATTCTGTACAAAGTAAGGCACTAGTTATCTCAACAAAGATTGCAAAATACTTTAGTCAAGAGCATCAACCAGTCTTTTTAATAGGTTCCTAGCCCCGTACAGGTTTTACGTGTTCAATATGTCTCACGTTAGCAAATCTTCCACCTGATTGACTTCTTCAGTATTATACATCTCAGATAAAGCCTTTCCATTTTGATAACTGCCTGCAATACATTGCATTATCTTCAACTGCATTCACCCAAAATCTGCCTTGTCATAATAGGCCTGTGTTCAAAATCCTGGTCATCCCTGAACGAGTTTTATTTCAGTAATTAGCCTTAACACCTACCAACACCAATTTTATTGGCCCACTCATATAATGATGCCCTTTGTGATAAACTGTTCAGATAAATGAAATATATTTCAATACTGCCAGAGATTTGATTCACACCCTTTTGACCAATCAGCATTTCGAATTGTAAAAACATCCTCCCCTGAAAAACCATTCCCTTTTAAATTTTTAGAATGCCAATCTTGCTCTAAAATGAAAATGAATTTCATTCTGATGTAGCTGTGTTACATGTTCAAGTGTATTTCATGTGTCATTTTGTATGAAATGTACACAATGTACGCATCATTTCAAATACCTATGTTTAATCCAGCTATGGCACTGGAATGCTATCCCAGTGTGGGACATGAAGTACCTGCTGGGTTGCATTTCCTATCATGTGTTTAGGACTGCTGTCTGTGTCTGAAATGTATATTAGCATTTCCAAAATTCCATTAAATTATTCACTTTGAATATGGACTGATCCAGCTGTCTACCCCAAACACACCTGGGCCCCTCAGTATGCTTGTGGTTCCACTTATCTTGACTGTTCTGTTTGTCCTGCTTACATTTTGTTTCTCTTACTTGATTGGCTAATTTTCCTAGGGAGCTACTTCAGAGCAGTTAACAAACCAGTAACACCTAGAAACAATTGCATCCTGACAGCACTTTGTCCCTCTAGTCAGCAAACATTATTGGCATTGGATAGAAATAAGCATTACCACATCTAAAACTGCAGTTGTGAATATTCTCACTGAAAAAAACTCTCTCCCTCTTACTGCAAGGGAGAAGACCTTACAGCTGCCTTGTTATTTCTTTTTGAATTCTAAAATACAATTAAATCTATATGATTCAACAGGTATCTATGGCAGAGTTTTCATACATACAATAGGAATATTCCTTCTCTGGTGTACAAGCATCTTGCCTAGCACAGAAAGCTGATCATCCTTAGGAAGACTTTCAGGAATGCCTCAAATGAAAGAAGTAAACCATGATATTGAAATCTCATCTATTTGGGGAATTCTCCTTGAAAAAAACAATATGAATGTAAATATGTATTTATGCAAGAATGGGATCTTAGCCTGAATGATTTAGAAAATTATCACTTGATCCACCCACTGTCCATTCATCTAAGCTACATTTCCTGAGCTTACCTATGATGATGTTATGGGAGACAGTGTCAAAAGCCTTGCTGAAGTCAACATCGACAACATCTGTATAAAAGTTCCAGTTTTTCATTTCAGTCTCTTGCACAGCAATCTCACAAGCATAACTCAGCAATTGCTGGAAAGGTTTCCTGGGAATAGGTTGGAATTTTTTAAAATAACACTCTCATTAGATTTACTTTCTTACAAGTTTGTAAGAAGACTGCTGCTCTGCTGGAAAATCTGTAGTTCCTGTATGTGGCCAAATGTGCCTATCAGACTTCAGCTTCACTTTGTTTTCCCTCTAGAGTTGCTTTTTTGTTTTTCCCTGTATGATCTCTGTAGGAATCATGTGCGTTGGTGGTGCTTTCTCGTGTTTCACACCGGATTTTATGAAGCTCTTCTACGAGCACCATGCTGCGTAAGGGAAACAGCAGAACAAATGTGTTATGCTGGTTGGTGGCTAGCAGTGAGCATTCAGCTAACAGTCTCTGAAAGGACACAGCAGGAGTGGGTATTTGTTTTCACATAGCTGTGGTACTATTTCCTCTTCTGTACTTCATAACTCACTGTAGAACACAGGGGTAGATATTAGCATTATGCAATTGCTTTTATTGCTCACCCGAAATGTCAGTCATGATAGTACGTAAGAACCAGATCAAGTGACAGAGGAGGCAGATTTCCAAATGCCCAGAGACTCAGTAAGGTGCAGAGAATTGGCCTTACACATCGTTAGTGGGAGGACTGAGAACACGCAGTTCATTTGGGAAAAGGTCTTTTTGGATTTTGAGTGGCATGGCCTTTAAGAAGACAGAGATGCCATTCCAAAAGTGGCATCCATGAAAAGAATATGAAAGTAATGGAATGGTAGAAGAGGCAGGTGGAGAATTGCATGACTAATTTCAGAGCACATATATACCCATATGTGGAATTTAGTGACCTCTCATACATTTGTGAAGTTTTGAAGGATTGAGGCATACATAGAATCTGGGCCACTGCAGGCTGACCATCACTACCCATTTGGAGCATATGCTTTTTTTTTTTTTTTTTTTTGCCGGGGGAAAGGACATGGGAATATGGAGGTGAGGAGTGGGGGTGGGTTGACACACCAGAATTCACCTATTCAGCAATTGTCATATGCTTGGGTTCCACCTTTATGTTAAACCATATTAATTCCTGTAAAATTGAATCATATTAATTGATTCTAGTAGGGTTGTTATGGTACACATGAAGAACTGTGCCCAAACATAGAAAATAGCAGGTTTTACATGACAAGTTTTTAGGCAGACAGTGATGCCAGTCAGTCTTGTTGCAGAACATTTTTACTTGGTTTAAATTTAAAATCAAAATTATAATCTTAACAGTGGGAATGTAATAATGTGTTATCATCTTTTTTTATTCAGAAAACAAGGAAATATTATAGTCTGTCCTGAACACCAAGGGAGAAACATACATGAGATTATAAATGCTAATTTAATTGAATCCAGTACACCTTGTTTTTGTCTAATTTTTGAGAAGTTTGATTACCTCATAATAACTCAAACTAGAAGGTGGTAGGCGTAGTGAAAACATCATAATAATTTAAGTTTCCTTTTATGTGAGAATTCTTGCATTCCATGTAATGTCATTTTCCAAAAATGAGTAGTGAAAGATGTTTAAAAGAAAGCTGTAAAAACCTATAAGGCACTTAGTTGTGTAATTGTAAACCACAGGGACAAATTTCTTTCTGACCTACGATTTTCATCCTTCAGAATGTGACGGCAGATACTGCTCTTACTCATCTAAAGTGTCATAGCAGTACCTCCCAGGGATAAGTACAGTACTGTAGAAACATTCACCTGGGGCTTCAGCAGTTAATGACTGTTGTCTGAAAGATGAGGAGAAATGGGCATTTACCTCTCTGCCTAGAGCAGCAAGTAACCCTACCTCTAGTACTGGTACTGAGTCCTATTGTAGATGAGGATTAGTGCCAGTACATTATTTTTCTGTGTGCAACAGCTGTGAGTAATCTCCCCCTAAAATCTGACTGAGAGTTAACAAAAATAAAACTAAAACATCTGTGCCAGCTATGCACAGCTGTGTCTGCCTCTGTGGATATTTCTGCAGAGCATTCTGTACGATAGTTGACCATTTTGTTTTTTAGCCCTATCAATTCAGAGGAGTCAACAGAAGAATTAAAAGTAAAATTTTGGGAATCGTTTGATGTTTTATTACATCTTTCCTGATTCCAGTGATTCTTCTTCCTTTCCTAGTTTTCCATACTTCATTCATAACAAAATGATTTCAGGCAACCTTGTAAGAAAATAAATAAGCAAAGAAGCTGTCCTATCACTCCTGCACTCCTCCTTCCATTCGTCACAGTATTACTCAGAAATTACTTCTATTGAGCTTTGTTCAGGGAAGCAGCTCAGTGTACTTAATAAGAACTTTGAATATTCTCATTTCCTGTTCTCTTGGACCCATTTATATGTTTTCTGTCTACATCCATGCATCCAGTGATCTCTTAATCACATGTAAATCTGGACCAGGACAGCTGCTCTGAATTCCCTTTTACTTGTGCTGATTTCAAACCCCAGCATTGAATTGTTTTCTTCTGCTACTTTATCACCACTTTTGCAGTATTGAAATTCCCTCTACTGTGTAAGCCAGAGGTATGAACAACATCATAATAATAAATATAATCATAAAAAAGGAGGTGTCCCAGCTTATATTCCAGTTCCATCCCCTTTAAAATTTCATTTAAAAACAGTCTTTAGCTTGGTTACCCCATTATTTTCCTGCTCAATCACATATGATATGCACATCTAACACTTCTCATTTTCTGATAGTATGTAGTAATACCTATTTAATACCCGGATTAATTCTCCACATTAATCCTCTCACTAGTTGTGTTAATGCATGGATATCTGTATCACTTGTGCTGCCCTCTTTTACTACACTTGTGGCAGATTTTGAATGATAGAGAAACAAAAACTGAAAATCAACACTTGAGGCAGCCTCAGGAATGTAGCAGTGACATCCTGAGTGTCTACTTCAACACTTGACACCAGCAGAAATAGCATATTTTATTTGCTAATAAGTATTTTAGTCTGTCTTAGATACAAGGTTCAGCAGGGACTTCCTCAGTTAGTCTAGGGCCATTCATGAAAGACCTACTGCAAAGCTGCTTTGGGCATTCTCTGCAATCCCCTATGACTTGTTTCTAATGTATTTAATTTAAAACTAGTCTTCAAGATATCCTAGAGGATCAGTGTTGCACTGGAGTCATATTTTGAATACATTTTATTGAAATTTATTCTAGGAAATAAGGAAACGAAAACCTTTGATAACTCTTAAGAATAAAAACATCTAAACTGTTCTTAATGGGCAAAAAATAAGCAAATTCACATCTTATCTGTATAGAAAGCCCACATGGATTGGATTCTGCACAGGGAGAGATTGTGTGAGTTATTTGTTAGCTTTGTGTTGATAGAGATTGTTTTTGTGGTTTGCTTTGAACTCTTTTGGCAACATCACAAAGGTCTTGGTAAAACCATGAACTTACAGTTCCAGAAGTAGAGTCTCTTGGTTTCTACTGCTGTGAGAAATGAACTTCCTGCTTGTTCTACAGCATAGATGAGCCTCAACAAGAGCTTGCATAGCATCTGACATTGAATGCAACTGGAAAATATTTATCTTTAATGAGAACAAAATGTACTTCCACATTGACTTGAAGCATTTTTTACCAAAATCAAGCCATTAAATTTTAGTTATTATTTAAATTGATAATTATCTGAGATGCAGTCATACAGAATTAGTATGCTTTACTGTGCATGGACTGTGTTAAGAAACATCTCTGTGTTGACACAGAATTTCTCTATTTCCATCATTTGAGAGAGTCCAAAGAATAATTAACTTCAATCATTTTGGTATGGTGCTGATGAAATTAGTATGAAGAGAAGGTGGAAAGGAGTTGGTTTAGGTTAGTGAAATGAAGAGTAATTGTATAGCAAGGATGAACTGTAAATATGTAGTCTGTGAATTGTGCTAACTCCTGATTTTTACTGCCCACTGTAATTAACCTGGAGAAAAAGTTGTTACAGGATTCATATAGAGTAATTATGCATACAAGAATCATACTTTCAATTTTATCTAAAATTAGCTTCTTTTACCTGCATTTATAAACTTTGGTATACTTGATAGCACTTCTCTGTTCACTCATAACACAGGGTGCATCTTTTTAATAACTCAAAGAAGTAACTAAGTTTAGGAAACTTGAAAATATTTGTATGGCTAAAAAGTGGAGTTTTGATTCAGTCATTTAATCATGTCAATATTCTTATTAAACTTTACAAGCAAAACGGAAAGTAAGTACTTTTTGGCTACATATCCAATGTTATATACATCTTCTTAGATAATATCCTTAAAACATAATAGTTTAAAAACACTAAAAAGTCTTGTCTCTTCTCAGTTTATGTTTTCGTATCAAACTGTCACAGGCACAGATTTGTCTGTGCTTTAACAAACTGTTGAAAAGTTGCCAAAGCCTAAGCAAACACAGAATCAAAATATGATGATTATAAACTTAATCCAAGCCAAATTTATAGCTGAAAAAAAAAATTGGGTAATCTTCCGTTATTATCACTTCTCCTTAATATTATTCCTCATGTATTTGGTTTTGTTCTATTTATCCTTGTAAAAGGTTTCATGGTCAAATTTAATAGGATATTCAGGGGTTGTATGTGTGTTGTATCAAACAGACCAGCTCTGATTCCTATCAGATATTCAGGACTTTTTTTAAAGTAGTTGCAAAGCACCATGTGTTGGTAGAATACAGTTAGTGTTCTTAGTTAGATTGGATAAAATGTTTGAGGTTGGCTTTGAAAAAGTAATTTTAATGCTTTTTCTTCAGCTGTTAAAGTTTCCACTTCCAGTTAATGTTCTATGGTATAGAAAAGATTGTGGTCATATAATAAAGACCTCTGGATGACAAAAGAACAAAAGAAAAATGATAGAACAGAATCTTTAATTAAAAACCATCTTCTAGCTCAATTTCTATTTAACCGGTTGTCTACTGTTTGCCTCCAAATTGTGCCAATATAACGGTTTGGCAAGTTCATGTGAAAAAGATACATATTTCATAAAGTGACTGGAATAATATTTAAAATTACTCTTAGCTATAAGAAAGATGTCTTCATAGACAGCTTCAGATAATTTTCTATATTTTAAAAAGGCAAATTTTCAGGAATTGAAATTTCAAGTTTCTGAAACATGAATCAAGTAATACAAAACTTACCCCCCCCTCACCCATTGGTGTAGAGTTTATTTTGTTGTTTATAATCTTTAGCTTTTGGTGAATTACCTATTTGTCCTTAATAATAGATGTCATCTGTACATTGCATTGGTTTATTTTACGTTTCCTAACAGCTTTGTTATTTACTTTCACTATTATAGGGAGAACTAGAATAGAGAGAACTATTTCAATGCTCAAATGACTTGAGAATGCCAAAGAAGTTATTTAACTTTGGTAAACACAAGGGATTTTTAACACATTACTGTTAGAAAGGGGAAAATAGAGGAAAACCTGTACAAGTCTGCAGGGAGATGAAAACCTGAAAAGCTTAAGACTTCATTTGATTAAGAAAAGTCAGAATGAAGACTGTCATGGAAATATAGAAGTAGATATACCTCGTGAGGCTACTTAATCAAACCCGTCATCCATGGCAGGATCAAATATGCTGAAATTAATCCAGAGTGATATTTGTCTAGCTGGCTCCTAAAAACCTCTGAGGATGGAGATACTGTACTCTCCAAGCAGTCCATTTCATGGAATACCTGTTCTTTACTTCGAGGGTGTCTTGTATCTTCTGCTCTGGTAGGCCAGCTGATGTTTTTCAGTCTTTTGTCCTGTGGGTATTAAAAGCAGAGGACCACTGTGTTCTTCTGACTGTTTGACTGTTGGAAACACTCCATGATATCTACCTCTTTTACCTCTTTTCTTATTTGAACACAGCTAATTCCTTCACTCTCTCTATATAACTCATGTTTAGCAAAAGACTTAATGTTCTG
Organism: Pachyramphus minor; assembly: GCA_013397135.1. NCBI lineage: Eukaryota > Metazoa > Chordata > Aves > Passeriformes > Tyrannidae > Pachyramphus > Pachyramphus minor. The sequence continues at coordinate 188,412 of VYXB01006064.1, forward strand.
TTGTTTTCCGTTGAAAAAACCTCATTTAGTCATGTTTTCCTTTAATTGTATTGCACAAAACTAGGCAGAATATGCCAGCTGAGTATTCTTCAGTAGTGGGAAGAGCACAGTAATTGCCCTCAATGTATTACATATGCCATATATGTGCCATGTTGAAGTATGTTTCAACTTGATCTAGTTGCTCTCTGTAATTCATGGTTAGTTTGCATTTATTTGAGGAGGGGTTCAATTTTTTATTTATGTCTTTCTGCAACCTAATAATTTATTCTTTATTTTTAGTTTCCATTTGTTTTTCTGAAGTTGCTCTTTTTCCTTTGGTTCATTTCAGGCTTCAGCTCTGATCCTGTCTCTTTGGCATTTGTAATCTTTCCAAAGCTAGTGCTGTACATGAAAGGTGTGTTCTCTAGTCAGTCCTACAAGATGTTGTAAACTTTGAATAGATGAATATTCAAGGCCTGTGACTGGTAATTGCTCTGAGAAAGTATTAATTGATGTGTGCATATCATGATAGAAATTTTACCTGAACTGTGTTTTCCCAGCTCGCTTGGGAGACTCTTGCAGAAGACACTATCAAGAAGAGACGTAATTTCTAAGCTTCCCAGACTAGATTGTGAATCCAACAGGAAACATTTTCTGGCACTACGTTTGTACAACCTTAGTCAATTTTTGCAGTGTATAAAATACTATAAGTCTACCATGGGTAAGCAGCATATGGCTTCAGGGCTAAATAGATAACAAAACACAGTAGAAGCAACAAAGGAATGAAAATAAATTGCAGGAGTAAGAGTTGAAAGAAAGAATGTTGAGATTCCATCCTGAATGAGACTACGGGAACACTATTGCTGGGTTGTTTAGATAGCTTATTGACTTCCCCTGGTTCAGACTGCATCCTGGTATTCTGTGTTTACTGTTGTATCCTTGGAGATTTGTAGCCTTGATAAGCTCACAGAAGATACTAAGCTTCTTTCTTTGCCTGGCTGTGAGAAAAAAAAGGTATAAAGTAGAAAACCTGTTTTGTTTGATAACGACAACCTCTTAATGATATCCAATGCAATCTTAAAAGATTTGGAGATTACCTAAAAAATCATGTGTCCTTTTTTCAGATCAAACATTAAATGCGGAGAAAAAGAACAACAAAAAAGAAGGAAAGATTGTCATTCTTGCTTGTTTCATTCATTCTTTGGAGTTTTGGTTGGTTTTAATATTTCTTAAAAGTTTTCAGGTTGATATCAGTTGCTGTCAAATTTTGGGCAGAGTGTTGGCCTTTTCATCAGATAAACTTAGTCTGGTCCATTGGAGTAAAAAGTTGTAGGGTAATCAAAAAAAAATAGACCATTATTCAGTAAAGTTCATTTAATGAAAGCAACAGATCCATATGTAAAATCTAAGGTACTTTAACATTTCAAAACCACTGTGGCCTGAGTTTCCATTACTGATACCTATCAGTGATAGCTGGAATAAAAGTGTGTAAAAACCCAAATCATCAAAATCAAGGGTAAAGATCACCAATGTGTTGGTCACTATATAGTTTCTGTATCTATGGCCATATAAGCCTATAGGGCTGTATCCGTTGCTAGGTAGAGTTTTCCATCTTCTAATTCAGAAAAATTGTAGCTAGAGCATGAGGGAAAGTTTGGTTAAATCATATATCGGGTAATTCATTTGAGAATCCTTCTCAAAGTTCTGGAGCAGTCCATGTATACTCAACCTGTTAGTATTTTTCCTAAAAGTAGGACATGTCTTTCTTCTTGACATGAGTCTACGAAAGAGGAATGCCAGCTAATACAGTCTGTAATTAGCACTTACTATCTGTCCTAGAAGACCCTGAGAGCAAATTTTGCCTAACTGTATTTGATATGACTTTTCTCTTCCTTCCTCAGTAGTTGAATTTGAGCACATTAGCTGCTTCTACATATAGAGCATAAAAGAGAATTGTCTCACTAAAACTTCTGGAAGTCCCCTCATAGATATGGAATGCAAAATCCTGTAGTACTATATGAAAAGTTTTCTAGTATCACTTAGGGATTTTTTTCAATGATCTGACTTTCCTCAATTTGTACCCATAAAGTATTGTACCAACCCACTTAACCAGATATTCAGATGTGCAATTACATATAGGGAAGGCTAATTGTGCTTATTTTTCCTAGGGTTAGCTGCCTCACTCTGTTTTTATAGCATAGAATACGTTAAGGAAGTAAGAAAAAAAATATGACTGTGGCCCAATTAGCTACCACATTATTATTTATAGACTTATCTAATGCCATTTACAGGATATGAAAGAGCTGAACAATAAAAAAATGAAACTGTGTTTATGTTGCACCGTAAAATAAAGCATGCTAGCCTATTAAAGTCTAAATCAGTGTGAATCTTAGGCAACATCAGTTCCTTTCTAAATATTTTTTATCCCTATAATGAGGCTCTGATGGTGGATAATTTATATTCTACTTCCATTTCCTATCTTTTAGCTATTTTAGATATGATAATCATGTTCCACAAATCATTGATGAAATTCAGGATTTGTTCTTAAATACAGAATCTGTATGCTCTCGAAGAAGAATTGAATTGCCATAATTACCTTGCAGTCCCTACTTTATAAGATTTAGGGTAGTATTTGTAAATGGCTTATGCAAAATTAATCATACCTTGCAAGCTGCATGAGGAGAATTGTTCACAGCAACACAACTTAATCCAGTGGATGAAGCATTGTTTACAAGACAAGAGAACAAGACTGGAGCAAAGTTCTTCCTGCCATTCCACTTCTACATGCTATCATACAAACAATGTCAAGTTACTCTATTTTTTAGTCATCTTTTACATTACATATGGGGAAGAATAATGTCTTATAACGTTTTTCTTCACTACCTAGGAAAACTGAGCCTTGATTTTAGTGCAAACTCTAAGCCACAACTGTAATGCAAATAGTAAGTCAAAATTGCCATCCAGTGTTCATTAATAGAAGTCATTTATCGTTCAGGATTTGCCTGATATAACATTTTAAAGGCACCTAAAGCAGGAATGTATAAACTCATAGCTAGGATACCTCACTGGAAAGTAATGGCAATTCAGCGCAAAAAGATGGAAAGAATTGGTTGGTTTCACTCCTTTGGTTACACAGCAATGAAAAATCCTGCTGACACACCCTAACAGTTTGATCTCTAGTAGCAACAGGAGACAGAGCATTCCCAAATTGCAAATTTGAGTAATAAGTAGGCACAAGAAAAAGGGCCATGCATAAACTTGCCACTAACTCCAATAGCTTCTGCCACTCTGATGGTATCACACCCATTTTCCTGAGATTTAGTTTTACCACCTAGTCATCAGCTATATGCTTCTTTCTTGACCAGATGCTCTGTAACATATTTGGCAACATGTTCTGTCTTAGACGGAAGAAGGGACTATGCAGCTGCTTTTCAGTAGTGTGCAGAGAATAACTTTGCATCCTCATTTTGTTTTTCAGCACTCAGGTATTCAGTCATATTTGCCAATAGTGAGGAAAAAGAATAAATCTTATAGCATCTCATGTAATAATTTTAGAAATTAATAACAATTCTCTTTGGCAGTACTAAGTTTCAGTCTGTCATAGAGCAGCCCTATTTGTTCCCAGTGTACAGTTCGTGTTTGAAAACGTGGGGATGGTAAAGGGTTCTTTAATTTGGGGCTGATATGAGCGTCCTTAGAAAGTACTAGAAACTCATCTTGTGCAATAAATGCCATGAATTCAGCCCTCAAAATCCTTGAAAAGGGATTATTTGAACCCTACCAAGACAAGGACATTCAAAATTATCAACTGCTTTCTGAAAAAAAGATTGGTTTTTTTAACTGACAATAGTCAATAGATTCAATATTAGTCCAGGTATCTGTCTTCATCTCTCTTATCCTTGTCTAAAAATCTACAGAAGTGATAAAATTAGCATCTTAATATGCAATATTCATATTTTGGCAGTTTATTTCTTTAAAATTTCAGGTATGACGTGAGAGAAAAGTTGAGACCAATGCTTTTTTAGATTAGGCACTTTCTAGGTTTTACTTTCCTGGTGTAATGACTTGCCTGGCAAAGCATTACAGTGTCAGTAATTTCTTGTGTTGAAAGCTCTTCTCATGTGCTGGAAATAATTCATGGGAACTCAGGTTTCCACTATTGGATTTAGACTGAAATAACTAAATTATGAAGTATCATCTATTTTCTGTTTCACTGGAAATTAAAAAAAAAAAAAAAACAACAAATTTATTGTGCTAATTGGGTAATTATATATGACAAAAGGTCACAGAATTACCTAATCTGCATAAGTAGATAGACATTCTAAATGAATACATATGTGCACATTTTGGCTAGTTTGAATAGTAGCCTAAATCCTTGCACGTGTTAATATGAATTATATGCAAACTTGTTTCCAAGAAAAATTCTCTAAGGAATGAATATTTATTTGTGTATTTTGGGATTTTTAATGACGAGAATTGTACAGACTGTAGAATAAAAGACGTGCATATTAAACTAATAAATGCTGTACATAAGTGAACTCTTACTAGATTCACTCCTTCCATTGGTTAAATTACTAATTACACTATTTGTTCAAAATACCAGTATTTTAGTCCTTCTGCAGTTTGATCATCGAATAGCAGAGATAACCAGGGAAATAAAGATTCAATGTCGTCAGCATCAGAAAATTATTTTCTGGTTTTTTTAGTGTGTGCTTCTGCAGTTTTCATTGAAAGAGAATTCCATATTCTTTGTATGATGTTTTTACCATGAAAATTGAGTATCCTTTTGGGATAAATGTGTCAACAGAAAGGCACATCACAAAAATAAATAGAATAATTGCAAGCAAACAATTTTCAGCTAGTGTTCTCAGGACTCTTATTTTTATTGATGTTTCCCTCACACTGGCAATCTTTCCTGATAATGTAATCTTGAAAACAGTTTGGTTCTTCTCTGACCTTTGCATTCAGAAACATTTGTCAGAGTGGTTTTGCATGTATTTTTCCCCTAAGGGATCGCAGGAAATTCTGATCAGGGACAGTATCACTTAAGTGTAAAATGGCTCTGCACAAGATCACAGGTTTAAAGAAGGCACACAGATAAAATTTCTTTCACATTTTTCATACAACTGCCTCAGTTTTATCATTCTGGCACTTCTGCATCTGTCCAGCTCAATAGATTAAGAAATATAATAGCAGCAAGGATGCACCATCAGGTAAAGGACATTCGAATTTAATTTCTCTCCAGCATGGGGCTTGACTGGACTGCCTTGCTATCTTTCTTGTTTGGATCAGCGTATCTATCTGTGTTGCAGACCCTCGAGCGCAATTTGCTGATTTTACTTGCTCTTTGTAGACTCTTAGGTTTGAAAAGATAAGCTCAGTACTTGTTGGAAACAAGGAATAACAAACCCTATTGCTTTTGTACCTTACTTGTGGGCCGGAGGGCCCCACAGAGGTGTTTGCACCGCTCTGAATTTGGTGGCTGCTTCACCCTGTACCATTTTGCCATGGTCTGCACACTGGGTCTGCAGCATCCTCACACTGTTAGAGCCCTCCAGCTGACTCTTCCATTGCACTTGAGGTAGTGCATCAGCTCTCTGACTATTTTTTAACTTTTAACCTTACTTTCTGACAACCTAGCCTGAGCTATTTTCTAGCAATGCCACCTTAGGGTATAAATCAGTTTACCCTTTCCACATCACTTCATTGAAAATGCCAGACAGTAAAAAAAGGAGATCTCAAAACTGGTTGCATAGCTCTGATATCTAAATAGAAAAACTCTTTCTTCAAGATAAGATGACTCAGAGCTTATGCGTCCATTCAAAAATATAAAATATCCTTCTGACAGCTGCACTGACTTCTCATATTAATTAATTAGAATCAAGAAACTATTCTAGCAAAGGAAAGAAAAAAGCATGAGTTAGAACGTTGCCTAGTTATCTTTAACTAGTGTTTCCCTATACCAGGCTTTGAGAACAAACTGTCATATGTAAAAGTTTAAAAACCTTACTAACAAGGATAATCAATCTTTTTAATGACAAAGTCTTCGCAGAGTCACAGTGCAAAATTATGATTATGATTAAATTCCTTAGGGGGTGCTTGACTGACAGCAACTGAAGCTGGCTATCACAGTCATAACTTGAGATATAGTTAAGTTGCACTATTTGCTAACCAGAGGCAAGAAATACAGACTGGCATGTTAAACTGCACAGGGCATACTATATCTTTATGCAGGGCAGGATTAAGTCTTCAGTACTTTTGCCCCAAACTCTTTCTGACCTTTTTCTTTGCTCTGTAGTGTATTTGACATTCCAGAGGAAGGCACAAACCAGCACAGCAAACATTTTCAAGGTTTACTGCAAGGAAAATTGTACAAGTTATCCTGAGTCCAAGCTGACGTTATGTTCATATGCATTTGTTGTCTTGGTAGCATTAAATAGGTGGTGAAGAGGTTTAGTTAGATTTTTCGGTTTCTCATTTCATGTAAGGGCAACCTATTGCTAATGGTCATTTTTAGCCTCCCCTTGTCAAGCTACTGCCAGAGGAAATACAGCCAGAATGCATCTGAACTGTCCAGCAATTGCCAGCTGTCTTTCTGAGGTGCTTGACTTTTTGACATTCTTCTGAAAAATCTTACAGCTTCTTTAATCTATGCCTATAAGAACAGGAGTGAAGAATCCTGCATGCCATATAAGCAAGTCCCCTCTCCACAATTGTATTTCTTGTAATTGTTGTGATTTGGGCTTGGGGATCAAGGGTAGGATGTCCTAAAGAAAAATGTTGATCATCACCCATAATCCAAACTTCCAAGAATTTTGAAATCATTTCTAAATCTTCATATGAGCTCTACAGAATGAAACATCTTTTTTTAGAGTGTTTAGAGACAAGCCCGTCTATAACAAGGAGTTGAGTTATCTAAAATAAACACCTTTCTTTAAAAAGGATGCAAGAAGTAAAAACCTGAAAAGAGTTGCATTTCACACTTACAGAACACTGCCCCATCTTCTCTTCTATGTTCTTCCCTGTATTCTATTCATTATAAGCTAGACAAAATCTTATAAAGAATTCTTTTGTTTGTGTTTAAAAGAATATGGTGATTTTGGATTCCAGACTTCACTGTCAGTGGGATCTGTGATCATAAGTGACTCAATCCTTTTTGAAAGTCCTATCCTTAGTCATCCCCATGGCTGTGTTGCCCTTGTAGCCCTCCAGTCTTTGCAGCATCAGGTGCCTTTGTATAGAGGAAACAACCTGCTTGACAAAGAAGTGTCAGACCACAGCAGGATAGCTAGCCTGTTGTGGAATAGCAGCTGTCAGAAGAAAAGAACAAGAGTTTTGAGTCTTTCTTTTCCTTATCACAGATGACAGCTGAGGGAAATAGAGCTAGGTTTTAATGCTGGAAACAGTTTTTATCTTGGAAAACAATTTGTTTTATTTTCTTTTTGTTTTTCCCAGTGTATTAGGGTATACTGTGCCAAAAATGTTAGAGTCAATCCATGGAAGAGAACACTGTCAAACATTTTGATTTTTCTTTACATATATAAGCTTTATCAGATTTTTTTCTTTCTTGAAGACCTTTGACTCCAGTTAGTTTGCAACAATAAACATATTGTAAAGACCAGTGTACACCCTGCTAATGTTTTGGGATTTTTCTTCTCTTTAAGATGTAAAACTAGCAGAAAAAGGTTTTGTAATGAAGTTGTGTACTGTAGGACAGGGTTCCTTATCAATAACAGTTTTCTGTTCAGACAGTAAAATGAAGAATGAGGTGCTTGTGAAATTTCTTCTAGAAGTGAAATATTCAAGCTGACTTGCATGGCTAATCAAGACAAATAAATAAGCCTAAGCTTAGTTAACTGAAAGGCATGACTAAGCAATTACCCACACTTTATAATACTGTCTCCATGAAGCCACCCACATGTTTTACTGATCCCGAGGACAATAACGATGCAGTTCTGTCTCCTTTTGAAAGGAGTAAAGAGAGGCCTTTTAGACAAATGACTCTGTGGTACCCACTTCATCAGAAAAATAATATGCTGCTGAAGAAAACCTTGTATCAGGATCCTTGAATCATAAAAACACCAGCTGAATTGTGATGGAGAGTAACAACTATATGTTATGTAGTAGGCAGGCACCTTGCAGGAAAACTGCCACGCTTACTTTCAGTGCTTTGCAAGATAGACTGAAAGTGAATGGCCAAAGTGTTTAAGTAACTGTTCAATTAATGATGTGTCTGTGTTTTAGACTGGATGGTGACTCTGCTAATCTTTTCTGTGCTAACTTGCTTACAGGGAGGTGAGACAGAGATTTCAGCTACTTAAGGGGCAAATGGGAAGCAAAAAAATGCATCAGTTGGTAGCCACCAGAGTTCTAGTTGCTTCAGGTGCTATTCAAAAAGATATTGCCAAGTTAAAGGGTGGAACACCGGATAAACATACCAGCAGTTGCATACTTATCACAGTCTGGAATCAAAGGTTTGAGTTGTGTTAATAAGTTGAAACTAAGTATTAGGGAAGGATCTCACTGTCTAGTGCTTTAACACAAATGCAGTCGTGTTTATTGAATCCGATAGTGAAGATACCTTAAGGCTCAGAAGTCAGTGCTGTAACTTAAAATTAGGCATTTTTCCATCTGTAAAACCGCACAGTGGAAGCATTTAAAAAGTATTTACCTGTTGAAAGTATTTTGATTTAGATGGTAATGTTGAGTAACTAAGAAAAGTTGTCAAAGCAGAATATATCTTTATTTCAATTATGAAATGAATATAAGTCTCTAACCCAATGTAATGGTTATAATCAGTTTTTGAAACAGTGGAATATGCATCATGGGTGTTAGAAAGTCAGTCTCCAGGTGTACCTGTATAAATCTTGCTGTGGCAATTCTAAAGAAATATCATCAGTGTGATTTAGATATATTTTGTTTAGAACTGTAGTGAAAAAAGTAGGCATTGCCTTCATGGCATTGCTGTGCCTCTTTTCATATTCAGAGTTCTCAAGGCTCATAGTGCCTCCTTTTAATGCCAGCTCAAAGTATAGGCTTATTTTGCATTGGAATGGTCTAATCTGCATGGCATTGATAAGACAAATCTAAGTTGGCATTGCTGAGTCCTTGATGTCATGGAAATATTCTTTCATATAGTTCAAAATACATGGATCACTGCCTGTGGTTTGTGAGTTTGAACAATTTGGGTGAAGTTGGCCCTGATTTTGAAAATCTGTTTCTTCTTTCTTATACAGAATTAAATGAGGAAAAAGTACTGAAAGTAGAGAGTGTCACATAAGGATCAACTAGTTGTCATAAGAAGAAGTGTCAGGTCTTGGGGGTTTAACTGGAATCCTTGCCATGTTAAAATGGGTCTTTGTAAAATGTTGCTATAAACTGTAGGCAGCCTTTTTGGAAAATTATTTCCCATAACTCTTAGCCTTTCAAGGACTGTGTCATGATGCTACCTGGAACAAACACTGTAATCTCTGGATAAATAGAAATATATCATAAGAGAGTGATTTACTTTTGACAGAACTCAGTGGGATGTATATTAACCTGACTATCCATTAACCAACTTCCTGCCTTGAAAAGGCATGTTTTTAAGAGTTTCCTTAACTCTCACTGGTTTTGCAGTACCTGATAGAATGATGGAAATTAATACAACTGCTAGCAGATGTTAATCATGTAGCTTAATGCACTGCTGGAGGGCATTCGCATTATGGTGGTGAGCATGGTGTAAGTACCTGTACAGAACAGATTAGACCATGTTGCCCTGTGTGTTTTCAACAGATGCCACACTCTCCACTCCAGAGAACCTGCTTGTAATGAAGCCATCAACTACTTTTATTCTGGCTCAGTGTCAGTGTTTTAGTCTACCATAATTTCATGCAAATTTTTGGCTGGCTTTCTCATTCTCGACTACTTCCTTTTTGTCTTCCTCAGCACCTTTATCCTCTAGCTCTCGTGAGAGCCCTCACTCAGCTCTGCTGTCACTCCCCCCATTTTTTTTAGTGTCTGTTCTTAAAGATTCTCCTATTTTAGCATGCCTTAAGATTTTGTACTTGACCACTTTTGCTGCCCCACTTTCCACTTTCACCTGTGGGCTTTTTGCTAATTATTTTCATACCTACTTCTTCATTCTAAGTCTGTCTCCCATGGGAAAAGCCCACAGCGTCCTCCCTAGCTCACCTGGAAATTTTCTGGTTTTTCATCTTTAACATGGATCCAAAGTAATCCATATTTTTCCTTTCCAAAATGTCCACCAGGTATCCATTTACCACTTTTGCTGACAGTGCTTTCACTCCAACCAACCCTCTGAGCCCGAATCGATCAGCCTGCGGGACTTGCCCAAAACTCGAATGAAAATGAAAGTTATCAGGAGTTTCACTGAGTAAACAGTGTAGTAGGGAAATTCAGTACTTTGAAAAAGGAAGCATTTCACATAGGTAGCTTTATTTTTTCAATTAATTTTAAAAAATGAAAAATCCCACTGAGAGGTGTCCGATTGGCTACCAGGTCTTGTGAGCTGCAGCTGACCCACCCAGCTTTTCTCACAAGGCAGAACTTTGCTGATTTTTTTCCTGTATTAAACTACACACAAATATTGAAAATTTGGTAACATTTTGTAAATTCCAAATATTTGTCATTTTTCTCTGTTAAAGGTACTACTCCACATTAATTAAGATCTTGTCCAGTCTCTCATTCTTCCTCATTAGAGAAAACATCCAGCAGCACCTTTCTATTTTACTTTCTAAATCAGCAACACATTGAAAATATTTCCAGCAATTTCTAGCAATTACAGTCTCTTTTTCTCTGATTTTCTTTGTTCTTTTCTTCATAGCAAATATTTCCAAAGTATTGTTTATAAGTAGTCTTCCTCTCCTAGCATTCTGCTGCACAACGTGTTTAGCATCTCAAAAACATAATTAAATTAAATCTAAACTATATACAGTTGTGGAAGGAGCTTGATCAAGTATTTTACAGTAACATATTGTTCTGATATCAGAGGAAAAGTTTTTCATTTAAGTTCTCAATATGTTGATGTAATTATGAGGATTAATTATTGATTGTGGATGCTGCAGGCTTGCCTTGTTCATAAGTTTATAAACTTGAAGAACGATGAAGACCAAATAGTGTGAATTTGTGCCTATTTTCCCTGTAATTCTGCTTATACTTATTATTCTGGATTTTCATTTTGTCATTTAAAGCATCATTGATCATTGTAATCAAGTCCTTCATTTGGTGAATTACAGCTAAGGAAAAGCAGACATAGTGAGTTCAAGAGAACTGCAAACCAATTAGCTAGACATGGAATGTTCATGATTCAGACTAATTTTTATTTTCCTCTGTACCAGTTACACATAACAGTATTGAGGGGGGGGGTCGGGGAAACGCACATTCAGTCTCTCTCTCCCTACATATTTATATGTTCTTTTATTTTTTATTATATTATGAAAATGCTGAATTATACTAGTAGTATATCCTTTTTTTTTTTCGTGTCAGGTTATACCTTAGTGAAGAATTAGACTAGACTTTTTTCCAGGTACAGTGTGTCCGTGTTCAAAATGCTTTTAGCTGCTATGACTTGGAGTGTTGCATGGCCAGATGAATAATTTCTCATTCTCTTGGAGTGATGACCTGCACAGTTTGTATCCAGGGTGGTAACTAAACCACTCAAGGTCTGGTAGTTCCCCAATGACCTCCTTCACTCCTTCATGTGCATAGAGATCCCAGGGGAATTCAGTGTGCTGAAGCACAAAGAATCAGGTAATATGTCTCTGGAGACATGCGGTGGGGGAGATTTTTGCTATCCTGTAAAGACAGGAAAGGAGACAGTAACTTACGTAAGACTTATGTGTGTAGGTGCTTATACCTGAGCTAGGCAATTTCAGTGAGGCTGGCTGTGCTGTGAAACCTGTGTTAAACCTAGCAAGGTTACTCTTGAAATCTCCTCTGACAGCTGTTTAATGCTTACCAAGTGCTGGGGCTATAAAAATGCATTTTGCAGCAGCATTCAGATAATAAATACTGTGAACAGTTTAAAGTCACTGGCTTGTCTTTACAACTTTATGCTGCAACAACAGTACAGTTAACCTTATGACAGTTCTTGTTTCATTTAAACAGACTGAAGTATAATCTCCACGTTCTTAATATGACATATACAGTATCTTTTAGAAAACAACCATGACAAAATCATTATACAGAACATTAATATAGTCAAGAGGAGTATTTAAGTCGGTTCTCAACAGGTACTGTTCTGTTTGTACTATTAAATTTCTTATTTAATTCTATTTTGCACCTGTGGATTGGAAATACTGATTAAGAAAGAGAGAAAAAAGGGCAGGCTTCTTTGGTTAAAATCTTCAGTGGGATTGTTAGACTATATTCAAAGTACTTTGCTCTTTGAAAGCTGAGAAGTTGAAAAAAACAAATAATAATAAATACAGTTTAATTGTTTGCATACTGATTCAATTCATTACTTTTCCAGCATGTATCGAAGCAGGATGAAGTTAGCCAAGTTCCTTCTATGAGTAAATTCTGTATTGCCTTGTATATAGACAGAGTCTCAGCTACTTATGCAGTTCTGCTCCCAGATTCTGTCCAGTAAAACATACAATGTGCTTCACTTGAACATCAGGGTAGTCCTTCATCTCCAGTGTATTTTCAGCACTGAATGGATATCTTTTCGTGTATGCAAATCCAGTGCTCTCTGAATTCCTCTTGCGTATATAGAAGGATATTTGTCTAAGGCCTGCCTGGCATGATGGAGACAGTTTATATTTCTTCAGTGACTTTTTATACCCTACAGTGTTTTTTTAAGCTAACACACACTTAAGAGCTGTTCTTCAAAGCATTCTGACTGCCTCATCTTTAGAGCAGATATGCAGTGTAGGTCAGAGAAACTCCCCTCAGTGCCCAGGTCTCTGTTCTATTTTCTCTTTCCTGGGAAAAGAATAGACATCCTGTAACTACCTAGGTAATGTTAGTAATCCAGTTATCAGCTTTCCTTTTAATTTTCTTTAATTCCATCTGGAAATGCACAAGTGTTAGAAAATTATCTGCGTTATCATCCAGAATATTAGTATTGCAGAGGAAGTAATTCAAACCTTTAGTTGAAAAACAAACAAAACAACAAAAATTATCCCTCAAAAAAGAAACAGAAAAGGAGAAAAATGCAGGTTCGTTTGCCTTTGAAAACTGGCAGTGTTCTTGACTGCCTCAGCTGCAGCCATAAATACCTGTACAACTGTAATTTAATGCCATATATAAAGAGTTGAATACAGAGAAACAAATGAGGCAGAATTGAGGTATATAAGAGGAAAGATGACAAATACTGGCAAAAGTATACAGTCTGTTTTGTATGGCTTTAGGAAAAAATATAATACTATTGAAAAATAATCTGCATTAGAAAATTTTATAGTCTGAACTGGCTAGAATCAATCCTTCCTTTTCCCCTTCTTCCTCCTGTCAGATTTCTGATGCATCTGACAATGCTACAAAGCTATTTATTACCTTTATGGATATCAGAGACCTGGAAGCTTCTATCTCTGAGCAGAAAGTCATATTCAGTAAAATGCCCTCTGAGAAAGGATGCCCATATAAATAAAAAGAACTCTTTGTCATAAAGAATAGGTACTAACAGAGTTTCAACAAAACAAGTCATGATGACATTCTTTGAGGTTTCATAAGAATTACTCTTTCAATACAGCAAAATCAATTGGTAAATGTTTATATAATGCTCACCCTGCTAGAAGTTTTCAATCTTTAGCTTCTGAAATATTGCAGTGATATAATGAAGTATAATGTATTTTATGCAGTTCAAAGCAGTGATTTTTTTTTTTTAGGGAGTGAAAAGCAGTGGTTTTTATTCTTTACATTTCCATTGGTTCTAAGTAAGCAGCATAAGTTATACATCTGACATCCTTTACTTCAGTATTGATTTTATTAGTCAAAATCCTTTATATTGGATTCATTACTAAGGGAATTAAAACATATATTCACAAATGGGATTTTTCTTCCTTTAATTACCCTCCTTTTTGAGGTAGGGAAATATTATTTGCTTAAGCTCTTCCTCAGTAAAATGTGGATGTTACAGACTTATTTGCAAGAAGGGATTTAAAGGGAAAAGCTATTCTCATAATAACTTTTTCAGTCTGCATATCTTGCTGTATTTCTAAACAATAATATATTATTCTGGAACAGAATATCTGCCTAATACAGTGACTTCAAACATGATAACTATATCAGGGTTTTTATTGTAGGATAATTTTTCCTCAATCTCTCTTCTAATCTGTGTAGAAAAGACCTCTCTGTGTATATCCAGTATCTCTGACAGAAGAACTTCAACATACTTTGTCCAAACCTGAAGCTTTTGCCTAGGTGCAGGGACATTAAGCCTCTCATATGTGAAAATACGTGTTACAAATTATAGAGTTCTTACAGTGCTTTGACAAAAAGATAGCTTTATGTAATTGGTAACTATGTAACATATTTCTAGTTACTTATTTTTTCCATCTGGGAAAGACGTAATTACTAAAAGATGCAAGTTACTGCACTTTGCTGGCATAATTACTGTGATTGTCAGCTACATTCTGATTGCTTATTTTTTCTTACTGTGATTATCAAAGGCAGCACTGCTGGGATTTTTGGATTCCCACATGGCTTGAAGAACTAAAAATTTAAAAACATCTTCTCTTTGACAGGTAATCTGAAGATATTTGATAGACAGTCATTAGAGAATAAAGCTGGGATTTAGCAGTCTCATTTTACAGGCTCACTCTTCCACAGCATTATGTTAACAAAAATTCTGATGACAGAATATGAATATGTTGAAAATGAGGGACTGAAAACCCAAAATGAGATATAGAACAATTGTGGACTGCAGAAGTTTTCACCCACACTCTGACAGGTTATTTTATCCTGATCACCTTATTACCTATTCAAAATCCAGGTCTTCAATGTGGAACACAAACAAAAAAGTTCTCTCATCGTAATGGACTGTGAGTTTTTTGCTCTGCCTCACAAGGGAGCAGATCAAACATTAATAAACTATCTTCATAAGTAACCTAAGCTATTGTTCTTCCTTTTGCTGTTGTTTTGTTTTGGTTGGTTGGTTCTTTTACTTAACAAATGATTGATCTGGTTGTCTCTTTAGTAAGTTCTACTTTCCTCAGCAAAACACTCTTATTCAAAATTTATCTCTGAATTCAACTTCCCTCTGGTCTGTGATGTTCTGCTTTCCTATTGCTGGTCCCAGCAACCATTCAATGGAAGCTTGTGTAGGATTACCTTTCTCCATTCACCAACACTGCATGGTATTGGTGCAGATCTCTTTAGAGATGAAGGTGGCTGCCTAATCAGTTTTCTCTTTGCCTGTCCTTCCAAGAAATGGGTAAATTTTTCACAGTTTGAATTTTCCTGAGAATGTAAGAAGGACATTCCAGTCACTGAACCTATGACCAGGGAAATTGCGGTAATGGTAGGCCTGGTTTATTTTTCTCTGTTTGAGATAAATGTCTTGATTTAGATTGTTTGTGAAAGACACTCATTCTGTTCCCCACTGTGATGCTATGAAGCACAGCTATCAGACATTCATCCTGAGTCAGGCCACCTACGTACTGTCTCTGTTGTTCAGCTGGTAAAAAAGTGCCTATTATTCCAGACAAGTTGCTTTATTTCCCAATGCCTTTTTACCTCTTTTGTCTATTTAGATGCTTGTCTTTCATATGTCAGGAATTGTCTTTCATTCTGTATTTTATATTGTGCCCGGGACAATGAGGTATCAATCTTCCCCGTGTCTTCTGATATGATTATAATTCAAATAATGAATAGTAATCACCTTTATCTAAGAGCATTTTGTAAAACAGTGC
Organism: Pachyramphus minor; assembly: GCA_013397135.1. NCBI lineage: Eukaryota > Metazoa > Chordata > Aves > Passeriformes > Tyrannidae > Pachyramphus > Pachyramphus minor. Next base: position 204,245 of record VYXB01006064.1, read on the forward strand.
ATTTTCATGAGCTGACAATTCATAGAAGCTTCATGAGTATCTTCCTTCTGTTGTAAACACTTTGATTTATTTTAGTGCGGGGGATTAATACTGAAAAATCCTGAGAAACTTTGGAACTCAGAAGCCATCTTTGCTAGTGATGGCCTTAACACAAAGATCACTGAGTTCATTCAGAGATACATTCCTGAATTTAATCTCAGGCTTCCCCTGAAGACAGCCAACATATAGGATATTACTGTGCCTAACCAGAGTCCGTGATATGGCTTCATGTACTGTTTCAGGATTGTGGTGATTTTCTGCTGATACAGTTCAGGTGAAAACACCCCTTGTAAGGACAACCTTTCTTCTTCTTTCTGCTTTTTGTTATATGTGTTTTACATTGAATATACCACTTTCCAAAAATTGTGATGTGGACTCAAAAAAAGACATTCAAGATAAATAATAGAAGGAAGAAAAAAGAGAAGAGTAATCTGGGCAAGATTTAAATCATCATTCTGAGTGTGTTTTGGGGGTTTCTTGGGCTTTGGGAGAAGTTTTGTGTATCTGTTGTGATTTTTTAAAGGAAATTGATTCAACTCACAGAAAAGCCTACTTTACTGGTGGTGAGGTCAGTGGTAGAATGGCAGAAGTCTCTGGAAGTTTTGTCAAATGATTTAGCAACATGTAAAGGGAGATACAGAGAAGAGGGACAAGGTGCTCATAATGCAAAGGAGGTTAGAGGAATGCCAAAGCATATTAGGATCCAAACTCCATTAAGATCCTGTCTGGCAGAGGTGGGCCATTTCTTATTAATGTCTCCTCCAGATCAAGTATGTGAAACATTGCTCTGATGCTGGCAAGCCAAATTTTTGTTATGCTTCTTTTATGTTTCTTAAATGTTTCCATTATTTACTTCAGTGGTCTAGATGCTGCTCAAGGAGATTTCTATGTACAGGGTGGTTGGGAACTCTTGAACTGACAATAGAGGACTTGGCAGCCTTTAAATTGTCAAGGTCTTTTTTATGCCTTTTCTTTCCCTTGTGGCTTATCTGGCATGCAGGGTTTCAGAGTTAGTGCAAGAAATGCTAAAACTTCTCCTACAAAGTTTACATGATCAAGGTGGACATAAATAATACTCAGTACACTGATTTTCCTTGTTGAATTTACATCTTAATTAATGAAGCTTAAAGTGTGTAATGTAAGCTTATGCTTTGAGAACAAATACCTTTGGCTGTTTTCTGACTTCTGTTTAATTTCCTAGTATTTCAGGTTACATTTTGCTTTGATTTGTTTTTTTGTTTGTTTTTCTCTACCAGTAAAAATTATGGAAAGTGAAAAAAAAAGGTAACCATAGAACCCTGTCGACTCAGGATGCACATCATATCCAATATAAATTACCAAGCAAAGCCCCTACCTCCCCTTTTTTTCATTACTGTCTTTCTAGATTTCTGTAGTTATTTTCCTTTAACATAAATATAGACAAGCTACTTGGACATGGGACTCAAAGTTATACTAAGTAAGTTTGCCAATGACACTAAATTGGGAGAAGCTGTTGACTCCCTCGAAAGCAGAGAAGTCCCGCAGATTGACCTAGACAAATGACAGAGCTGGGCAATCACCAATTGTATGAAGTTTAATAAAGACAAGTGCCAGATTCTGCACCCTGGATGGGACAACCCTGTATGTAGGTACAGACCAGGGAATGAGAGATGAGAGCAACCCTGCGGAAAGGGACTTGATGGTCCTGGTCGATGGCAAGTTGAATATGAGTCAGCAGTGCCCTGGCAGCCAGGAGGGCCAACCATGTCCTGAGGGCATCAGACAAAGCATCTCCAGCCAGTCAAGGGAAAGGATTGTCCCACCCTGTTCTGCACTGGTGCGGCCTCACCTTGAATATTGTGTGCGGTTTGGGGCACC